>BLZA01000057.1:130080-507865 GCA_013423385.1 Naganishia liquefaciens | reverse complement strand
GAATGTATACGTTAGTTCAATGTTGGTATCTGATACACCCCTAACCCCTAACCCCTAACCCCTAACCCCAGGTATGTCCATCGGATCCAAAGCTGAAGACATAATCTCTGTCTTTCTACGGATTCGCCTCCCAAAGGTAGTATTGGGATTTGTCTATATAAGGAGAGCCAAAGTTGTACCTTTTCATAGCCTCATGTCTATGAAATCACGCTTGATCTCACCTAATCGGTGGCAACAGTCACTCTCCTCCCCTTCTGAGTCGGATAAGAAGCATAATTCTATTTGACTGGACCCACCAGAACCTCGTACTGCACTTGGTCGCATTATTCCATAGTGCTATCTAGTACAACGCTATCTAGGTCTCTTACACCTTGCGTCACGAGTTGTTGCAAGACTGGCTGGATGACGAACTGGCGGATTTAGGCGTCCATGAGCGTGTACCCGTACACGATTTCGACATCGCTCGGATTAACGAAGCCGCTCGAGTCAATCAACGGGTGGGAAATTTGCCCTTTATCACAAAGGACAATATCGTCCGGTACGACTGGTCGCGACGCGCCGATCGCATTTACACGATAGGATTTGCCGGCCGCCGAATTCACGGACCTGCCGAGGAGCTAACTCATCAGGGCAGGCGTCCTCACGTGCGCGTCGCAAATATTCGTGCATACATGCGCACTTACAACGCGTTCGATTATTATCGGGCTGTCATGTGGCACCATCTCCCCACTCACAAGTGGATCGCGTTGTGGATGGCTAGACGATCCTCGAGGCGAGGATAGATAAGGGGGGAGGTACTGTAGAGAGCGTGTTGAACCCAGGTGCGACGCGCTGGGAATCACTGCGACGCGCTGATAATCGCCGCAACGCGCTGGGGCTCGCCGCGGCGCGCTGGTACTCACCCAAATGACTGTGTTAGCCCTTGTAACCTTGACTAGTATACCTTTGCCTCTTAAAATAGCTATATAAGAAAAACAGATCCAGACTGACTTGTAATCTTATAGTTGGAGGTGGCGAAATTAGATCTTATTGTTTGAAGCGCAAGTTCAATACTTTGAGTCAGGCTTTGCAAACCTTACGTCATCAGCATTGAAGCTCAAGCATAAGTTAGGCAGTTGCTAAGACAGGTGAGCATTACATAACCACTGCGTAGTCCCACTACTTGGTACGTTAGGATCCGGCTTGTACTTGAACTTAGTCTTTTGACTTGTCAGCTATCGATCATAAGGTCGAGTTGCAGTCTGAACTGAGCAGGAACGGTTGACCCTTAACAAATACGCCAATACAGCTGATCACGATGATACTTGGGTAGACGCTGTGTCTCTCAAAAATCAAGCTATGGTGGATGAATATATGTTGCGGACTCGCAACGACTCACCTCCGAAAGTTGCTCGTAAGGACCGACTAACTATGTCTTTCACCTCTTCCAACAACGCTATGCGAGACAACACACCTTTTCCGCGCGACGCGTCTGCCGTTCTCCAACGCGGTACGACGCCTGTGAACAACCGACACCTCGTTGACCCCGACGTCGCGCAGTCCCGGCGGGCTATCCCCAGCGGGGGTAGATTCCGTTTTCAGCGCATCCCTCGCGCGCGGCAGTCCGCACTGGTCATGCGGTTCCAAAGAATCGCTAAAGACCGAGGTGCAAAGATTATGCATCGAACGGGCTTTAAATTTTTCAGTACACATCCGGATTTCAACTGGGTTTTGCAAGCCGCCAATATTAAGCGTCATTATTACGCTGATTTCGACATAATCTATGTCGTAAAGAGCTCGGACGGCATCATTATCGCCCAGGGAAACGCCGAATTCCTGAACGCGATTTACGACCAGGTGCCCTTTGCTCTCGCCGCCTATTGGCAGCTCAAGAAAACCCGGGACATTAACTGCTTTTACATCCGACGTTACTTCGCCTTCAACGGATTCTACGGGCCGCTGCGAGACTGTTTGTACCGGTTTCTCGGACCTGAGGACCTCGCCACCATTCACAACGCCGCCGCCACTTCGCCCAGCTTGATGGATGCCAACGCCTACCGCGGATTGGCTTGGGTTCAAGATGAATGGAAGATGAAGGGGTGATTCGGGGGCGAACCACTTTGCCCGGTGGGGGGTACTGTAATAGTTCTATAGTTTTGTTTGCCTTTTTGGTCCTTTTAGGCTGGAAATTCTCTTAAACTTGTAAATCGACAACTTCATGCTTCAGCAAGCTTTCTGCTGCTGCAGCTGCTGCTGAAACAGTTTCACTTGGAAAACCACCAATCAGCTTCGAACCGCCTATCGTCAACACCATCGACTCTCCGACAGCCGGTCTACTCATGGGAGCTCAAGGGAAGGGCAACAGGTATATAAGGAGCGCCAAAAACAGTTGTATTAGCTATCCTTTCTGTTGGGGACACGGAATAATTCTCGCAAGAATTCAGTCACTCCTTTGAGACAGCCCAGCTTGCCGGTCAAGCTGCTCTCATCAACACAGCTGTAAGGCCTAGCTAACCTTCGGCTTACTTTTCGCTTCCGGTTTGTTGATCGACAGCTTAACCAACATTAAATACCAACGTTGACAGTGATCCCGCAATATCGCGCTAAGTCATAGGTCTAATATTACCTATATTTGACCCATCTGATTTCTAGCTGTGGCAGCTATCGGACCGAAAGCATCCGATCACAGTGTATTGCGTGTTGCTGTACCCGCCAAGCATGCACGGGCTGTCTATTGTCTACACCTGCTTGATCATCCAATCCTCTCTGCGGGCATATCCGTGCGCGAACAGGCAGGCGCTGATGACTCTTGCGTCGACGACCCCGGGTGGAGGTGGAGGACTCGCAACTCCGAGTCGACTCACCCATCATTTCAGGCCGGACGTGTTTGCAGTATAAGAACAACCTTCCCCGCCGGACCGTCATGTTACATCTTGCGACGGCTTGCATGATGGCACCAGGCTTCGCCACGTCCTTCAATTCACGACTATCAGACCCTTGCTAGACATGGAACAGCCTCAATCCTCTAAGCGATTCCCTCTTGCAGGTCAAGCCAAGGACGGCTTCTCCAACGAAAACGAGGCTACAGCCACATGCTACTGCGGAGCAGTACAACTAAAGTTTGTGAGTTCTCCTCGCTTGATGTCTGGCTCTGAAGAGCATCGAGTCGCTCACACGTGCTGCGTCATTGCCCTTTCTTTCTTCATAGGCCATCACCGCTCCGGGTTTCGTTGGCACTTTCATGTGCCACTGCAGTGACTGCCGCAAGATTACCGCCTCAGTCATCACGACCGCCTTCATCGTCCGCAACTCTCATCTCGAGCATCTACGAGGCCAAGACAACCTCACGATCTACACTCAATCCAGCACCATCGCTTCCGGCAACGACATGTCTAATTTCTTCTGCAAGACATGCGGAACCCTCATGTACAGACGAGGGATATGCGCTCCTGATTGCAGCCTGCTCAGGACCGGGACCGTCGACGACTTCACACTTCACGAGACTGTGCTCAAGCCGACGGTCGAGAACTTTGCGGAGAACAGGGTATGCTGGCTCAAGGAACTGGAGGGTGCAAGGCAGTATATTGGGCAAGCTCCATTAAAGACTAGTGAGTTATGCCTTGGCTTCGTGTCGCAGTACTTGTATATTGACAAACGACCTACCTTCAAAGCGCCGCGAAAAATGGCCGCAGCACCAAAGTTATAACGAGGCATTTATATGCAATAGGGATATTTCTGTTGTACCTCAGACAAAGCGAGCATCGCTAAGCTATACATGGTCTCGTCTTTCGCCATGCGCATAAAGCCACGAGCTGCCAATAATGTGTACGCCAGCGATAGCGGTGGCCACTCCTCCTAAGACTTATGCCTCGGCGAGGCAGACTCTTACAATTCGTCCAGCGGCGATGAGTAGGCCTGCATGGGCTTATTGCAGAAACAGAGACCTGTCGGCTCCTGAGCGAGGTATGGCGACATAAGACGTGAACGCCGTAGATCTGGCCTCATATCAGTGAACGAAGCATCTGGTGGCCTGAGTCGACTGAGTGACAGCCGTCAGCTAGTACTCGGTCACGCCGGCTTGGCTCGTGGTGTATGTCGATGATGCGTCTTCGTCGCCACCCTTGTACGAGTAATCGGATTCGGAGACACTGCTCCCCATGACAGATCGACCATAGCCGCCGTCTGTCGTACCCGCCGCCCGGGTGCCATTGCCCTCATCGGATTGTCGGTAGCGATCAAACTGTGTGCGAGACAGCCTTGGCATTTGCGAAGACACGGTCGATCCGGCGACACTGGCAGTGTCGTGCTGCTGCTGGCTAATGATGGACTGCGTGTACGACGAGTAAGGTCCTGGCATTCCGTTGGCACCGTTGGCAGTCCCACGACGTCCAGCAACGAGATGTGGCGGCAAGAAGGGATTCGCTTGACTGTTCCTGGGCATACCACCGGTACCTCCGCCGAAGAATTGGCTCACAACGGACTGCGCATCGGGCTGGATGTATCCGACCGGGTCGTGCGTTCGATAAAAGGACGCGTCGAACCGACTTGCAGCAGCGGGTACAGCGGCTGTCAGGACGGATTAGCACTGGGAAGTCTACTGAGACAATGCAACTCACGTTCTACCGGCGCCGGCTGAGCAGACAACATGGCTTCATTGGCTGGAGATTCGAATCGTCTGAATTGCTCCATCGCCTTGTTGAGGGATTTTTTCGGCTTGCTGAACTGGATCATGCTGACTTGAAGATTACTGAGCGGACCCTCGACCAGGCAGTTCCTCTCCTTGTAGTGAGTCAAGAGGTAGTGCCATAATGGGTGCTAAAGGGCGATGTTAGCTATCACGTCTGCATTGGCTGATTGCGATACTCACCTTGCTCAAGACCTTGGGATTGCCGAGAATAACGACACCATACTTCGCTCGCGTCAAAGCGACGTTGAGACGACGAGGATCGTTCAAGAAACCGATGCCTTGGTGTTCATTGCTTCGGACACAGGACAAGATGATATAGTCCTTTTCTCGACCTTGGAAAGCGTCTACACTGGCGACTTCGACTTCCTTGTAGAGATCCTTCTTCAGAGAGCCGTTGTACTGCATATAGTTGACGACGTAGCTGCGTTGACCCTCGTATGGCGTAATGACACCGATTTGCGAAGGCAATACGCCTGAACGGAAGAACTTGGTAACAATCTTTTCCACATTGCTCGCCTCGGTTCTAAAAGGGGTCAGCCAGGAAGTCGGCACCGCCAAAACTGCACTCACCTATTCAAGAATGAAGTTCCGCTGGACGAGATCTCTTCGTTGCCCAGGTTTTGGTAGAAGAACATCGGAGTGTCTGCAACCGGCCAGGGGAAATCGATATTCTTCCGCAATCTTTCCGGCGCTGTTACACCGTTTTGCAGGGTACCCTCGTAAAACATGTTACTCGGGAATTCTGAAAGACAAGGGTGCATTCGGTATTGAACCTGCAGTCGTATCGGCCGGTTACCGAGAATAATGAGACGCTCGAACAAAGACTGCGAAAGACCGGCCTTGGCGGCCTTTTTGTTCATGATGACGGGACCCAGTTGTTGATGATCTCCGACGAAGACGACTTGCTTGCAGCCCATGACGAGCGGGATCATACATTCTGAGAGGCGTCAGGTGCGTATCCCAAGGGCTGCAGAGAAACTCACCTGGCTCGGCGGCTTGGGTAGCCTCGTCGATTAGAACCGTCCTAAACTTGAACTTTGCCAACCTCGGGTCACCACATCCGACACAGGTGGTACAGATGACATCTGCAGCATTCAAGATATCCCGCTCGGCATTCCTGACGAGATTTCTGTATCGCCGTTCATCCTGCGCGCTCAGTTCACCCTGCTCAGTCTTGAGCTGGATAAGTTTCTGCAGATCCCGATGTGTTGTCGCGCCGGCCACCTGGTTGTGCAAAGCCAAGAACGAAACGGACGAATCGAGCGCTTCACGCGACTTGGCGGCCAGTCGAACGACCTTGAGACCGGTGCGGTGAATCTTTTCGGTAAGTTGATCAACAGCGACGTTTGATGGCGCAACGACAAGGACTTGGCCGGGATTCATTTTGGCCAGGTGGTAAACGATGGAAGCCGAAGTGACTGTCTTTCCAGTTCCTGGCGGACCCTACAGCGGCGTCAGTGACAGCAAGATGACAACCGCTAAACTTACTTGAATAAGCGAGAGGGGCTTCTGGAGCACGCTTTTAACGGCATGCATCTGACTGTGGTTCAGCTCTGGCAATCCCGGTGCCGAAAACCGCTTGGGCATTTGCGTCCGCAAGACCTGCGGCTCGAGTTCATGGCCGAGCAGCTTGTGATAGATGTAACCGCTGACACTGCGCTCATCGAGGGCAAACGTCTTCATGGCGGCTTGCATTCGGTCAAATGAGGTGGATTTCCAGACATAGTCGACTTCGAAACCATGATTGCAGTCTGTGGGAACATTATCGTTGCGTCGCAGCTCAAGAGCGATCTCGTCCGAGATGTCTACCAAGGTTCAGCAGGAATCTTGGCACGAAAACGTCATACTCACTGTTGGGAATCTTGATAACGCTTCCCTCACCCTCCCAGTCGACCGAGCCTCGCCCGAAACCGCCCATCCCAGATCCAACAAACTTGAGACGCAATTCATCTCCGACAGCCAACCTCACTTCGCCACTCTCGAGCTTTGGCATGGCAAAGTAGGCGATGCGCTTCTGGTTTAATCCGACGTCCCATCGGACCGTAATGTTTGTCTCGGTCTGAGACTCCTTGAGCCGTTTATCGTAGTCCGCCTCGATCTTGACGAGCGGTCCAAAAATGTTTTGATACTGATACGCATCCTCGTACCTGCGACTGATCAGCATGATCTTCGGCTGGAATTGCACTACTTACTTGAGTAGAATCGGCTGCAACTCCTCCTCGCCCTCGGCACGCTCCGCATCCTCCAGCTTGGCATCAGGGTTCTCCCGCCACATCTCCTCGAGCCTGTTGATCTCCCTAAACCCAACCTGTCGCGCACGGGCGACTTCCCCCTCGGACGGCGGCTTGACCAGCCAGCTCAAGAACGCGCGATCTTCAATGATGGCGCTCCATTGGGAAATGTCCCATGCGATATCCTTGGATCCGGTCATCGACGCGCAAGGTTGTCGACAAAGGAGAACGACGACAGTATCGGATTTAGCGGGGATGAAGCCGAGCATGAAGACGTTTTTCGAGCCGCAGTTGTAGCCTGGAATACATTAGCAACGTGACGATGAATGGCACTGGTGTCCAAAAATACTCACATTCCGGAGTCGTATCACCCAGCGGTCCATCCTTGTGCAGCACCACCTCCTTGTGTCTCGCCCTGACCAAATGATTCACGATATGGCTTGCCCCACCTCCGCCATGCCCTCCAGCCCCACCGGGCACATTGCCTCCAATTCGCGCATTGCAAAACCACTTGTCACACCCCAAACACTTGACGACGCTCGCCTCGCTATGAATCCCACAATACGCACACGCATGTTCGGGCAACTCGGCGCGCTCTCCCTGCCCGCCATGTGCCGCAAGATCCTGGATCACTGCGTCCCCGTTAAAATCATCAAAGGCCACCTCCTCGTCCACCGCATCCCCTACTGCCGCTTCGATCGCATCTATCCCGTTATTGTGATTACCGCCATTCAGTCGTGGCGCAACAACGAGGTCATCCATAGCCGAGGTAATGCTGCCGATTTCCGAGGCATTGTAGCGGCGTTGATGAACATCGTCGTTACGTGTCGTGGCTGTATACGTGGATTCTCCGCCGTCAAAGTTGTACTGTGAGCAAGAAGACGGGCGTCAGCGCGATTCGCGGCATGAGCGCGATATCGTCCTCGCCACTCAACAAGAGCGATCCAGGCCGAGGCCGATCAGGATCTTGCCTTGCATATCGATGCAACTCACCTCTGACGGGCCCTCGATCCCCTCCAACGCATCAAACTGATCCATCTCGTTGATTTCCTGGTGTTTGTCGAGTATGTACCGACTCGGGCGTGATTCTGTCAATGGGACAAAGGGTCGTCTTCATGCATACCACAGGAGGTCGCCCTCAGATTCAGATGCGATCGGCGAGAAATGTCGTTTGCTGAACGGAGGGGATTGTTTTAGCCCGTATTTCCGGCCGTTTGTATTTTTGACAAGGAAAGGCATACGGCTGGCATGAACATACCCCGACGAACCGTTGCCTCGTTCCGACGGTTTCACTTGGGGCCTGACAACGTGCGTTGGGGAAGAGGGCAGATGGGGAACGACCTCCCTGAGCGCAGGTTCTCTTGCCATGCTTATCCCTTGAGTAAAGGGCTATCAATATCAAACTGGCTTCTGTACAATTTGCCTGCACCGCGATTTCGACGAGACCGGTTCTCGCCCGCGGGAATGAGATCAATGGTGCGGAATCAATACTACTAGTCATACGATATGCCCCTAAGAGCATGCCATGAACATTGAACACACTGTGCTTTGGCCTGCGACGGCGGCACTCGGCGTCGAGTCACGAGCGGCCGTTCCGTCCGCATTCCGTGCAATCTGAATGGGCGGCCCGAACTGAACAATCGACGGACGGAAGCAAAAGAAAGACGCGATAGCGGGTATCGGGGCGTCGCTTGATTGGGGATACTAGATAGAGCCCCCGCGCGAGTGTCTTCCACTAACCCCTCACCCATCCCTCTCACCAACACCGCCGCCGCCATGTCTCTCCTCCGCACACGAATTCCCGCTACAACACGCTCCCTCGCTACCGCCGTCGCCCATCCGGCCGGGCCCGTCCCGCGCGCCAAGTCCCGCGCATCCGGCGTCGAGGGCCAGGTCCGGTCGAATTGGCTGCGCGGCGAGGTGCAGCAGGTATGGGACACGCCGTTGATGGAATTGGTATTCAAGGCCGCAAGTGTACATCGGCAGTGGCATGATCCGGAGCGGATTCAGCTGTGTACGCTGATGAATATCAAGAGTGAGTTCAACCACGGACGAGCGGAGCGATCAGGGCGAGAATCAGGACGAGCGGAACGAGGGAAGGAGGCAACTGCAGGCGATGCTTCTCTGGTCCTGCAGGCCAAGGGATTGTCGAGGTCGTCGCAGGATGAGCCAACACCCAGTCGAGTGCAGCGAGAACGCCAGCATCGCATGTTCATGGCATTCGCGTTGTCACAGGACGACCGAGTCATTCCTCCTGGAAGCGAGAAAGCTGTCGACGAGTAAAGCAACTTCTCCGGCGGCGCGACGGCGCGAATCTCGCGAGACTCTCTCTTTGCACCGCCGACAGAGACCGTGCGGAGCGATCGCAGGCGGTGTCGCAAGGACCGTAATGAAAGATCACCGCGGAGCTTCAAAGCGGTCGGCGAAGCAAGAGAATTGGCTTGACACGGATGCACATTATATTCCAACGGCTCCCCGAAAAACCCGTCTAGTCCGCTTGCGCGCAGCGAAACGATTCTCGAACCACTGCTAACCGCCTGTTCACAGCTGGAGGATGTCTCGAGGACTGCTCCTACTGCTCGCAATCTTCGAAACACAAGGGCACGCCCACCAAGGCTACCCCGCTCGTCCAGCTTGACCCCGTCATCGAGGCCGCCCGCCAGGCCAAGGCAAACGGAAGCACGCGATTCTGCATGGGCGCGGCGTGGCGAGGACTCGAGGGACGAAAGCGTGGATTTGAGCGAATCTTGGAGATGGTCAGGGAAGTCAGGGGAATGGGCATGGAGGGTGAGTCGAGGCGTGCTTTGTTGCTCGGACTTTGCTCATCCTTTTCCCGCGCAGTGTGCACCACCCTCGGCATGCTCACGCCGGAACAGGCCCGACAGCTGAAAAACGCCGGGCTATCCGCTTACAACCACAACCTCGACACCTCGCGTGAATACTACCCTTCCGTCATCACTACACGAACGTACGAGGACCGACTTGAGACGCTCCAGGCCGTGCGTGATGCTGGTATCAAAGTTTGCAGTGGCGGTATCCTTGGTCTGGGAGAGAAGGACGAGGATCGCGTGGGCTTGATCTGGGAGGTTGGAAGGTGAGTCGCGCAATACCTTTTGCCCGGCACATCCATTCATTCGATCTCGCAGGCTACCTGAACACCCGGAATCGTTCCCCGTCAACACGCTCGTTCCCATCCCTGGTACGCCAATGGAGAACAACGAAGTAAGCCTCCATGTTGCCCACAGAAGGAATCTTTCTAACTCCCAACGCCTGTTTAGCCCGTTCCCGTACACACCGTCATCCGTACGATCGCCACTGCCCGAATCGTCATGCCCAAGACCATCATCCGTCTCGCCGCCGGTCGTCACACCTTTACCGAGACCGAACAAGCAATGGCCTTTATGGCCGGTGCCAACGCCATCTTTACCGGTGAACAAATGTTGACCACACCATGCAGCGGATGGGATGAGGACAAGGCCATGCTTGGACGATGGGGCTTGCGAGGCTTGCGATCCTTCGAGGATGCCGAGGGACACAAGGTGGATGACAAGTTTGTGCAGGTCGAGGAAGGTGGACAGGCTGTGTTGACCGCCGAGGCAAAGGCGGAGTTGCAGGCTGCCGAAGCGCAGTGAGCGCTCATAGATGTTGTGATTTCGTTGTAGACCTTGCAGACCATGTTATCTTGTCACAGATTGTGGTCGCATAAAGGGTGTCTTCCGCTCGCGTCCCCGTTAGCAGTCCCCTAGGCCCGAAATCCCTCTTTCGAAGGTCGGCTGAGCTCGAACTCGGTCGAGAAATGGTCGATGAAGGGAGGCTGGCCGAAAACGTATACCGCAGAGTTCCTGCTCGTTCGGGTGCCTTTAAGGATAGGCGTTTGCCTCTCTAGGAATTGGGAGATAGAAATGAAAAGCTCCAATCGCAAACTCACACACTTTAACAGATTTGCCAATATCCTACTGGACCTTACTTCCCTCATCAGCGGAATCCAGGGTGATACGCATGCCCTCCCTTTTTGAGAAAGTCCGGCCTTCAATTCCGCAACCGGGTGCGAGCAGGAACGGGACATTCGATTGACAAGAGGAAGAGGAAGCTGACCATGTCCCCGGAGAGAGCTGCGACAGCTATACGTTGGACAAGATGCAGAGGATTGATGTATGGAATGCTGAACAAGAAGCAGCGAGAGCAGAGGATGAGAAAGCCTTGGACGGCATTGCTGCACGCAGTAAGCTTGAACAGTACGCTTTCCACTTGAAGGATAAGGTCCTCCCGGGCGAAAGGGCGCTTCCATCCGATCACCATGCCGCCCTGCAGAACTTGCAGTCCCTCGTGGACAGTGCTATCTCTTTTCTCGACAGCGGGGAATCGGATAAACTGACTATTCCAGATTTCAATTCGCGCCTGAGCCAACTTGAAAGCGTTTTTAAAGGACTATCCACCTCGGGAAATGTGCTTGAGTCCACTCAACCCGAGGTCTCAGAAAGAGCAAGATGAAAAAAGAAAATCGAGGATGTAACACTTGGCCTTACCGCACGATGCTGAAGTGCCGATAGCAAGTGAAAGGGCTTTTGGAGCTCGGTAGTATGTCGTGACCTCTCCTATGTATGATGGGCAAAGCAAGGAAGTCCCTCCGAATGTATTGCGATTACAAGGCCATATTCCTTCCTATTTTTTTGGTGGCAGTAGATGGTTGTGTATGCTTGGAAGTCTTGGAAGTTTTAGGGACTTCCAATCACCCGATGAGAGTATCGACTGTTGCAGACATGTGAGCCGTATTTCGCAATGACACCCGGACTCATGGATTCTTTTCGATTCTCATTCAGACAGCCTTCGTCACGGTCATCCTTCTCGTTCATTGCCCCGAGAACCAGTTTCTGAAATGGTTAGAGCAAAGGGCATTGTTTTGAGGTACTACCTTGGCTCCGAAATCAGTAGCATGACGCAAGAGGAGAGACGTGCGTTGTAGAATAGGTCGTAGACGCTTTGACAGATGCGCCAGGTGGATAGGCAGATACAAGAGTTCGGGATGATCGGCCCGAGACGTTTAGCTTCCGCATATTCGGTTCCACTGTACTGGTATCTGCATCCAGCGACTTGCACTGTAACGAGATTTGTGAACTGGAGAGCGATACTGTAACAGTATGAGCAGCTTGTGCATTCGTGGCATCCTCGTGACATGCAGATCCCGACAGTGATCGCCCGGAGTGCCTGTTTCACCATCTGATTCCAGGCTCTGCAAAAGTCTGGACAAATCACCTGTTCGCGGCCAGCAATGCTTGGATGTTCAGGTGACTGTTCAGGTGACGTGCTTCGTAACGGCAGACGACCCTTGATTGGCACAAAACGCTGCACAGGTGATGAACAGGCCTCAAGGCATATAAAGAGTCGTCCGAACAAGCCAGGTGGTTTGCATTCTTGTTATTGAACTGTGCACTCATAAGCACCTATCTCATCGTCGAAGGCTGAGCACTGAGTGCTCAGAATTAGGAGGTGTGTGCCTCCTTACACGGAACTTAGTTCTGCTCTCGCTGAACAACTTACTCGAAAGCCGACTTGTCTTCGCCGCCCCATCAAACCTTGTCAATTGCCCAAAATTGAACATCGTTGCGATCACGATATGACCGGCCTTTGGAAACCCGACTCGGAAATCGTCTCGGCTCTTCAAGCGCTGGGTCAAGAATGCTGTCATGATCCGACTTCGCCCTGCCCTTGTCCGCCCCATCCAGCTCTTCTGCAATCACTAGCTGCCGCCCGTGCCACCTTTGCGACCTCCAATGATGCCCAAGCCCCTCTCGCAGCTGTTCGTCCCTTGGCGCGACAGACAGCCGCCATCCTGGGAATGAATGACGGAGTCATCTTTCCGCCTCCTGCTGGTGATCAACCCGACGCAGCACCGAGTGCCAGCGCCAATCAGGCGCTGAACAGGTCGCCGCTACGAGGAGACATCAAGTGAGATTAGTTGTGATTGTCTGATATGCACTCGAATTTGACCGCCGCTGTTTCGTGCCTCGCTCTAGAGTCGCTGTCGTCCTAGTCGAGTTCCCCGATCAACGCATGTCCCCCGGCGCTAACAAGCGATTCAAAGACCTCTTCTTTTCAACTGGCGTCATTCCGACAGGCAGCGTTACCGAATACTTCTCGCAAGTGAGCGGCGGAAAGATCTCGATGAGCGGTCAAGTTGTTGGACCTTACCTCATGCCTCAACCTCTGGTCAATTACGCTCACGGGGCGTCCGGCTACTCTGATCCCAGGACCGGCCGGGAACCAGCAGAGCCCAACACGAGAACGATGGGCAAGGACGCCTTGGAGCTCGCCAGAGGTCATATCAACCTGGACCCGTACGATAACGACAGAAACGGATTCGTTGACGCCTTCGTAGTTGTTCACGCTGGATCCGGAGCTGAGGTAGACGGTGACCTGAACAAGATCTGGTCCGTCAAGTGGGTTCTTCCCGAAAGCGTCACCGTCAACCACGTCAATGTCTACGCTTTCCTGACCATACCCGACGACGCTCGTCTTGGCGTTTGCTGTCATGAGCTCGGACACCTTGTTTTTGGATGGCCCGACTTGTATGACATCGACAATTCGTCTGAGGGCATCGGGAATTGGTGTCTCATGGCTGGAGGTTCCTGGGGAGGAGCCATTGCTGGAGATACACCTTGTCACCCCTCGGCTTGGTGCAAGCTCAACCAGCAATGGATTACGCTCAACGTTCCGGCAAAAAGCCAGCACCTCACGCTACCTGATGTCAAAGACGCGACATCCGGGTATCCGATCCACAAGCTTCCCATGGCCAATGCGCCCGCGGCCGAGTACTTTTTGCTGGAAAACAGGCAGAGAGACGGGTTCGATGCATCGCTGCCAGCCTCCGGCTTATTGAGTGCGTAAAACAAATCTGTCAAAACTTGCCCATCTCACGCCCTTGCGTTACACATACAGTCTGGCATATAGATGAAAACCAACTCAACAACGCTGACGAGAACCATTACAAGGTCGCCTTGATGCAGGCGGATGGCCTCAATCAGCTCGCCGGCCGATCTGCAGGTCGCGGCGACGATGGCGACCCATTCCCCGGCAAATCCCACAACACCTCCTTCACTTTGACGAGCAACCCTAGTAGTCGATCATATGCTGGGTTGGATACCGCTGTGTCGATCACCAACATCTCCGCGGAAGGCACGAAAATTTCAATGGATATCGGCAGCCCGGAACAGAAATTCTCCCCCGTATACAGCCAGGGCGAGCCTGGACACGGTATCGGGGGCTACGATCTGCGGTCCAGCGCCGATCTTTCCTTTCCGTTCGACTACACTAGCTCGGGAAAGCTCGATCATATTGTGATGTATCGCCCTGGCACGGGAACCTGCTGGATCTTGGCAATCAACGGCGGCTCCTTCTCCCCAGTATATACGCAAGGCGATCCGGGAAATGGTATCGGCGGTTACAATCTTGCAAGCAAGGCGGATCGAGGCTTTTCTTTTGACTATGATTCGAGCGGGAAACTTGACCACCTAGTCTTCTATCGTCCAGGAAGTGGCGCAATATTCATCCTCAAGAGAAACGGAAACAGCTTTTCCCCGGTTTACGCCAAAGGAGAGGATGGTAGTTTCAGCGGCATTGGCGGATATGACATCAGAAGCCCAGCCGACCGTATCTTTGCCTTCGACTACAACAGCTCCGGCAAGGTGGACCACTTGTGCTGTTATCGACCAGGCACCGGGACCATGTGGATTCTTCGTCAAGTAAACGGTGTCTTCAAACCGGTCTATGCACAGGGTGATCCCGGACAAGGCATCGGTGGCTATGACTTGAGAAGTCCCGACGACCGCGCTTTTGCCTTTGATTGGAACTCGAGCGGAAAGTTGAATCATATCGCGCTTTACCGCCCTGGCACCGGAACCTTCTGGTGCTTGCGCAACAGTCAGGGTACATTTTCCCCCGTCATGAGCGTGGGCGACCCAGGCAACGGTATCGGTGGGTACGACCTCAAGAGCCGGGCCGATTTCGCCTTTGCCTACGATTGGGATCATTCCGGCAAGAAGGACCATGTTGCGCTATGTAGGCCTGGAACCGGTACTTTCTGGGTCTTGAAGCATGTAGACGGTGGGGCAAACTTCTCAGCCGTTTACAATCAGGGAGATCCCGGGAACGGCGTGGGGGGATACGACTTGAAGAGTACCGCCGACAAGATCTACGCCTTTGATTACGATCATTCTGGCAAGGAAGACCACCTCGTTTGCTATCGTACCAGTGGCACGGGGACAATCTGGATATTGAAGCGTGGTTAGATGACCCTTTTATGCGCAGGTGGGATTCAATTGTACGTAGCAACAATTGTCCTGATACCCAAGCCATACAGCTTATCCCTTATTTGTTCAGAGATTGAATGAGATTGGAGTTTCGAAGTGTTCGCCAGCCACGGGATGAAGGGTTTTATTTTCATGTTATGGACGTTTGGCTGGAAGCCTTGACGAGGGAAACTGAATTTTCTCAAAGGTTGAATGAGAATTGTATCGACTCACAAGACATTTCTTATGGATGCTGTTTTTTTGTGCCCTTCGTTCTTATCGTTCTCTATGACTTTGGGCAAGGGGAATTTTCAGCGCTTGTGCATTTGCGAGGAGGAATTCAATCCGGTCCAGGTACTGTCTCCTTCGCTTCTAACTGGGATCCCTCCGGCAAGAAGAATCTCATCGGACTGTAAGGCTGGAACCGGTATTTGGGGTTCTTCGGCATCAAGAAGTTTGATGCTTCATTCCATTCCAGTCTACGCTACAGGAAGCGCCAGCATCCGGCAAAATATTGTCCGCGGCCCTGGTTGATTTGGCAAAGAAGAGACGATCTGCCCGTTCGACTGTGAGCATTTCGGCAAGGAAGACCACCTGCTTGGAGTCCGCAAAAAGGATGATGGGGGCATTTCCCTCTTAAGCGCGCCTTGTAAAGCTGATTCGGCCGGGATTCGTAGGGGACTTGACAGTTCAATGTCATCCTGAGAAGATTTGCAGGTGACCCCACGCGAAGAGTGTGACCACCTAGCGTTGATTATGTCGGAAGCCTTGGCAGAAACAGTTGTACGTGTACATTTCTCAGTAGTCTCATTAACGCTTGGCAATAAAAGCTTGATGTCATCATGTGAACAGGGTCTCCTGTCGCACACGAGGCCACACATCGGTCCAGGGATGCACATTCAAGTTTCCACCGCAGAGATCTCGGGATGTCTCAACAAAGGTGAACATTCACCGCCTACACTGTGGGATGTGGTCTCAACTTTCTTATTTGCAGAACACGACTCTCTTTCTCCGCAGGGATTCCAAACGCAGACAGGCGGTATGACAACGGAACTGCAGAAATGTCAAATCCGAACAGCGAATTCTTGTTCGAGCCCACGCACAAGCACATTCTGCATACTTGACAACCTGAACATCAAATGGGCGATCGCCCCGAAAGATGCTTTGAGCCGCCTCCCAGCATCAACATAGACGATGTTCGCGGCGCAAATTCCTGTAACAATAGGTGCGAATACGGGATGGTGTAGTCACGAAGCACGTTGCGCAGGATGTCGAGTTGTCGTGAATAATTTTGGCTTGATCCGACTGCAAGAACGCGATGAGCACGAGCCGACAGCCAAGATGACGACTTACAAAGGTAGCCGCCAACGCTTACGGCGACAAGAATCGCGCATAGGTACAGCCACATTCCGAGCGACAAGTCGGATCTCGTAGAGGGAGATGATTGCCGCTTCGACAACGCGCCTGGACCATCCGGGGTCAGCACGGTCCAATCCTTTGAAAGACGAACTCACCTCCGCCAATTCTCATTGCCTCGTCTTGCTTTGCCTGCAGCTTTTCCTCCAGCACGGTACACCTCACGCCGATTGCCATCGTCATTTCGGCATATTCTACCGCCAATTCACCGTGCCGCTGCAAGTCGATCTTTTCCGTCACCTCAAGCTCCGGATGCGCATGTGCTAGTGCCTCGCTTGCAATTTCGGCGTCCGAACGTGGGGAATAAGGAGGCAAGGTGCCGTGGTGGGTTTCGTCTGTCTGAATCGCGCTGCTCGTCATGCTGGTGCCGGCCGGAACTTCGGGATCCGTCGCGACGCCGGCGTCGGTGTATTCGCGTACGATTTCCTCCACAAACGACGTTTCCGGCTCCGAGTCCGCATCGTCGTCCTTGTGATCATTCGAGTCCTTGTTGCGATGGTGAATAACCTAAAAAGCGTCGGCGAAACCTCCAAAACCTGATACTCGGCTCCGACTCACTCTTTCCGTCCGATACGTCACCGTCCGCACCACTGTCCTGCCCATACCTCTTTCCCGCCCCTCATCCTCGGCATCAAACACGCTCTTCAACTCATCGCCCAAGCTCACCCTCGGGCCCGGTCCCCTCGACGCCACACTTCCCGGCTCCGCCTCGGTCCCCTCCCTGGCATGCCGCCCCGCCGCCACCTGCTGCGTCCTTAGGACATCCAACTCGTGGCTCAACCGCTTGATCGTCTGCTGGAGTTCTTGATTCTCGGCCTTGCGTCGTTCGAGTGTCCGCGCCGCTTCTTGGGCCGCTTGCAAGCTCGTCTGAAGGGTAGCGTTGGTCGCCTGCAGGGTATCGAATTGATCTTGCCACTGCCACGGAATCCTCAGCGCCAACCCGGAAGAGCAAGGACACGCGACTCACACTCCGCTTCTCATCCTCGTATCCTTCAATGACGCCCTTCAGGCCGGCCACATCCTCCTCCTTGCCTAGCACGACGTCCCTCAATCGGTCCGCCTCGCCTACCGTCCTCGTCAGCACACAAAGAATCTTCTATTCTCGACCTTGCGCGCGCGCGCGCAACTCACCATTCGCATCCTGGAGCATGCGCTGCTGCGTCGCGTGACTCTCCCGCGCGGTACTCAGCTGCTGTTGCAAATGCTGCATCTCCAACTCGAGCTTTTTCCCCGCAGCGCATAAGCCCGACACCCCGGTCCCGCGAGCACTAAAGCTTGAACTTACCGTACAGATCTGCGTCCCCAACTGGGCCTCCCGCGTCCGACTCTCCTTTTCTTCCCTTCGCTTCGTCGCCAGCTCTGCACGCGCACCATCCAACGATTCCTGCAGGTCGGCCATCTGGGCTTCTGTCTCGGCTCTATCCCCGCTTCAGCCCGTGTTCCCAGCGGGAGAGGAAACAAAAAAGGCGACCCACCCAATCACCTGCAATTGCCGCGCAAGCTCATTCTTCTTCTTGACAAGCTCGGTATTCTCTCGCCTCAAGGCCTGCAACGCATCATGCGACGAACCCAACGACCCCGTCGACGTCGTCTACACCCACGTCATCAGCACCTTTCCTGCCTCCACCGATCCCACCACATACCGGTATCCTGCCGAGCCTCGCGCCTCCCTCTGCCTCATCAACGCTCACATCCCCCTCCAAGGAACCCCTCACAAAGCTCGTCTCATCGAGCATCGACAGCTCGGCATCCGCCCCGCTCCTCAACGCCGGCAACTCGGGACTCCCCGGCGGTGCGCCGCCCAAAGGCAGCGAATCCGCCGAATGACCGCTCGATAGGCGGGCACGGCGGGAAGATGTCTCGTTGCCGAGGATGGCGCCGGGACTTGTACTGCGTCGGGAGGAAGTAGACGTGCGTGGTGGACGAGGACGGGCAATCTTGCTGGTGCTGCCGCCGGTCAAATGATTCGACATGGCCGACGCGGATCTCGCCGACGATGACGAGACCTGTCACCCCATCAGTCATGAATTCCTTCCCGAAAAGCGAGCGAGAAACGTACCGCCTGCTGCGGACTCGCCGCAGGATCACTCCCACGCGTACCACTCCCTCTCCCCGGTGAGAAACTACTCGGCGGAGCTTCGGCGGTCTGAACACGTCGTCTCGGGATTCCGCTCGCGGGCGCGTTAATCTGTTTCCCTCCCGTGGATGGCGTACGAGTGTGGTGCGATGTTGTCTGTGAATCGGTCGACGCGGGTTTGTCGCGTGATGGGTTTGTGGGTGTAAAGGGGGGTTGGATATCTTCGAGGAGACTCGTATCTGCGTCGGCGAGGGTGAGTTGATGACCTATGACGACGAAAAAGGTATAAGCCCCCCTGGAATTCCCATCTCACGGACCCAATATACCCTTTCCCTTTACGACCCTCCCCGATTCCTCCACTCCCTCCTCTCCCACCTCTCCCGCACCCAACAACTGTCCCATCAACACCACCAACAACTCGGCATCGACCCTGACCTTTGCATTCTCCCTCCCGAACCTGTCCAACGCGTCCCGCTCAGTGACGCTCAACAGCTCTGCGTCGCGCTGGGCTTCATACTGTGCGAACACGGCAGGAAGTGCATGGCCGAGGATGTATCCCTCTGCGGGGATGAGCGCATAGAGGTCCTGCAAGGCGGACATGGTGTGATGGTGGCGGTAAGAGGGGAAAGGGGAAAGGGGCAGGGAGCGTGGGCTGCATTGTTGTTGATGCATCTTCTCTTGTGATGGACGATCTCCTCGCTGCGGATGCAAATCCAATCACGGCAAGCGCGCCCGTGACGAATCGCACCGGGTGGGGGGGTCATCAAGAGCGCAGATCATGCAGAGACTCGTTTCCCCTTCCGTTCCCCTTCCTTTCCCCTTCCTTTCCCCTTCCTTTCGCTTGCCTTCCCCTATCAGCCAACAATAATGTCCCTCGCAAGGTACGTCTTCCCCCGCTGCATCCCCATGCACGGCTCGCTCATCCTGCCACAGCTGCATCTTCTGCAAGATCGTCAAGGGTACGTCCGCGCACCGCACCCCGCATTCCAATCCCACCTAACCCCTCCCCTCCTCCAGGTGAAATCCCATGGCAAGTCCCCCCTCTTCAAGCCCCTTCACCCTAGACCCTCACACCCGCACGCTCCCACAGCTTCAAGCTCCTCGAGAGCGAAACAGCCCTCGCATTCATGGACGTCGGTCCCATCGCACGCGGCCACTGCCTCGTCATTCCCAAATGTCCGTTCCCCCGCTCCTCCTTCTTCGACGCCATACCCTAACATCGCTCGCGAGACAGACCACGCACGAACGCTCACGGATCTTCCTGATGAGGAAATGTCGGACATCTTGCCGTTTACGAAAAAGATTGCGCAGGCGACGGGCGCGGAGCATTATAATGTCTTGCAGGTGCGTTTACGAGGGTAAACGCAGCGCCATATTCCTGTCGTCTTTTCCTGTCTGCTCATCCGTTAACCTTCTCCCCCACGCGAACAGAACAACGGCCGCTGGGCCCACCAAGAAGTCGACCACGTCCACTTCCACCTCATCCCCAAACCCGTCGCCGACAAGTCTGCCGGACTCGGAATCGACTGGCCGTCGCAAAAGGTACGCTTTCGTGTCCCTTTTGTGCGTTTTGCGATTGGCTGATGGAGAAGGTAGATGAGTATGGATGATATCAAAGTCGTGTATGAGGAATTGAAGGGAAAGATTGGGAATTGAGGGTGCGAGGGGATTGGATCGCGGCTGTGATCCAGAGGGGGGATGTTAGCGGGGGAGAGAAGAGAAGGGTAAAGTGTGAAAACTATCAAGTCGCGAAATGCAAGTTTGATATGGAAATCTGCTGCGAGAAACTATATCGTCCTACAAAGTCCTACTGAGTGTATCTTCAATCGCGCGAATCCAGCGGAAAATACAATCATTGCCCACCGAATCTTTCGAATTTCAAAAGATGTCGGCTCGAAACCTTTCCTCGCGAGCCTGAGGACTAGGAACCGGTTTCCATAGAGCCCGAGTCCGCGATGGATCTAACGGTCACCTCAAAACTGCCTTCCCCGGCCGTCCCGAGCATCGATGCGACCTCTTTAGGAGATATCCCTGCCATTAGAAGCTTCCATGCTGTCCCCTTGATATCCTTCCGGGCGATTCTGTCTTTAAACTTGCCTGAAAACGCAAAGACAAGCGGCTTGACAGACTCTTCCAATGTGTGGTCATGGGCCGTTCCGGTCGAAGCTCGCGTGGACAGTTGCCCAGGGTCATCGTCTATACTTGTGCGCTCGTCCTCTCCATCCATATGATGGGAATGGAAGTCGTCGGTTGCTTCGGGAGGATGGAACAGTCCGGCAGCGTTTTCGGCATTCTTTTCTTGGCCGGAAGCCTTAGAGACTTTGGACGCTGTTGTGGGTTGGGGTTCGTGACTAGCGGGTCTTTTGGGCATGTTTCGGCCGCGAAAATCACTTTGAAGTGTGAGATGCTAATAGCTTGTCCCGGATTATGCCAAGCGAAAACGTGAACAATGAATTCAATGTGAGGTATTTATCGACAGTCCGCAAGAGCGAGATAGCAGTGAGAATTGGATTTGGATTGGAGTCAAGCAGAACAGATGGCGCTAAATGCTGATTTTGGGCAGCCCTTCCTTTGCGCTTGAGCATCTTAAGTCAGATGCAGTCAGGAGAGGAAGACAGGGGTGAATTTGAGCCAATCGTTTTTCGCTTAATCTGCAAAAGCAAGTCGATGTTGAGTGTCGACCAATCAGACCTCGCAACTTTCTTTTCCGGCCACACGAAAGGAATCGTTACGAGGATCCGACTGCAGATTGCGTACTTTGCTATGAACAAAGGGAACTCGATGCGCAAGAAGGAGTGGCTCAGAATGAATGGCATTTGAGATTCGCTGATTACGATTAGGCTCTGAGTTCGAACAATAACACGATATTTCAATGACATTCGTTATCGCATTAGCTGGCCAGATGAAACACCAGAGGTCTCAGGTGATGCCGCCAAGCATGTTGGGAAACCACGTAGCAAATTATGCAGGAGTCCATGCTGTAACTTCCATACTCGGCAGCGCAATATATACGCCTGCCGAGGCATACACTCGCGATAGAGCTTTGCGCATTGATCATCTCAAATCGATCCCGACATCACCTACAGCTACACATCGGCTGATTCTGTTCTGCAATTAATCTTGACTGACTGTTGGTTGTGGGCATCCGCCGCAAAAACACCTTCGAAGACCTAAAATTATTCCGTCAATTTCTGGGCAGACTCGTTCTCCGGCGTCTGAGATGGAGATAACACCGCCTTGGTTAGCATGTTCGATCTTAGAAGCACAAAGGCTCACTCTTCACATTATTCCCTCTGTTGGGAGGGACTTCAGAATCAGCTCCTTCCAAAATTCTATGCGCATCGGATACACAGAAAGCTCCATGTGGTAGTCGAAGGATTGAGACCGAAGACCTTTGCTGATGGATTCGGTAAATCTCGCGGACTGGGAGCTTTCGCCTCTTCGGCGGGTTTTGGGACGTAATGCAGTAGTAGGTTCGATCCTTGTCCAGAGTATTAGCTTTCCCGGTGTATACTGAATCAAGCGGATAAGGGCGGTGAAGTATTGTGCTGAGTGCATGCGGATGCTCGACTGAGCGCGCCAGCACTTGCGGATAGCGGGAAAATATAGTCGCGTGTCATCTCATTCTGTATCTGTAATCATCAGCTTTTCCCCAATGCCGTTCAGCGGGACTTCAATGAATTGAGCCCAGCTCGAGCTCCACGACACATGAGCTGAACATTGGCTTTGACATCGTTTCCTGTTTTGACTTTTGAGGAAAATAGAAAGGAGAATACATAGACGAAACGATAATCAACCCGAATTTTGCTGTTCTTGGTCGCGATACTACTTGAAGCTAGTGCGAGCAATGTGGCGTAGCAAAGCCGTATGGCTGGAGGGTAATCCAAGGTATCATGCCATATGGCTCTTAGCGTTTTGGAAAGGAAGGGAGCAGGTCTCAAGGGAGGACACTAAATCGCTCAGAGAGCACGACGGAAAGAGAAAGCCAGGTAGCATCCCAAAGGTACATAACTATGGTTGTGACGAAGCCAAAAGAGATAGCATTTTTCAGTATGATCGCTCTGCATGACGATGCACTGCTTCATCCACGGTGAGGCATCGCTGTTCACCTCATCATCCGTATAAGATCCAATGAGTGATGTCCATATACGGGAACAAGGTGGATCGAGTGACTCGCCAATCCCCACTTCCGTGTATCCAGACCAGGAGTTTCATGTTCTCCTGCTGCAAGTCTTTGGCTATCTAGTGCCTAGCCAGAAACCAGGGGAGATGGACGCAGTGACTGACATCAATGATCTTTCGATCGAAGCGCTTTACCTCGATGTGATTTTCGCCAGCTGCGATTCAGTAGATATCAAGACTCATATCCGCCAGTGCTGTGCGAACAGCGAGACGAACCACTACCTGCATCAATCACGTCAAGGTATTGCTTCGAGAAATCGGCCAAGCTATCAATAGCATTCAAGATGCGGACAGGAGGAGCGCCGAGGGAAAAGACCCGCACGAGAAATTGGAAGGCGGATCGCGGCGGCGGAGATGGCGAATCAAGCGGTTTTCGAAATTAGACGAACTCCATCAGGGGAGAGATGTTATCGCGTTGGTCCCGCGACCCTCCTTGGTCAAACTTCATTCCTGATTTCAAAAAGGCATAGATGAGGAGATGAGGAATGAGAAGCAACGGCAGGTACGAGAGCAGGAGCAAATCGAGCATGACCGTCACAGCGAATTGCGAACATCGTTCTGGGTGGAGAGTTTACCTGGGACATTCGAAGAATTACCTTGTGAATCAATCATCGAAAGGCTCCCGATGAGTCTGATTACCACCTTGAGCAACTTATTCAAAACGAGTGTGGCGGCGCTATCAGATCTGTTGGGTTTGACCGGTCAAACCGGCATATCTTCCCGGACTGCGTCGCCGAGCCAAACAACCCTCAGCGGAGAGCGCCCTCAAGACCTTTAACAAGCGATACCTCAACCCTTGGATTCAAAGACTGAAGCTCTGAAGCATATAATTGACATTGAGTAGAGGGGACTGGCAGATACAATTGAGTTATGGATGAAAGCAGAGGTGAGATTAACGAGCATGCCTATGTATGGTTGCTTGATCAGATGAACTAGAGGGCGCAGCTAGTTGTAAACCGGTGTCTTCGAACAGTATCTCCAGTTGTATGTACGATTTCGTCCGTCTGGCGATACTCTGTTCATCGTATCGTCATCGAAACAGGTTCTGAATGCTGTCCAGGGTTAATAATCATTTCGATGCTGCCTCGCCTTGCGGATGATCGCCCTCTCCTTTATTAGCCTGGACGCGCCCACGCTAGCTTGCATTGGCGAACGCGTGATCAAGCCCCTGCCCGCGTTTCAGCAGTCACCATCGACTTGACATGCCTTGGTCTCCCTGCCGTCGGGTCGACACTGCGCTTACACCCCGCTCGCTCGCTCGCTCGCTCGCTCTCCGTGCGCCCTGCCATGGTCTAGTTGCAGTACTCCGTGACTGCACTCGCCTCCTCCGAAATGGACACTCTCTTCAGGAAGCGCGGCTCGGCATCCAAATCACACATCTCGCTCAACGACGATGCCCAGCTCGAGGATTCGACATCGCCGACAGATTCGTTGAGGGCCGTGGCCTATGCTGATGCACCGCTTGGCCAGATACCGAATTCCGGCCCATCAAAGGGTCCCGGATACCGGCCGACGACGCCGAATCCTCGACAGCGGAGTGGACAAAGTATCGGATCGATCAGTTCGCTCGATAAGCAAAGGATCTCGGCGCCCAATACGAATCAGAGTCTCAGTCATGAGCCGACAGGGAGTGGCATGGCCGAAATTATCTTGACGGACGAACCGGCAGGACTTGATGCAGGAGGCCACATTATCGGTGGGAAGATGCCGAGAACTCAAACAATGTCAACAATGGGTTCGGCGTCGAGCGGATCCGTCAGGCGTCAGACCTCAATTGCCTCTCGACTGGAAGTGTTGCCGGAATCCGGCAGCTTGCCGTCTCCGGGTTATCGTTCGGCCGGGAATACGACACCACAAACTGGCGTCCCACAACTTCCGCCGATGGCTCGACGGGGATCCTCCGGTTCTTTGCAGTCAATGGACACCGCACAGCGACCGGCATTCTCGATGGGACATCGGTATCCCGTATACAGCCCCAACGCTATGGGCGGAGCCATGAGCTCGAGTACGTCTATCCCGGCGACGTATCGCAGCGAGGGTACAGGACGGAGTGATCGCTTCCTGGTCGACCACAACGATACGTCAGATACCAACTCTATACGGTCGGCGAGGTCGGGTCTCGTCTATCAGATAAAACGTGCCGGGCCGGATTCGGACCAGTTCTGGGTCACTCAGCCCCCAGATGAGGCTATCGAGGAAGCTTTCAAACGGTTGATGGATCAGCGGATGGATGATACGCGACAAGTCGCCAATAAGAGCGGAGCCATGACTTCACCCAGAAAGGAAGGCCACATGTCTCTCTCATCTTCCCGCGGCGGAACGCCCAACGTACCCGGCACACCGCAATCTCAAGCCGATGAATACACCTTCACGCCCGCTGCGGCCGTTCCGCAGCCACAAGATCGCCCAACCCTCGCAGACGATATCCGGCTTGATCTCGAACGGAAAAAGAACGAAATGTCATCCTGGCCCATTTCGCGCAAATGGCCACTGGTGGAAGCCGACCTGCGACAGGCTTGGGACAGGGAACGTAAGCTGTATCTATCGGCGCGTGAAACACAGCGACCATCCGCGGCTGGTGCCAAGGAGAGCAGTACGAGAAAGATGTTCAACAAGGCTATGGGCAAGCTGGGAGGCGCGGCTCCCGGCGCCGGAGAGGACAAGAAGGGTTTTCTGCGGGGCAGAGAAGTCGGCAACAAATTGCCAGATACGGCCGAGGCCTATATCAAACGGCTCAGCACCATGACCTGCGGAGCCAAGGAATTTCAAAAGCTCTTCCAGTTTCTAAAGAGCGAGGAAAAGGAGTGAGTGCAAACATTTTAGGCCTCCATCGAATTTTCTAATGCCGAGTCCCAGCAAATTGAGAGAGTTCATCAGTATGGGCGGGAGCAAGTGGTTGTGTGCATACCTTACTCAATGTTCGCATCAGCTGCAACGAGCGAATCTAGAGTAAGTTGAACGTGCATTCTGTCTTTCTCGCTGACCATTTTTTAGCCTCGCGAGCAAGGAGCGGAGTATCGCGCTGGAGCAAACAATATTGCAATGCTATGACAGGCTTTTACGAAGCGGCGTAGGTCCCTTTAGCGCGCGCACTCAATTTCCACTAACGTGCCACACAGGACGGAGTTCGGGAGGCTTGCGAAAACCCGGAAATGGTCATTCGCCCCATCATTCAAGTCCTCTCTTCTCCTTCCCTCGGAAACAGCGAAGAAGCGGCGGTCATCTTGTCCGTCCTGGCCATGCGCGTCCCCATCGGCAACGAAGCCGTATACCGAGAATTCGAGTACCGGTTCCGCGGAAGGAATGCATCCGAGGACGGGAAATTCGCCCCTTGGTTCTCCGCTGTCTCGCGTCAGCTGGTTGAGCGGGCACGACTCGGAACGCTGGTCGGTGCAGGACAAGAAACGAAGGACATCAACCAGATTGAACGGAAGGGAGAGGCAGCATTCATCTCGTACTGTGTAAGTTGACGAGAGACGCCGCCAATCGGTACTGACCTGCTTTAGCGAGGGCACCTCATGTTCATCAATATCCTGTTATGCTTTGAAGATCGCAAGGGCGATCCATTTCCGGCTCTGCCAGTCAGAGTCGCTCGACGGATGGAAATGCAACGCTGCGGACTGGTCGACGTTGTTGATAAGTTATCCAACTTTGCAAGTCAAGACGCACAACTGGAGGAAGAGCTGGAAAAGTATTACGATCGAGAGGCGATTGACAAAGAGGACGAGATCTTAGACCAAGATCGACGTCTCTTGCAAGACCTCGAGAATCCCGTCGACTTGTGCAATACGATTGTCAATCAGCTCGATGGACGAGCCCGTGATTTCTTCCTGTCGTCTCTGCGCCAGACCTTGATCATGACAACCAAGCGCGAGCCGCAACAGAGAATGCGATACCTGCAGCTCATCAATGAATTAGTACAAGGTGTCGTCCTCAATCAAGAACCGGGATACGACCGCGATATCACCGATTTAATGAACATACCTATTCAACGGGTGTTTGGCCGATACGAGGAGGCAGACAAGGTGGAACAAGCAGAAAAGCAAATACAAGAGCGAAATCTGCAAATCCTTCGTTTGGAACGTGAAAGGGACAAGCTCAAGATGGAGCTCGACGGGGTGGAAGGCGGCCTGATTAATCAGCTGAAAAAGGAAAAGCTGGATCTGGAAGGCAAGCTGCGTACGTCGCGCGGTGTAAGTGAAGGCTTGCAGCATGATCTCGACAAACTCAAGTTGGAATACGAGGAGCGTGTGCGCGACCTCGAGGCGACCATTGATGAACTGGAGCGGCGGATTATGGAATTGCTGTCCATGTTGAAACAGTCTCCCAATTTGCAAGATTTGCTTACTCAGAAGAGCACAAACGGTTATGATCGCAAGGAGCTTTACGCCGACCTTGAAAAGGAGAGCGACCGATACTATGCGCGACAGCAATTGGAGGGACGAACGGGACCGGGACTGGCGGCGTCGAGGAGGATCGCATCATCCCGACTGTTGTCCAGCCGCGAGGCCACTCGAGCCATTAGCAGCTCGGACGATGACAGCCAAGATGACGACGATGTGGAAACACCCGACATTTTCGATGACGCCGATATGGAATCTGGCCATATCATGGTTGCGAATCGTGGAGCAAGGGCTCAGGGCGAGGCCCGAGCCCTCAAGGCCAAAAGCAGAAGGGAAGTCACTTCGGGATCTCAATTCGTAGATGCCGACGATGACAAGGTTCGGGCGCACGAGGCCTTGGCGACGCTCGCAAGTGGCGAGTCTGCTTCTGTAAGTATCGGTTTCAGGCAGTCGACCTTGTACTCATCGCCCTCTAGCCCTTGCATCGGAACAAAGCATCGCTGCCCCGCAGCGTGCGTAGCAGGAACATTCCGGTGGAAGGTTTATCACCAGGTCGGCACATGCTGCCTCCCATTGGCCAAAAATCACCCGCTCGTTACGGGAATATAGGCAAGAAGAGTGAAAATGCCAACATGATCGCCGAGCTGCGCAAATATCAAAACGGTATAAGAAAAAGCGCTTCCGCCCCGGTCAATCTCAGTGACGACGAGACCGCTAGTTCGCTATCCGACTTTCGTACCAGTGGCTTCTCGGTCGCCACCCAGGGCACGTCCGCGACATCTGCCGCCATGTCTCGTCAACATTCCAAAGATGGACATAGCGGCGCAAGCATGTCTGATTTGCTGAACAGATCGAATAAAGCAAGGAACGCAGGTGTCGATACCTCTCCGTCGCCAACGGGACTGGCGACTCTGTCAGAAGACGCTGTGCTTGGAGAAACCAAGGAGAATGAGCCGACCTCGCCTCCACCTCCGCCACCGCCAATCCCACCGCCCATGCCGGATCATTTGAGAGGCACTGCTGGAGATTCGCCGCCCCCTCCACCACCCCCTCCGCCCCCGCCTCCGCCTGGCATTGTCTTTTCTGCAGACAGTGGGCCTCCCACACCTGCTGCTCCACCGATGCCAGCTTTCCTTGCTGGTATCTCGGCAGGTGTCAAGCTTCGCAGAACTCCTTCGACAACGAAGAAGGACCTGATGGCGCCTCCACCTCCGCCCATTATGAGACGTTCGAGCAAGCGATACTCCAAGGTGCTGCAGAACGCGCCTGATCGGCGCAAAGAGGTTGCTTTTACCGCAAGCAAGAAAATGAAGACTTTACAATGGGAAAAAGTGCAGCAGGGCAGGCTTGACAAGACGCTATGGGCCCGGGCAGAGGAAGAACAGGCACAGGAAGAGGTTGCCGAGAAACTCAAGATGGTCGATGTCTGGTCAGAAATGGAGGACGAATTCAAGGCGCGAGAGGCCGCACTGGACGCCGTCTGTAAGTCTGTGAAAAATTTACGGACAATCGCTCACTTGTCACCAGCTAAACGGAAAAAGGAGGAACTTAAGAGTGTTCTCGATCCTTCCGTTCGGAAACGAGTCGGTGAGCAGCATTTCCTGGCTTTTTGTCGATCGCCGCTGATACGGCCGCACAGAAATTCTTATGGCCAGGAACAAAGGAATCGAACCAGAGGAAATGTGTGATCGGATTGTCGCTTTTGACCAGCAGTTGTGCGACCACACCTTTTTGTCCGAACTTGGGCCCGTGCTGCCCACGCCTCAACAGGTGAGACTGCCGTTGGTCTGGGTAATCGCAAGGCTGACACCGAACGCAGGTATCGCTGTTGAAGCAGCAGAGCGCCGAAACGCCCGAGGAGCTGCAGCTCATTCATCCGGCCGATCGATTGATGATTCGCCTCATCAAGATTCCGCATCTCGCAGATCGTCTCAAGGGCATGCTGTACATGATCAACTTTGAAGAGACATGCACACTTCTTGAAAACGTGCGTAAAATGGTGACCAGTTCGACCTTGGCTAACGTCCGTCATAGGCTGTGGACCTTTTGCAAACTGCATGCCAAGACCTACGCAACGCCAACAAGTTCAAAGACCTGCTCAATGTCATCTTGATGATGGGCAATTTCATGAATGGCAGCAATTATGGGGGTGGCGCTTACGGGTTCAAGATCGGCAGTATCAACAGAGTACGTCTAGCCGTCAGGAACGGGACATGCGCTCACCGCTCTCTCAGCTCGTTGACACCAAGTCCTCCAATGGCTTGAATCTGCTGCACTTCCTGGAGCGCACCATCTCGCAACATTTCCCCGACATCTTGGAATTCCGCAAAGAGCTGGAGAAACCCGCAGAGGCTTACCGAGGTACGTGAAACGGCTAGGTCAAGCGACTTTTTTGCTGACAACCGAGTAGTGAGCTACGAAGACATTTCCTCTGGTACAAGAGAACTGCAGACTGGCTTGACAAAGATCAAGCGCGATCTGGATGACAGATTCGTGGATACGACGGATGGCTATGTCCGCCGCATGTATCCCTTTGCGACGGATTCCGAGGAGAGGATATTGGCGCTCAAGGACAGGGTCATGACGGCCGGTAGAGCTTTCAACGAGGTGAAAACCTACTATGGTGAGGGCGATGACCGATTCGATCCAACTTCTGGAGTCGAGGTATTCGGGCGTCCAACCTCTTTGGAATTCTTTGGCATCTTCAAGACTTTTGTGACGTCGTGGGATGTAAGTTTGCAAAACGCGTTGTGCGAGCGTGGTGCTGACTTGGACTCTAGTTGTGCCGCGCGCACAATCGAGCGAGGGAAGAAGCGAGATTGGCACTGGAAAAGAGACAGGCGGCCGAAAGAAACCGAACACAAGCGCTGTCGCCGCAAGTCACTGGCATGAGCGATCAGAGCAGCATCATGGACGACCTACATGCCCGGCTCCGCATGCACGGGACGCCTCGCGCCAAGCGGCATGAACGCCGACGGGGCGAGCTGCCGAGGGCGCCAACTTTTGGCAGTCTAGACCTCGGCGATCTTTCTTTAGACGCATACGCCACGGCCACGCGGAACCTGCTCAAAGACCTTCGCCTCGACAATGAAGAAGGCGAGGACGAGGTTGCCGTGCCGGTGTATCGGCGCAGCACCAGACGCTCCCAGCAAACGGCCAGCGTGTTGACAGATGACTTATTCTTCATGGCCGCCCAGGGCATGGACACGCGTACGCCAGAAGAGGCGCATGTGAACGATCGCGAGGACGATGCGGAAGAATCCGGGCTGGAAGGGAATGCAAGAGCACGAGACGAGGACCATCATGAGGGTTCGCTCGGACTATCGGTTCAGGCCGAACAGGGAGCCGATACCAGTGGGGCAGAGGAGAGCTCCCAGACTGCTGCCGCTTCGGATATCAATCAATAATGGAAGCATATAGAAATGTCGGAAATCTAATTGCATGGGTTGTATGTGGATAGTTGTACGTGAACTGTATCGACAATCTTCCGCGACAGGCGGGTGAGCTTTACAATTTTGACAAGTCGTGTCAAATCAAAATCAAATCAAGCCCTAGGACGCCGGGTGGTGCCTAGTCCATCTCGAAGAGGACCACCTCGGCTCGACCTCCCCCGACGTTTTCGAGCGTCATACCAGCATCGCCCGCCCTGATCCCCGTCACGAACGCGCCATCACCCTCGCCCAACTCGAGCCCTCCATTCACCTTGACCCTCGGTGCATCCGCATGCGTCAGCGCCGCACGCGGATTATACTTGGTCGTCTGTATCACGTGCACGTAGAGTTTCTTGCTGCCGTCCGGCGAGGCATCGGTGGCGGGCGTTAGGGGCAAGTGCGGTGTCAGTGCGTGGTAAGGCTTTGTTGCGTGGTGGGTGACGTGTTTCCCCGGATCGAGAAGGGTGCTGAACATGGCGATGTGGGAGTGGACCTGGAAGGAAACGGGGGGGGGGGGGGGGGGGGTTCAGAGGACGAACGATGCCAAGCGGGGAAAGCGACTTACCGGAGCCGGTCCTTTGGCCTCACGGTCGTCAATCACATTCTCAGCGCCGATTGGACCGACCACTTGGACGAGCTTGTTCTCCTTTTCAGCGTCGGTAAAATGTCTGGTGACGGCGACGGATGAGCACAAAAAGACAAAGAATGGACCGAATCAACCGAATCGAGACTCACCGAGTATAATAGGAAGGCTTCAATCCTCGTTGGTACGGCAACGACCAAATTTGCAAGAAATGCACATCCTTGCTCTTGTTGTCGTTGTACTCGCTATAACACAACTGCCTTTAGTTCTCCGCGCCTCTGCAAATCGTGCCGTACTGCTCTCACCTGTGCCGAATGCCCGTGCCCGTCGACGTCATCTGAATATCGCCTCGCTTGAGGATCTCGACATTGTTCAATGAATCCCTATGCGTCAATTCACCATTGACGACTGGCAATGGAACGAGGTGTAAGCGACTGCGTGTGAAACCCGTGGGAACCAGCCCGGGGAGAGGAACTTACTATAACTAAAAATCTCAAACTCCCTATGCGCATGCGTTCCGAATCCCTCGCCCGGCGTCACCCGGTCCTCATTGATGACCCTTAGACTGCCAAACCGATCATACTGGTCGTCCTGGTACATGGCAAACGAAAACGTGTGAAACGTCTTGAGCCAGCCGTGATCGGCGTTGCCCCTGTCCTGGGAATACCGCGGGACGATCTTGAGGCCCGCGTTGGCGTCAGAGTTGGTCGACATGGTGGAGAGTGGTCGAACGAGGTGGGCAGAGGTCAAGAGTCGCTTGGCGGCGTTCAAGGGTTGTTGCCGGAAAAAGATTGCTTGAAGTATGATGGGCACGAGGCAGACGAGCAGGAACGTGCTATACTTGAAGTTGCTGGGCTTGACCTCGGTGGTTGTCGAGTCTGGTTGACTCTTCAAAGGTGATGGCGAATCCAGGTTGGGTAAACCTTGGTCGTATATATACCCAAAGTTGACGACGGCGACGACTTGGCCTGGCTGCAGTGCGCCGAGGATGTTTTGTCATCGTGGGACGTGTATGCAAGCTGGCCACTGCTTGACTCTATATACCGCCAGCATGCCAGCATGGGATGCATGAGTAATCATTCCCATGCGCGCGTCGATCGCACGCGGCGCCGGGTTGGTCATGTCTCACACGCATCCAGGCGCGCCGGACCAGGGGCGGACCAGGGGCGGTTCGTCGATTGGCGCCTCTCCCCATCGCGCAGTGCCGTGCTGGTCACATCGTCTGTCAATACCATCGAGCAAGGCATGGGCATTGTACAGGTGCCCAATGAACCGTGCTCTGCTCTCGACATGCCCCTTGAGCGCCCTCTCAAGTGCCAGAGCCATAATCCCGGCACACGAATATCTCGAGGGCGCCACCCCTGCACTATATTCACCCGCGCCAAAGCGTCAGTTTTTAATCCTGATTCCATATGCTACAACCACCACGCCCCGCCCTCCGGTCGACGCCCGAACCCTTTCGAGCCTCTTTTCTTCGAGCCTCTTTTTTTTCCTTTCAACGTCGTCAAGGACAAAGGTCCCGAGCAGTAGCATTCCCCCCCACCCACTCTATTGGAACCCCCGCCGGGGCCGAACCCATGCGTCGATACAGGCTGCCCGTCTTCACGCAAGGCGTTTTGTTCAAAGCTTGTCAATGATGGCCTTGGTGACGTCGGTGGTCTTGGCGTTACCTATAGCGGAAGCCCCCCATATATAAGTCAAGTGAAAGGGAAAGCCCGTTCGAGGCTACGTACCACCCAAGTCGGCGGTCTTGACCTTGCCCTCCTTCAAGACGTCGTACGTGGCTGTTGCGATAGCGTTGGCCTGCTTCTCGAGGCTATTACGCGGCAAGTGTCGGGGTCAGAAACAGGAACGAGGCGGCAGGGGATGGCTTTACGCACCCGAGGTGTCGGAGGAGCATGCTTCCGGAAAGGATCATGGCGACGGGGTTGGCCTTGTTGGTGCCCATGATATCCTTACCAATGTGTCGGCATCCGGGCTCGAACAGGGCGTATTCCTAAAAAAAAAGAAAAGGGAAAACCCCGAGCTCATTGCTTAGCGCGGCTGAACCCCCCCAGACGCACGTCCACCAAGATCCACTCACTCGGCCAATGTTGCATCCGGGCACGATACCGGGACCACCGACCAGGGCGGCACCGATGTTGGAGGTGATGTTGCCGTACAAGTTGGGCATGACCATGACGTCGAATTGCTGAGGCTTGGAGACGAGTTGCATCGAGCTTTGATTCCCGAAAAAATGTCAGCTGCGCTTGTGGCGGGCTTTGGCTGTTATCGGATAGCTCACGTGTTGTCGACAATCATGCTGTCAAAGGCAATACCCGAGCTCTTGTACTCTTCCGCGACGGCCTTGCACGTGTTCAGGAAGAGACCGTCACCGAGCTTCATAATGTTGGCCTTGTGAACACAGGTGACCTTCTACTCAAAGGGACACGGCTCTCGTCAGCGAAAGCCTTGAGCGCGCCCTCAATCCCCCCGAACACCCACCTTCCTGTTGTTCTTCAACGCAAAGTCGAACGCAAACCTGGCAATTCGATCCGCCTTGGCGCGCGTGCTGACCTTCAAGTTCTCGACGACACCGGGGAAACTCTGGTGCTCCAGCCCGGCGTACTCTCCCTCTGTGTTTTCTCGGATAATGACGAAATCGACGTTTTGGTGACGCGTGGGGACGCCCGGCAGGGATTTGCAGACGACGACCGAGGCGTAAATGTCGAGGGTTTGACGCATGGCAACGTTCCACGAGTTGTGACCGCCGACCTCCATCGGGGTGTACAAGATACCTGGCGGCCGACGCACGGGGGGTCAGCCACCCCCTGCTTCGTCGGCGCCACACGTCGGAACTCACCCTTCAATCCGACCTTGTTCCTCTTCAAGCTGTCCATCGCCTGCTTGAACAAGGCCTCACCGCCCGTCGTCTCGCCGCTCACGTTGAACTGCTCCCACTCGATCGGAACGTTGATGGCCTCGAAAATCTCCTTGACACTGTCGGTGATTTCGGCTCCGATTCCGTCACCGGGGATGAGGGTGCAGGCGAACTTGCCTACGAGGGGAAAGCGAGGGTCAGACAATGGCGGCCTTGTCAAGATAGAAGGGATACTGACCACCATACTTCATGGGCACCTGAAACGCAGCATGGACTGGTCAGACCTCGACGTTGCGACGAGAAAGCAGTCAACGACGACTTGACTTACCCTCGACTTGGCATTGGGCGAGTTGGTGAGCGAAAACGCACTTCGAGCCGACGCCGGGATGAGCTGGAGCAAAGCGACGAAGAGATGAATCTCGTCAGAATCCTGGTTTCTCCCTCGAGACACTGCGCGCTGCGCTGCGCGGAGACGTGACTCACGACGTTGGGCTTTGTGGACGCCTTGGTCAGCAAGTTGGCTGCGCCAGTGGTCTTGAGTGCGGATCGGAAGGACATGATGCGGGGTGTGGGCTCGTGGTGGATGGACTGCAAGGAGGATCGTCCTGTGCAGTGTGTGAAAACACGCTCGTCCTTGTACTCGACCCTGTCTGTGTGCAGCTGGGGTCTTGCACGGGGCGCACCCTCGCGTCATTCTCGATGATTGGGCTGCAGCACGGAAGCAAGGGCCGATAGGGCCGACGGGGGGGAAATGACACGTCATTCAGGGGGGAGGGGGCGCACAAACGGTGGCCACCATCCACGATATCGCATCGCATCGCATCGCATACGGGGTACAACACGCTCGACTCGCGGCTATTGTCCATAAAAGTGGTTTACAAACGGCTTGACGCGCAGCATCAAGATATTGAATACGGGATTCGTCGTATTCTGCGCGGAGAAGCCAAGGGGTAACGGTCAGCACACGTACACGCACACGCACACGCACACGGCCGAGGCTGGGCCCGCCCGACCTGCACGCACCACGCGGTTTTCTTCCCCGCCGACGACATGCAACGCATCGGGATCCTCGACCCACCCACACGCATGCGCCCACACTTGCCGCCTCCGCTTCTGCATCTCCTCCATCGTTTCCCCTTGCGCCTGAAGACGCTCCACAAGCCAACTCGGAGGTGCCGAGTCTTTCCATGCGTCGCGGTTGGCCCGGATCTGGGCGCGGGAATGCGTGACAAAGTGTTGGGCGGACGAGAGGCCCGAGAGGTTGTTGGCCGAGTGGTACAAGTCGGCGGCTCTGCGTTTAGGGGTCAACAAATGAGTACACAATCCCGCGCATCCAACAAGGCGTCCCAAGACTCACTTTCCCGGCTTGTCGACCAATCCGCCTTTGGGCCCCTGCGCGACGATCAAGATGTACTCTTGCAGCGCGATCCTATTATACAGCATGTCTGAGACACTCCTTTCAGCCATCCTCATACCAAGCCGAACGTGCGGACCCCGTACCTCGGCCTTCCACATCCTCCCATTCTTCCTCCCCCGCCCCTTGCCCCGCCCCCGACCCCGCCCCCGCCCCCGCCCCCGCCCCACCCACACCCACCCCCTTGCCCACCTGTTCATCCCTCACGAGCGCCTCGAGCACCGCAAACAACCCCCCAAGCCACCATCCATAACACCCATCGACCAACTTGTTCGTCCGTCCGCGGAATCCACCACCCTCCATCGCACTACCTTGCTGCATGACCGCCCATCGCAACAGGGCATCCGTGTCGATGGGTGCGATCCCCGGTTCGCCCGTATGCAGTGGACGGAGGAGGTAGTGTGAAAAGAGGGCACATGAAGTGTATCCTCCGTGTGCTTCCGCGGCGGGGGATGACGCCGCGGAATCGTCATGGGGCCATGAGGCAGAGGCAAAGCCGCCTTCGTATGTCTGACAGCTGGCCGATGGGGTCAGCCGGGCGGGGGCGGTCATCCGAACGGGTGAGCGGACACGTACGCTTGGAGGAATTTATCCGTTCCCGCGACGAGTTCCGGGGTGAGGATGTCGAGCATTGTTGCGCAAACGAGCAAGCAGTAGATTCCTCTGCGTTGATGCATCAGTATTTCATTCCTCGAGTGGCAATCCCCCCTCGGCGACTAACCGAACATCCACCTCTCCACCGCGACAAACGACAAAACTCCCATCGTCCCGCTTACACCGCATGAAAAACTCGTACATCCCCCGCCGATCGATCCTCTCCCACGCCTCGGGCAAATTCGTGATCGCCAAACTCATCACACTCGCATACGTCGGCAACAAATGCGCCTCATGCCCGGGAGCCGGCCCGCCTCCAAACCCACCCTCGGGATGCTGAAACGCCAACACGGTCTCTGCCGCCCGATTACGCATCTCGGGATCCAGTGCGACACCGAGCAAGTCGAATCCGTGGAGGGACCAGTACACGAGCCATGGCCGCGATGCATCGAGTGATGCATACGGCGCCGGAAGGGAAAGGAGGTGTTTGCCAAAGTATTGCGCGTGCAGGGCCTTGGCGAGGGATTTCGGCGGCGAAGGAGGCTGGGTTGTCAGGGTGCCGACGATGGTGGATTCTGTTGAAGCCTTGTGGGGGGGGCGCGCCGTGCGGGGGAGAGTGAGGGTTCGTTGAGCGGGATGACACGTAAAGACGTACCTGTGCGTCCGAAGTCTCGGTGTCTACCCCGTCCGTGGGCCACCCGTGCATGGGCTGTGTCCAGATGGAAGCCATCGGGTGTGTGTGTGTGCAGACGATGGGACGGGCGTGTCCCTGGTGTGCGGGAGAGAATGAGCAGCGTTAATATTCCCCATGCAGTCAGTCGTCGTCTCCCAGATCGCTATTGTTCGAGATGACGCCCGGCGTTCTGCTTCCGCGCGCCCCCGATCGCCTCCCTCGGAAAAGGCGAGCCGAGGTTGCCGGGGATGAGAGACAATAGACAGACCGAGCCGCGGGTGGTGTGATTTCCCATCATCATGCTCCCAGAATTCGCCCGCCCGCACGTGATGGCGCCCCTCGTCGCCAACAATAATAAGACGCCCTTTCTCGGCGTGCAGCACACATACACCGCCGATCCGGAAACAGGCACGCTCCAGCCCATCCCGTCCACCGCACTCTCCCTCTCGATCCGCTCCCCCTCTCCCGCCGACGACCGCGCGCTCGAATTCTTCCACACCTGCATTCCCGATCCCGCCCAGTTTCTCCTCCAGCAGCACGCTCAGATCCGTGCGATCCTCGGCAGTGATCTGCCCATCCGCTATCGCAACGTGACTCTCGCGTTTTCCCCCGCCGATGGTCTCGCGCACACGCAGGACGACACCATCACGCTTTCCATCCCATGGATCGCCTCCTGGTCTACCCGCTCCGTCGACCAAGCACGACACGAATTCCTAGGGGTCATCACGCATGAACTCGTCCATGTCGTTCAGTACGATGGCGCCGGAACTGCAGCATGGTGGTGGATCGAGGGTGTCGCCGATTACGTTCGCTTGTCGCTCGGGCTTGCACCGACGCAGTGGACGAAGCGGGGCGAGGGTACGTCGTATCGAGATGGGTACGGTGTGACGGCGCATTGGCTTGCGTGGATCACGGAGAAAAAGGTCTCGGCTCGGCTGATGCGGGATGTTAATTCGCGGTTGATGCGGAGCGAGTGGCGGGAGGAGTGGATCGAGGAGAGCACGGGCCTGACGGCCGGGACGCTGTGGGATATCTACAAGGCACAATCCGCAAGCTGAAGAACCAACGAGGATATATTCAGGTACCATGCTACAACCTATCAAGCCAGTGCAACACCCTCCCCGCGCCCCTCCTACGCGTTAATCTCGTGCTGCCACACCTCCTGCTCCGCTCGTGCCGAGTAGTGGCTCACGCGCAAGAGCGCCCGCATCTGGTCGACCCCGACAAACAAGATTTGCCGCGCAATGAAGAATCGGATACCCTCGGTACAGGGCGGCGACGTCAAGCTTCCCCTAAGTAGCGAGCGAATTCAGCACGCGAATCTTCCTCGGGTCCCCCCTCCCTTCTTTTTTTTTTCGACTCACTTGTACGTCCAAAACTCGCTAAACCTCTCGGCCTCGAGCATCGCCAGATCCAAATTGATCGCCGCCTCGACGCGCTTGTCCGTCTCGCGATAACTGATCAACTCGGGCATCTGGCCAAAGAATTGCGAATCGTGACTGCCCGGATCGATGCGGAAACAGAGGACCGCCCGCGGCCGGCCGTCGGCGGTGACGTGTACGAAATGCAATTCCGCCTTGCTGCGGTCGCCTTGAACACTGTGATCTGCCGGCGCATGGATATGCCAGCCCGACATGTAGACCGTCTGGTTCGCCGCGCCCTTTTCTTCCTCGAATGAAAAATGCGGCAAGCCAGTAAAATTGCCTTCCGGATGGGTAAGCGTCATGGCCGGACCATAACCCCAATTGTAAAACTGGCCCGACACATTCCTGTCGTAACCCGTCATATCCGTCGGAACATGTCGCAACGAAAGCCCCTGATCAAGCCGCAGCGGGATAGGCGCCTGCTGTGTTCCATCCTGGCACAGCACGTACGCCTCGGAAAGCCGGCCCCAGTCGTACGAGGCTTCGTACGCCCAGGTCATGTTGCCCTCGGCGCGCTTCTGGAGGGACCGGGCGTGGTAATCGTGCTCCGGACAGGCGAAGGCGAGCGTTGCTAGCAAGGTGGCGAGGAGGGTTTTGGCGAGCATGGTCTATGATAGGGTAAGAAACCTTGTCGTCATGCGAGTTCGCCGATGCACTTACAAAGGCAGTGTGTACGTGTATCGTTGTGCTGGCACGCACGGCTGAACGCATGATCCGCTCTCTATATACCGCAACGGTTTGGTGAACGGATTCGACATGAATCGACGTGCGAAGCGGTCCCGGGGCGCATCTTGGGCTACCGCGTGGAGCTCCTCGGGGAACCCCTGTGCCACCGGCAGTCCATCCCTTGGCAGCGGTGGCAAAGTGCAGACGGCAAAGCTGTCAGTGCTGGCGTGCCAATTCTTGGGTTCCATCAAAGACTGTTCGGCTGATCCCGGCGGCGAGCAGAATCTAGGCATGAGATGCACAGACGTGCGTTGAGAGACGGGCATTGCCTTCCGGTCTCCTCGTTCCGGGAAGAGGTACGTTAGTCACGCTGTGACAAATTCCCTTGGTCTCCCTTTGCGAGATGATTGCACCGTGCCTTGTGGATTGCGTCTGGCACCTGAAACGTCTCGAGCCTTGGCTGTGGACAGCTCCATGGCGCCTGAAATGTTCACCCAATCCATGCCCGGGTGGGATCGGGCCAAGACGCTTGTATCATATCACAGAAAGCGAGACATTCACCCGGGGTGACTAAATGCATACAGTTTTTGAGTCAGGAAGGATCTTCATCCATGCGTTCTTTGCTTAGCATTGCTTTGCGGACCTGCATCCGGATCGAGTGCGGTTTAGCAAATTCGCGGGACTTCTCGCCTTTCTGGCCATTCCGCTGGCTACTCAGTCACTGCCCCTCTCGTTGCCATCCCCCCACAATACTTAGCTTGGGCCTCTGCTGGAGACTAAGCCGCTTTCCAAGGCAAACCCTCCGGCGCTAGCTTTCGGTTTTTATATCGAGCTTCCCGAGTCACTTATTTGGATTCTTCTTCGAGTCCGCAAACTACAGACGACGGTAGCTAGGATTGTGACTAGCTAGTCACAAACCAGAGTCAACCGCCAAGAAAGTTGCTCAGGACGGATGAAACAGCTGGTCAAATTCGTGTCCTTGGCCCACAGATGATCAGGAACATGAACATGATTGGATGGCTTCGAATTGGTTCCGTCAACCGAGCTCTGCAGTATGCCGGTTCCTGCGGAGCACTCTCTTTGAGAGCCTCCTGTAAGGTCTTCCTGTTGTTCCCGCTGTACGTTCATCTAGGTGACCCGCCCTTTGACCTTGAAAGAGTTCCATTTGGTGAGCTTGATGAGCGGTCAGTCCGTCACTCTAGCTACCAATGGCAATCGGTTCTCAGCCGGAGCTTTGGCTCATACTCGGCCCATGTCTTGCGTCAAGTTGATCGTCGGTGTGAAGATTAGCATTTCTGCCCTTTTTCCCCGTTGCTGTTCTCGAAAAGCTCTACGGGACAGCATCTGATACCGACCAATGCCGCGCAGCTGCGAAACTCGGAGACGGGAGCGGTCGGGGCGAAAGCTCACAGAAGAATTGAAGCACACAGGTAACGATCGCCAGGACAGGAGGGGGATCAAGCGAACCTGAGACCGACCTGGGATCTCGGTGTCATTGCTAGGAGGCATCGCTGCGTATTGTAGTTAGAAGTCCCAGCATTTCGCTATTATGGGGCAGGTGACGCAAGACTCCACCTTGAACCCTAGAAAATGCAGTACGAGCGTGCGAGGAGTGCTTTCAAGATGCGTGACTCGCTCAAATCACCAGATCAATGCCAGAAGAGCAAGTTGCCTCTCCTGGCGACGTGATGTGCGATGGGCAGAGTGAGATAATCTAGCCGCGCAGCGAGTCGAATCAGGGCTGAATGCACGTTCGGGAAGGATGCCGATCAAAGCAAACATAGGGATTCCTTCCGGGAGAGCTTCTAATCCTCGCTTCGAGGTCGTCAGCGACATCTCGAGAATTGGTTGTGTTTGAGAATTTGTTTATTCCTCTGAGCTTTCCTCTATCTTATAAGAAGCCGAGGCTCCCATAAGTCAAGATTGCTGATGTTTTGCGCAAGCTGCGCATTATGCTACCGCTCATACCATTTACGCTGAAACTATTATAAGCTCAATATCTAGCCACCCGAGCACCCATAGTCCAAGATGTTTCCAGCGCTGAATTCGAGAATCCCGCATCACAGGCCAAAGAGAAAGGACAGCTGTGAGCCCCTCAAGAAGCCTCGAGCATGGCTTCGAGACTGCTTCCCGCAGCTAGCTCAGCAGCTGATGAGCTCGAGAAATCCGAGAAATCCAGAACGATCGACCACTGACGATCACTCGGGGACATCTCGTGCGCCACGCCGAGGCCATTTGTCACGATCGCACGAGGGATGACATCAGCGAGAAATGTCAAAGCTTAAAGCAGGATTGCGGGAGAATTATGAGTGATGCGATTTTGATTTCGATACCTGTTCGACGGTTGTGCCTCCCGCCGAGACGGTATAGCAGATACACATTGAGCCTCGAATGACGTCGTGAACTGTATGTTCGAAATGACGAGTGTGAGGCGGATAGTGTCTATATAACGTTGTTCTGTTGGGCGAGGGGCCTGACAGGGATTTGGATTGCTTTCTTCGAGAACCATCTATTACACCGTGATCAATCATCAAGTCACGGCTGTCTAGTCAAGTAAACGTCCTTTACCGAATACCGACCTTGAGCTCAGCATGACCCGTCAGAAGCCTTCAATCCTCTCCCATAACAACGAAAAAGACTTCCAGGCTGATCGGGATGCTCGGGTTGGCGGGCACCATCGTCTTGCCGCGATGCGAGAGAAGGGTCCCCTGGCTTGGAATGTCCGGCAAGCAGAACAATCTCCCAGGCGTCTCGCCATAAAGAATCACTTTATCGCATGTGTGGGTGAGTATCATGCTCGTCACGAATGCCGGATGACCGGTCCTGACTCATGAGCGATTTTGCAGGAGAATACGTCGGCACCACCTTATTTCTGCTCCTAGCTCTCGGCGCTACCAATGTTGCCAACATCCCAACTACATCTGTAACTGGCGCTACCGCAGAAGGCGAGGAAGGTTCGACTGTTGCTGCCGTCAACACCTCGAGTTTGCTCTATATCTCTCTTGCATTCGGCTTCAGTCTGGCCGTCAACGCATGGATTTTCTTCCGAGTTTCTGGAGGTCTTTTCAACCCTGCGGTATCCTTGGGTATGGCCTTGGTTGGCGCGCTCACTCCTCTTCGAGCTTGCCTTTTGACTGTTTCCCAAATCTTGGGCGGAATGACTGGTGAGTAGTGGTCATCTTGGTGCGAATCAAAGGCTGACATTGTTCCAGGCGCGGCTATCGTTGACGCCATCTCACCCGGAACCTTGAACGTCCGAACCCAATTGAGCGGCGGAACCAGTATCGCACGCGGTCTTTTTATCGAGATGTTTATGACCGCTATGCTCATGATTACCATGTCAGTAGCGTGGCGCGAGAATCCTGGACTTGAGATGACATCAGCTAATGTTTGGTTCAGTCTGCTGCTTGCCGCCGAAAAGCACAAGGCGACCTTCTTGGCTCCAATTGGTATCGGGTGAGTCGACCTGATTTTTCGGCTGCCCAGATACTCAGCAATGACGTCCAACATCCAGATTGGCCTTGTTCATCGCTGAATTGATGTCGGTATAGTGAGTGACTGGAGCGGGTTTCCCCCGATCGCGACTGACATCCGATACACAGCTATACCGGAGGTTCGCTCAATCCGGCTCGTTCCTTCGGACCCTGCGTCGTTCTTAGGCAATTTAACGGATATCATTACATATATTGGTTAGGCCCAGCTTTAGGCGCTACTATCGCTGCCGGATTTTACAAATTTATCAAAGTAAGCCATCGCAGTTTCTTTTCTTGGCGGTCACGGCTGAGGGATATCCCGCAGTTCCTTGAATATGAGACTGTTCTGGGTCCAGAGGCGGACGACGAAGCAGCAGCAGCCAAATCCAGATCTCAGGGAGTCACCAACATGAATCAAGCCGTACCTGGAGGTGCCAACTCGCTGACGGGAGGTGCGATTACCGCCCCCGGCATGCTCGCCAGCTCCGGCCGGACTGCGACCGCTACTTCGGTTCCTTCCGGACCTACCATGGCCAACCAAGGTACGGGTCTCGGAGATTTGTTGACACACGATGAGCCTGCTGTCTCTGGTACACACGTGAGTTTTCCCATATCACCTAACCCATCCTTGCTGATTATTCTTGCCAGGCTTTCGACTTGGAGGCCAATAACGCATTCATGTACAATGAGCGACTTGATCGAATCGAGACCATGCTGGGTCAACTGTTGACTAGCGTCCGCTGGGTGCCGAAAGAGGATGCGCTCGACCCCAATTCGGAGACAAGGCGTTCCATGGCCCCCACTTTGACCGGCGACTCTCTTGCAACTCACGACAAGGCCAAGCTTTTGCCAGCGGCTCAGCCAGGTTACCCTCGCGACTCGACGGTATATGACCAAACGTCCGATGTTGACGGTTCGCCCACTTCGCCCGTCGCCCTATCAACCCCGGTAGACATGGGCCGGCTCGCTGGCCACCTCTCAGACGACAACGTCCGACGTCTCTGAAAAGTGAAAATAGTATGACCTCTTCATAATTTAACCGCTCTTGACTTCTCGTACCACAGAAACGCACTGTAGCCACAGAAACAAGCTTGTATCAAACACGGACCACTGGCATGTGAATAGTATGAAATTGTATCTCTGTATCGTTGCCGATATCTTCTTGACCATTGCGCGATCTGGCTTTCCTGCGCGGCTTTCCTGCGCCGGAAAGGCATGACATCGACAACGAGATGAAGATCGCCTTCTAGTATAGTTAATCTTTCCAGAACCTTGTCATTCAAATGCTTGATCCCCTGCTCTGCTCGGACATAAATCAAATCTTCCGTCATCGGAAGAGCGGTCTGCGTTGACAAGCGAATGCCCCTCATGAAAGTTCTGGTGCCGGAGTTGCAGCAACGCCGGAACGCTGTGGCATCGCTGTAAAAGGCAGGCATAATGAAGATCTAAATATGAACTCATATAAGGGCTACAAAGCTCAAATCCACACATTCTGGTATTTTCAAGGCCAACGATCGGTTGTCACTTCCACGGGCCGAACGATCGGCCCGGATAAACGGTAGCCATGCTGCCGGAGTATCCGGCGGATACTGACCTCGATTTACCGCTTTCCCGTGCACAATGTGGGAGCCCATGCGGGGTTGAGGACGTGATTCATCTTTAGCAGGTCTCCATTTGCTCTGCTTACACAGTCTTATAAGGTGCGTCAACGTTAACCCGTTTGAACTTGGCTTTCCGACACACCTCATAAACTACAAAATGGCTGGAGTCAACCCTTACGCAGGCTCTGATACGATCCCCCAGGTGGACGCGACATCCAAGGCTCAACTTCAGCCCAAGGACCTCCATCCCAGGACCTTGACCTCTACCGCCGTGTCCATTAACCCAAGAACCTATGCAACTCAGGATACCGTTTCGGACAAACTATACTCAGGATTCATCGAGCACCTCGGTCGAGGTATTTACGGCGGTATCGTAGACAACCCTGCGGCGCCGTCTCCTGCCGACCTGCTGGAAAAGCAAGATGGGAGAGGCATCAAGCAAGGCCGATTAGGATGGAGGAAAGACGTCATGAAGATCATCGCCAAGGATGGAGAGCTCGAGACACCTATTCTCCGATGGCCAGGCGGGAACTTTGTGTCCAACTACCACTGGCAGGATGGTATCGGTCCCATCGAGGAGCGACCAAAGCGGATCGAGCTTGCTTGGCTTTCGACCGAGTCCAACATGTTCGGAACGGACGAGTTTATCGACTACGCAAGGTATGTCTTTCCAACCCAAGCTTTTCGCCGCTGACTCTTTGCAGGGCCCTGGGCGTGGAACCCTATCTCTGTCTGAACATGGGCACAGGAACGTACGAGGAAGCGCTTTCTTGGCTGGAATACTGCAACGGAACGGGAGACACCTACTGGGCCAATTTGCGACGCAAAAATACTGGACGTGATGAACCGCACAACGTCAAGCTTTGGGGTCTCGGCAACGAGATTCATGGCCCTTGGCAGGTCGGCCATCTTTCCGCCACGGATTACACTAAAAAGGCTGCTCGATGGGCACACGGCTTGCGGTTGGTTGATCCAACCATCAAATTGGTGTCTTGCGGCAACCAGGTGGGTTCGCTGCACCACCCGACCTACCTAGCTGACCATCATTCAGGGCAACTCGGACTGGGATCGAGAGGTCCTGCAGGGTATGATTGGCATCGTTGACTATCACTCGATCCATTTCTATTCCATGCTGGGTCACGAGCGCTTCTCCACCGTGCAGGGGCTCGATTACGAGAAGAATGTCTTTGGTCCTGCCGCCGCCGAGCGGGGCATCGAGATCTGCCAGTCTCTGATCGACCTCGCCAAGATTGAGAAGGCGTCCAACATCTTTGACTGGAACAACCGCGATGCGAGCGTCGTTGCTAGACCGGTGAAGATCTGTTATGACGAGTGGAACGTCTGGGACGAGGTCAAGGCCCCCGGATCGGCCGGCCTAGAGCAAGCATACGACTTTACAGACGCGCTAGGAGTATGTGCATGGTTGAATATTCTCGTCAGGAAGCACGAGCAGGTCGGGATCGCCTGTATTGCGCAGAGTGTCAACGTTGTAAGTAGGTTGCACGGATCTGAGCACACGAGCTGACACTGCGTAGATTTCTCCGCTGATGACGAGTCCGACCGGATTGCTCTTCCAAATCACCTATTTCCCCCTTCGGCTTTTCGCCAAGTACATGAAGAACGGGCGGTTGCTCAGCCTTGGATATGCGCCTGAGCTCTAGTGAGTGGCTTGTCCTCCTCTGTCTCGCCATACTGAGCGATCTTAGTACCGGCCCCTCGTATCCTGGATGGGTTCAGCACTTGGGCAAGGCGGCTTACGTCGACATGACCGCGGTGGTGGTCGATCTTGAAGATGGGAAGTCAAGTATTCGACTGAGCATCTTGAACCGACACCCGGAAGCCACATGGGAGGGAGACCTGACGTTCACTGGATTCGATGTCGAAAAGGTGGAAGTACACGAACTGTACTCGGATGACTTGACTGCTGTTGTGAGTAGCTCTCGTGCACGCCGATTCGGAGCTGATGGAGTTCTCCAGAATTCGTTTGAGAATCCGGAGAATGTTGTCCCTAAGGTAACGCAGTTCGATGCTTCTGCCTGGTCTAAGAAGGAAGGAAAGCACACGGTGCAGAAGCATTCGTGGCAGTTCTTGATCTTTGAGGGGAAGTACAAGAAGTAGAATTCATAGAGAAACTAAGATTCAAGTTGTAATGGTGTAAAGGGTCCGCAATATCAGAACTCAGTGAACCGAACATCTACATGCTTATTTCTTTGGCGGTTTTGACGTTCTGACAATTTGGCGTTTCAGGTTGAGACACGCTTTAGCGCTGTAAACTTCCGGCTCCATTGTCGACTGAGCAGTCCGCCGCCCCCACGTGTCGTTGACAAGCTGTTCGCGGCTTCCCCATCGCTGAACGCTGTCCTGACCTTTCGCCTGGCAGCGATCCTAAACGTGGTGGTAATCAAGCCCTAAAGCTAACTGAATGGGCGACGACAGCTGCCAGGACTGACATCAGAGAAGCCGAAGAGTACTAACAAAGGATGTAAGGGAAGCTGCAGTGCAGCGGTATCCAGAACAATAAGGGTCCTTTGGCTGTATGTTCATTTGCCTTTGAACAGAAGAAACTGGAAAGGAGGCGATGGAACCGTGATGGAAGGAATCATCGACTTCTGGATCAATCGCGTTGATTCAAAACTGTTGTCGTGACAATAGCTCTTTCCTTGATCATGCAGATCTCGAATGGTGGAGCATTGGCATTCCGCAATTGCATTGTCCCCGGAGCTTCTCTGAGAATGACAATACCTGGGGCAGCTCTCCCATACCTTCGATATGAAGAGTGGAGCATCGACGTTTCCAAAGAGCCTGACAAGCGGGCCAGGCGCAGCTTTCGATTCTTTCCTCCATCTGTGCGGAAAGCTTTACTACCAGAATGGAGACTTGCGTAATCGAGATCAGGCAGAACCCTTGCTATGCTTGTGTCTCGACGCTGGCGGATAACGGTGAGTGTGGAGGGGTCGAACAATGGTCAACTGTCTGATAGCGATGTCCCCCATGCAGCTCCACATTACCTTGAACCAGCGCCAGTCGTCGAGATTCGTGGGATACGCAGTTCCGCGGCAGATCCTGAACAACTAGCAATGAGCATCACTCTTATCGACAGCAAGACTGGTTTCGAATTGAACACCTACCGTGACCGGATTGGGCATCCCCAGCCCTACTTGACAGGAACGGTGGTCTCACCGACTTATCACGTTCGCGCAGAAGGCGGCACTCAAGTCCAGGTGTTTCTCTTTCCAGAGATCAAGGTGTGGGTCGCGGGAAGATTTCGATTGAGGTTTTCGCTTTTCGAAAACTACAGGTACGCAGATTGTCCGGAACTTGACTGGAGGCTTACAACACCCATTGCAGGGATAAGATGCAGCTTTGCCATGTCACGCTGAGCTGTGTATTCCCGGTGCATCCGTCCCATGCGTATCCAGGGAAATTGGGTGAGTGTGTTACCACAACTCGTTACCACATGTTGCCACATGCTGAGCGGTTGTACAGCCCCCACGGAGCTCGATCGCGCCCTCGCCAGCCAGAATGTCCGCCAGCGGATCTACAAGCAACCAGTCATCCGCCGATGCAAATCTCCAGGCTCGGAGAATACACCGCCCGTCGTCGTTCCCCATCCATTCATGGTACTGATTCCGGGACTTCCGCTTCCACCGCCGTTGCGCAAGATCCCGGCCAAAGGCGAAGCTAAACGGCGATATGCTTCCTCGACACCGGCCAGTCGGTGCCTTACTATTCCTGCACAAACTCGACAACGACCGTCAAGGCCGCCTTCGCGAATGTATGAACGCCCGGCGCTGCGACTACCCGAAATGCTTATTGAAACGGGATCTCCTTCTCCACCGCCATCACTTGACGCGGTCACTGATCATCGAAAAGCCGACAACGCACACGGAAATAATGCGCTCGCCGACTCTGCCAAAACGTCGCCGTTTCCCTCGACGCGACCGCAACCTAATATTTCAACAAGTCCTGAACGGCTTTCCAAGACGAGCGATAAGATGGCGCTTCGGAATTTGCTAACCTGAGGGGAAGGCTGAAAGGTGTAATTCGCCGACATCTGCAGAAATGCTTCGATCGCGAATGCCTGAAATCCTGTACAACTGATTTTATGTTCGATCTAGAAGAACTTTACGCCTTCAGCTACGTCTTCACCCTTGAATACTTGTGCCTTTCCCCGCTTGACGAGCACGTCGAGCGCTCTCCGCAGCAGTGAAGGTGGAAGCTGGTAGAACTCTGCGATCCAATCAGCGAATGTAGCGGGAATTCGGCGGATCGCGCACCTGTTGTGTGTGCCATGTCGCCCTCTGTCAGCTCATAGAACGTCATGATTGATCCGGTGAGACCATTGTCAGACACCTTGACGATTATCAGCTTGAGGATAGGATAGGATAGGACAATAGCTGTGGAGCTTACCCATGAATAGATGACAGAAGCCCATTCTTCTGGTTTCTTCCAGTATATGAGATACGTCGATGATTGTTGCGGCGGATCGGCTGATATTAAGCCTGTACAGACTATTAGCGACAGTCCAAGACGGTAAGACGGATTCTCACCTTCTTTCAGCAAATGTGTAACAAATTGTTTTATCGCTGGAGGCTGTAGTCTTCCTGCAAAAGGCGTGAGAATGGAGCGTGTGTAAAGGCAAAAGAGTACATACGGTTGATAGCTTGATTATGGAATAGCTCCTTGCAGTCACCTCCATCGAAGGCTCCAGCGTCAAGAAAGAACACGCGATGAAACTTGGCCCATGATAAGAGAAGCTGCGTCCAAAGGCCTATCTGGTGAGCGAACGTCTGTGGATTCGGCTGTATACTGGTGAGGTTGGTTAGAAGTCGGGAAAGGCTGATTGGCATTCTGCGTACGTGAAGAATGGAGGGAACGACCAGATGGCCGGAAAGACGTATCCTGACGCGGATGTGACTGGCCGTAATGTCGATTCCGAGCTGGACTCACTTGCTTTTGTCGAGCTTGCCGTTTGGGATGGATGTAGAGAAGCCATGACGATGAGCGATGATCGTACGGCTGTCAAGACGCCTCGTGTGCAACCCATTTGATCGACCCGGAAGTCGAGGTGAGGTCACATAACCCGATCATGGGCAGTCAAGGCCAAGCCGGCTTAATTTTCGGCGGCCGAAAATGAGCTCGAGCTGCTCGAACGGCGTTCGACCTTGCTTGGTGCTTTGCATGCACCCACACGACATGATCATTGATCATGTGTAGCGATGTTGCTTCAAGCTCATATCGTAGCTACCGGTCCGCGAGGTTACCTCGTGGTTTGATTCCTACGACGGACTGCCCATCTTTATTTCAGATACCCAATCTTTCGGCTTCAGCATTCCTTGACAGTGGCACCCGTCCTTCTTGACGTTTCAGCAGTGACATCAAATCTCGGCAGCCTGAGGATACCCCCTCTCTTGCTATTTTGCGACACAGCCTTGACAGTTCACATACTTGTTGAAAACACTTGCTCACGATGGAGCAACCAGATACCTTCAGACAGGACGTTGCGTCACCCGAACAGTTGATCGGACCAGAACTGGCAACCTTTTCCGCTAGTTCGCGCCATGACCCTTCCCTTCAGGTCTATCGTATCATCGCCAACTACCTCATCACAACACGTTAACACCGGACCTGCGCCAGCTTTAGTGCTACTAACAAGGCGATCTACCGTGCTACTTTGCCCATCTTGTTTCGGACAGTCACCTTGCGATATGACTGGACCGAGTCGAGCACTCTGGCAGGCTGGGTCAATTCTGTTCTCAATTCTCTGAAGCGATCCCGAGGAGCTCGATACATACAGTGAGTCAAGTTACGAGACTCGGAACTCCGCACGTTCTGCAGATACCTTATCGACGAGTCTCTCATCGCAGACGACACATCAAGCGATTCTTTCTTGCAGGCTCGCGCGACACTGATTGAACCCATTCTCCGGCTCACCCTTCCTTCTATTCCGTACAAGACACTCAGAGCGACCGCTTCTATCATTCGAAACAGCATTCACATCTGGGTCCACGAAACGTTTATATACCAAGACGACTTTGCTTTTTTTTTTCAGAGCTTGTTTGGTGCAACCTTTTCAGAAGTCGACTTGTTTCTTCACCCACTTGTCATCTATCGACACGACCTTTGCCGGGTGTGGCTCGAGACTCAACGCATCCACGAACTAGATCCTTGTTTCCGCCTGCGTTGGGAGGCAGAAACCGCTCTCAGCGCAGGCGAATTGTTTGGCGAAATCAGTCCTTCCGAAGGAACCGATTTGCGATTAATTGAGCCCGTTGCAGATCTTAGCGCCGTCTTTATTGACACTATGCACAGCTTGGCTTCTCTGATACGTTTCTGTGTCTATCTTGCAGCTCAGGAAGATGTCCAGTTTCCGGCACTCGCGGTCGGGAAACTCAATTTCGTGCTCCTAACGGGAATTCTTCGAGAGGTAGGTGCAAGGCCTTGAAGCTGACAAAGCTGATAAGAATTCAGTGGAGAGGAGTCCTTGCGTCGCATAATCAACACGCACACGTCAGGATACAATTCAACCTCCGAGAATCCATCAACTCCACCGAAACTCGCGAAATCATGTACATGTCCACTCCAGCGTACATCGCATCAGCTCGTCGAAAACCTGAACATGGCATCTGGCCCAAGATTTCAAATCCGTGATCCCTGCAAATACAATCCGCCTTATGTGTTCATTAGACAGATTTCTCTTGATTTCGAAACAGCCGAAGTCAAATGGCGCATTGACATACAAGGCCCCGGGGTGCTAAATCAGCGTCTGGGCTTGAATCCTTGGCCAATGATCGTCACTGTCAGTCCACCAGCCTTGACCAGAAAACACTCTATCGACGATGCGGTGGAAGGCGGGTTGAAGGTTCCCCCCGATATTTGTGCGTTGGTCGCGCAATGGCTAATTTCAGGAGACAAGCTCGGAACTTGCGCTAGCCTCAACGTTATTTCGCGACAATTGCAGTTTGCGACTCTTCCTGTCCTCTACAGAGTACTCGCATGGCAAACGTTTTCCTGGAAGACCACAAACCTTCACCGAATCGGGGCATGGGATTTTCATAACATGCGAGAACATGGAGTCGACTATCTGGAAGCGACTCGCAGATGGCAAAGAATGATCTCTGGCCGGGGCGCCAAATATGTCGAGTAAGTGCATCTTTTATCTATCACGGACCTCCCGCTGTTCATTCAAAAGATACATTTTGGATTTCGTGCGTGACTTCCCTCACACCCGTCCGAGACGTACGAGGGAGCAACCGTGCATTCGCGAATCCATAGCTATGGGCCCTCTGCCACGCTCAAGGCGACTGCTATGACCGCTCAGCGCGGATGGTTGATCAGCATCCACAGTAATTTTAGCTTTGGCTCGTCAGACATCTTCTCGCTTGCTGCGTCTGTCTTCCAGTTGCCTCGACCACCCATGATGCAATATTGGCAGGGTTTGAATTGCAGTTCAAGCGATGCCGGCGTGCAGTCTTGGCACCTATCGGTCTTGGAGCTGTTCCGACTTTTGCAAGTGATGACATCTTCCACGTATGGTTCCCGTTAAGGTTAGCAATAATTACGAAGAAGAATAGAGAGTAGATAAACGGAACGTGAATTTCGTTTGCCGCTCCTACGTTGTCTCGTACCATCGCGTGGATTGAAGCGTATGCACTTTCTAGAGCGATACTCCAGCTGGGAAGCAAAATTGGTAGCTTCTAGTGTGAGTGTGTCGCAACTTATGCCGATCCAGGCTGACAGGTCCCAGCTTGCTCGGGTTATCCGTGGCGATCGAATCTACGCCCTTGTGGAGACACGCATCGACGTTCATGATGCATGCGCAATTAACGATATCAAGGGAATCTTGGCCAGGCCCTAGTCATTCCCTTCTACTTGCAAGAAGGTCAATGGATCTACCACCAGATGGCCGGGTGTACGTGATTGTTCTGGGTCACTGGCTTGTTTCCAAAGGCTACCGGGTCCCTTACAATCCGAGAACGTTCCGGCTGGCTGACTTTGCGAATTCGGCAAGGCTTCCGAGTCGTACACTAAGAGTCAATTCAGTACGAGCCAGCAGGCGACATGCCTGACGAGAGCTCTGGCGCCTTTCTCGGAGATTATGTGGCATCCCCAATTCTTCTGTAGAACGGGGGCATATCTTGCTTTCATTGACGCGACGGTGTAACCGCAGCGCAGCTTCTATCCTAATTCTGCATCTTCTATATACAATTGCACTATAAACGAGACTTGCGCGCTTTTTCATTTCACTTTCGGTTCTTTTGGAAGTAGTGGATCAAGCCAGTAGTCTGAAGGCGATGTCGTTAGCGATGCTGCGATCATCCTTCAACTTAAAACTTACCGAGGCGTCGTGGCCGGTAACCTTGCTTTCGTCGCCAAGTTGGGCGAGAATGTTCTTGGCCAAGACCTACAAAGCGTAAGCGTCAGTCCAGTCCCCTTTCCCATTTTTTGCGCGACTCACCTTGCCGAGCTCGACACCCATCTGATCGTACGAGTTGATACCCCAGATGGCTCCCTGCACGTGAATCTTGTGCTCTGCAAGACCCAATCAGTTTTGGCATCGAGAACAACTCGTCCATCGCGACTTACCGTACATGGCAATCAAGCTACCCAGCGTCTTGGGTGTCAGCTTTTGGAACATGATCGAGTTGGTCGGCTTGTTGCCCTGGAAAATTTTGGACTTTACGAGCGCCTCATTCTTGGACTGTTCCGGGCCGAGCTCCTTGATGACCTCTTGCTCGGTCTTGCCGAACGCGAGCGCTTCGGGTTGCGCGAAAAAGTTGGACAGCAAGATCTCGTGGTGCTTTCCGCCGGCGATCGGGTTGAGAGTCTCGACGGGTGCCAAAAAGTCACATGGAATGAGCTTGGTGCCCTGGTGGATGAGCTGGTAGAATGCGTGCTGGCCGTTCGTGCCCGACTGGCCCCAAATGATGGGACCGGTTTCATAGTCGACGAAGTTGCCGGCCTTGGTGACGGTCTTTCCGTTGGACTCCATGTCACCCTGCTGGAAGTAGTCGGCAAACTTGTGCAGGTATTGGTCGTACGGCAGCAGCGCCTGAGTCTGCGCGCCGTAAAAGTCATTGTACCAGATTCCGACGAGGGCCAAGATAACGGGCAAGTTGTCTTCGAGCGGGGTCTCGGTGAAGTGGACATCCATCTCGTGCGCACCAAGCAAGAGCTGTTCAAAGTTTTCGTAGCCGATGACGAGGGCGATGCTAAGACCGATGGCCGACCAGAGCGAGTATCGACCACCGACCCAGTCCCAGAACTTGAACATGTTGCTCGATGAGATGCCAAAGGCTTCGACGGCTTTGGTGTTGGTGGAGAGGGCAACAAAGTGCTTGGCGACGTGTTGTTTCTGGCCAGAAGTTGTCAGTGGGGTTCGTTGAACGTCCTCAGTCGACTCACATCCTTGGCGGATTCCAAGAACCAGTCTCGCGCGCTTTCGGCGTTGGTGATTGTCTCCTGGGTGGTGAAAGTCTTGGAGGCCACGATGAAGAGCGTCGTTTCCGGGTTGCACTGCTTGGTGACCTCGGCGAGATCGGTGCCGTCGATGTTGGACACAAAGTGCGCCTTCAAGTCACGCTTCGAGTAGTGCTTGAGCGCCTCGGTGACCATGACCGGTCCGAGATCAGACCCGCCGATACCAATGTTGACGATCGTGTCAATGGCCTTGCCGGTGTATCCCTTCCATTCGCCAGAACGAACAGAGTCGGTAAACTGCTTGATGTGGTCAAGCACACCTTGCACTTCATCGGCACCTTCTTCCTGAATCTGGAACTGCTTGCCGGACGAAAAGACGTTTCGCAAGGCGACATGAAGGACGGCGCGGTCCTCGGACGTGTTGATGTGCTTTCCGGCAAACATGGCATCCCGGAACGCTTCCACCTTGGCCTCTTTGGCGAGTGCCAACAGCTGATCAAAGATTTCGCTCGTAATCAAGTTTTTCGAGTAGTCGAGCAAGATGCGATCAACGTCGCCCGTCGAGGGGGACTTGTATTCCCGTGAGAATTGCTGGAAACGGTCATTCTTCGAGTCGGCGAAAAGGTCCTTGAGCTTGAGGTCCTTGTGCTGCGAGTCGTACAGCTGCTGCAGCTTTTGCCAGCTCGAGTATTCTGGCAGAGGATGAGCGACGTTGTGTGGGAAAGCACCGTCCAACTTACGGGTAGCCAATTTTCCGTCCATAGTGTTGTGATGTGAGTGTAGGGTATGCTGGGGAAACGCAGCCGTCAGCCTCGAACTGGCGGGTATGGGCATATATGCTCTCGCGTCATCCGTCAAGCGTCGGTCGGAACGCTGCGCTGCATGGCGCCCTTCCAGCCGGTTCCATGACGAATGGGCAGCCAGCATTCGTGGAGGCTTACCTAATCACCGGGGCACGCAGGCGGGGATAGCTTGGGATGGATGTCGGTGGTTGCAAGGTGGACTCTCAGAATGCTATCCCTATCGCTATAGGCATGTGTATACATGCTTCGACACACTCGAGCGACCATCCCCACTCTTTCGTCTCCTCAATTTGTCTCCGAATCCGAGATGTCGCCATACAATTCAGCGTCCCGGAGTTCGCGCCGGGCAGCGGGTAGCTCGGGACCGGACTTGACTGATCAAAGGCTGGGACGAAAACTATGACCCGTATCATCTCCGAAATGAGATTTGTGAAAAAAAAAAAAGACGGGCCTCTTCTCCCGCGAGCGATTGACCAAGATATTCGTGATATATCGTTCGAGTCTCGCCGAGTTTCTTTCCAGAAATCTCAAATGCCGCATATCCGTCTGCGATGAAACGCACGCCGGCTCACCGGTCCGGACGCCAGCGACTGAGACCCCCGAGCGGTTCACATAAAATTGAGGAATCATCCGGTTCCTTTAGACTACAACCCCGACCCGAAACGCAACAGAATTTACAAAGCGAATCACAGACGTACAATACCAATTCGTTACCCTTCGATGCCGTTGTCATTCCACTACGGCAGTCTCAAGGGCTCGTCGTACAATAAATCCTGACCCAAGCGTCAGGAAACAAACATGATCCTAACCGCATGATACTCACCATTGCCAGCTCCCGCATCTTCTTGCCCTCATCACCCTCGACGTCTTCGTTCTCGAGCTTGATATCATTCACAGCCAGGTGTCCGATCTCTGAATGCCAGACATACGCATTCTGCTGCCAAAGCGTCTCCAAGATCGATTGGGGCGGGTATCCTATTGAAGCTAGATCAAGGCGTTCCCGATAAGTGACAAGTCAACGAAAAGACATCGAGAGCCAACCCACCCATGATACACCCCTCCACCATCTCCGCCAAGCGCACCCTTCTGCCTTGCTCCAGGTACCCCGCCAACGGACTCGCCTCCATATCCGTATAAGCCAACAGACCACAGACATCCTGTACTTGCTGTGCGTATCGTCGTGCCTCGCGGGGACGACGCAGTCGGTGAGCGGCAGCGTCGAGGCGGGCAGCGTGCGCGAGACAGGCAAGGATGGCGGCGTCGCGTGTGGCTTTACGAATTGCGGATGCGTCGGGCGGAGGTGTTGTGGTCGACTGGTCAGCGGTATGGCCGTTGGATGTATCCTCGTAGAGACTGTTGGATAGACTCGTTGCCTCGCTTGGTGAACTGGGGCCTTGTTGCTGCAAAATTCGCAGTCCCTCGACGAATTCTTGAATATCGAGGTTGAGGGCAAGCAACGTCGGACGATCGTACGTCCGGGCATATGGGAAATCCGGAACGGGCGGTGGCGCGTCATCGATAACCGCGGCGGGAACAGAACCCCCCAATGAGCCAGACGACCGCGGATGCGCCGTCCATTGAACGTCCCCCGATGGACCCGCAGTCGTTGTTGTCGTTGTTGTTGTCCCGTTCCCCAGATTCGGCGCCGTCAGCATGCCAAACCTAGATCCTGCTCCACCCCGCGCGGCGTTTCCGCTGGGCCCCGTGGCGAATCCCGTCACGCTGGGAAACTGACGGCTGTTCGTCGCGAGCGACGGAGCTGTGTCCGTGGACGGTTTCCGCTTGCCCGAAATGTTCTGCGAGAGCGTGTATCGCTCAACGGAAGCGGATTCCTCATCCGTATCCATCTCGTCGTCTTCCTCGTCTATATGTTCGTCGGTCGTATCCCGGGACGTGTCGAGTAGAGTCGGGAAATGCCGGCGGATGAGGTCCGTGGCAACGGATATACGTCCCGATTCGAGCAGTTCTCGGATTTCTGCCAACGCGTCAGGAATGCTCACACGTGTTGCGGAGAATGTCCATACCTTTACGCCTCTCAATCTGCAGGACCAACATCTCGACGTGCGTCCGTGTCTTCTGATCCATCGAACGGCGCGGCAACGTCATCGACGACATCATCACGTCATCTTCGCCCTCTACCTCCTCCCGGCCTTTGCCTTTGCTCCGCTCCGCCAACTCTCCATGCCTGCCATGTCCGAGCAACGTCCGGACGGTATTCGGGAATCGCTCGTGTGTGAGGTAGTCGACGATGATTCCCTTTAACAGCTGTTCCCCGGACTGCCGGTTATCGACGCTGTTGGTACCAGGTGCCGCTTGAGCATTGTTCCAGAGCCGCCTCAGTGTGAATGATCCATTCGCCGTACACTTGAAATCCACCATCTTGTCGACCGCGTCCTTGGGCATTGTCGTCTGTCCAGCGTCTCGCACCTGCACACTCTCACCGCTCCGCGTACTTTCCTCCACACGTTCGCCGTGCGTCGTAGTCGGAAGTGGTAGAACGACTCTCCGTCTGTCCGCTAAACCTCCCTCTCGCCTACTCGCGGCCTCTTGCGAGTGCTCCCCGCCTGACCGCTCTACGACAATCGACGGCTCGAGATCGATCACTGGTCGACTAACGCGTGTTGTCCATTGACCACCAGCGCGTGAGCCCGTAACGTAGCTGATAAAAAGTGGCGGCTGGGATGTCGATGCGCGCGTAAAGGGTTGTTGATCGGTGTGCGGCGGGCTGGACATGGTGCGGGTTGTGGGGTGATTTGGTCGAGGTCGGGACGAGGGGGATGACTGGATGTATGGCTGGGTGTCGCATCTGGCCGGCCGCCGTTGTCATCTAGCGCCGTCTTGCGTCATGGCGTCAGAGATTTCAGCGATTCCGATCCTCGGAATGCATAATGATTCAATGGTATCCTGGCTATAACACCTCGGTCGTCGTTGCCATCGACCCTTAGCTACGAGTGACTCTTCCCCAAACGAATCAACCATGCCCGCTCCACAACTCCTCCAGGCTTTCGCAAAATTCTACAATGGCAACTTTGACCGTCGCCCCGTACCGACGCTCATGATCACCAACGGCGTCCTCAACAGCATCGCCGACGCCGTCGCCCAATCCTCCCAGATGCTGCTCGCTCAGCGATCCATGCCACACCCTTCCACACCGGAATTCGAGCCCCCACCGCCGCAAGGGTACGACTATGCGCGAACGCTCAGGTTTGCCGTGTTTGGCGTTGCGATGGGACCGTTGATCGGCGTGTGGATGAGGTTTTTGGAGCGCAATGTGCCGTTGACGGGCGGATCGAGGCGGAGGAGTATCCAGCTGGGGAAGCGGGTGTTTGCAGATCAGTTTTTACTGTGAGTCTATGAAAACGCGTTTCGTGACTTTGGGCTTTGGCTTATGATATCTCCTCTAGCGCACCCATCGGTGTAAGGTCGAAAGCCCAAACACCGTCAACTTGTGCTCATTCATTTTTAGCTAGCAATCTTTGTAAGCGCAATGGGTTTCATGGAGGGTAAAGACACGGAAGGCGTCAAGGAGAAATTCAGCGATGTACGTTATCTCTGTCACGCCCTCGCTCCGCCGCTGACATTGACGCTCTTGCCGATAGATGTACTACCGTTCGTCCGATCTGGCTCTCCTCTTGATACCTGTCTGACCATTCTCACAGCGGCCCTCATTTCCAACTGGAAAGTCTGGCCCCTCGCGCAAGCCGTCAATTTCAGCCTCATGCCGCTTGCGTATCGTGTTCCGTGAGTCTCCTTGGCAGCTCTGCTCCGAGGATTTCGCTGACGAGAAACGATAGGTTCCAATCGACGTGTGGAATCGCGTGGAATGTGTATCTGAGCTTGTTGAATGCTCGGTGAGTCCGTTCTCCTGGCCGTGATGCTATGAACGAAGACTGAATAGGTGGGCATCAGGGATGAGAAGAATCTGAGTGATTAAACGTGAGCGAGGTGTAAACGAAAGTCCGTGGCGGGGTTGAAGCGCATCTGGTAATGTGTATCTGTCGAGTGTTGATCGCGCTCGTGCGGTGCGAGATCAAACCTGAATAGGGGGAAGAGCGGAGGTATAGAAGGCAAAATGAGCATAGACGGATTCCTATTGTAAAGCCTATGTGGCACTGGACATGACTGTATCCATCAACATCGAGTTTCAGCAGTTGTTTCGGGCTCAGTTCCGGACAGCATGGAGGGCAGCCCCGCGGATGAGCGCGCGAGGACGTGCTCCCGGGTCGACTCTGCGTGAACCATTACTCAAAAGTCTCGAGGATCATACACCGCTCCATCTGCAGCTTGGTTGCGGATGGACAGTGCTGTCGAATGTCGCAGCAAGCGATGAAACCGAGCCGAGGAAGGAGATATGGCGAGTGTGATCCAAAGGTCTCCTTTGTCTCGGGCGCACCGAGATGATGACGCTTGTGCTTGCACTGCACACATGATAGCTCACATGGGCGAATTAAATAGATAGCGATCATAGCTTGCCCCCTTGACTGTATACATTGCTAGTCCTGCGAGACTCATCTACCCCCTGTTTCCTGAACACCATCCATCACTCTTAGACAACACGCAACAATGGTCCGAAGTAGTGATGTCCTGCTCATCATCGTACGTTTCTTAAACGATTTAGCTGTCTTTCCTACGCTGATGCCGTGCCCTTGATTGACAGGTGGCAATTCTCTTCCCGCCAGCCGCCGTCTTCATGATCAGCGGCTGCACATGTGACCTCCTCATGTACGTTGCCCTCTTTCAGCCTCGATGGTCGCTCCACTAACGGCCTTGCACTCCGCACTTCTTACAGCAACATCTGTCTCACCCTGCTCGGCTATTTCCCTGGCCATATTCACGCTTTTTACCTCATTTACAAGAAGATGCAGGCCGAGGAGCGGTACGGGCCTGCCGGGTATACATACCTCGGCAACGGACAGTATGGCGAGCATGCGCATGGTGCGCCGGCGCAAGGTGAGTTGGTTGACGCGCAAACGTTTTGCAAGGCGCTGGACTGATGTGTCGGTTGTGTGCTCGTAGCTCCTCAGCCCAACTATGGTGCTGCCTAGGTCTCGAGGATGTCGAGGATGTGTTTGGGTTGCAGATCAAGGATCGAACGCGGGCGTGTATTGTCTGATTATCATGCTATTCTCGTTTCTATGTACAATATATCTTTGCCTCGTAACAGGCGGTATCGCAGTATGACGTTCCGTCATACCCTTGGAGCCTTGTCATCGACATGATATTACCTATCTGCCATCACTGTTGGCCATGGTCAAGTCAGCTGTCAAGTGAGTCACCGCCACAGCGGCGACCCCCATTTCTTCCGGTTCATCTCGGAGTCACATGAAGCGCTCGTCACCGGCCGCCGCGGAAGTCTCAAAATGCTGGGCAGGCGCGTCGTCGCATCAGGCCGGTCGGTCTGGGTCTGGGATGCGCCGGTGATAGCGATAGAGGATATGCACTTGGGATCTGTAGTGAGAGCATTCAGTATCTCGCCGTCTCGCCTGCTCAGTCCCGAAGAATAGCTCACCACGCAAAGGGTCTTTCGGCGCCACCGTTTCCTTCTAAACCAGTCAAAACACCGGCTTGGAACGCTCCGACTGGCTTCAGCATTGTAAACCATCAGGGATTCGGTGAACCCAACAGCCCCTGTCACATTTCGAGGTTGATCCGCACCATCGTCTCTACGCCAAAGCGACTCGGTTCTGCGACAATCGGACGTTGGATCTAGCTCATTGCCTGCAACATGAACGCCGCCGCACAGCAGAGGTCACGGACGCTGTTCAAGGTGACCGTCCTCGGAGATGGAGGAGTCGGAAAGACGGCATTGACAGTGCAGGCATGTCCCCTCCCTCCACTTTCTTGTCGTTTCGCAGTATGCTGATGCCGTCGAGCAGTTTACCATGGCCTCCTTTGTCGAGACGTATGATCCCACGATCGAGGACTGCTACCGTAAACAGTGGAGCGTCGATGGACAGCCGTGTCTACTCGAGGTGCTAGATACGGCGGGGCAGGAGGAGTACACGGCTCTACGGGATCAATGGATACGGCAAGTCACAATGCCTCATTGAGCAAAGACCGTCTCTGATTCCACTCACAGGGACGGCGAAGGCTTCCTCATCGTCTACTCGGTCGCTTCCCGCGATACATTCGACCGCGTCGAATCCATTCTCCGTCGTGTTCGTCGCGTAAAAGAGGACGCTGCTTCCCTCACCGCGCCCTATAATTCTCCTCCCTCGACACCCTCCTCTTCACTTCACCGTCCTCCACCACTGCCAATCGTCATTATCGGAAATAAATCCGACTTGCCGCACGGGAGGGAAGTCATGCCCGAGGAGGGCGCCCGGCTAGCGCAGCGTCTCGGGTGTGAGTTTTTCGAAACCAGCGCAAAGACGGGGTCGAATGTGGATAATGCGTTCAAAAGTGTTGTGCGGGGCATACGTGTAAGCAAAGGGTTGCATAGTGGGGCGGCGCCAGTGGGTGCGGGAATGGGGCAGGGGACGAGTGGTCTGGCGGATCAACACGCTATCGGGAATGGCTACATGCAGCGGAAGAAAAAGGACAAGCGGCATAAGCGATGCACGATTCTGTGATGGAATATGGGAAGAATAGATATACATGCGGGCGAACGAACGAACGTTAAATTTGTATGGTCGGGACTTGTAGCGAGTATTTATGTATGCAGTATACTGAAGCAAGGCCTCAGAGGGATCTCATTCGACCACGCCTTGTTCACCTTTCAAGCCTTAAGATATGTTTAATTTCCGAGCTCTAATTACCATGACGCGCTAGTGCGATCGGAGGACGCGACGGGCTGCTTCACTTGATCCATACCCATCAGCTATCGACATCTGCTTCATTCCATTCTTCAGCTGGCTCTTTCCTCACAGGCACATCCACTCCGCAATGTCCGGTAACCGAGACACCTACGCACGAACCCTCCTCGGCGCGGAAACCTACTCACGCATCCGCTCTGCCAAACTCCTCGTTGTCGGCGCAGGCGGCATCGGCTGCGAACTGCTCAAGAACCTCGTCCTCGTCGGGTTCGGCAACATTGAGATTATCGATCTCGACACGATTGACTTGTCCAACTTGAATCGACAATTCCTGTTCCGCAAGGCTGATATCAAGAAGAGCAAGGCGCTCGTGGCCGCGGCGTTTGCGAGGCATTTCAACCCCGGATCAGGGCCGCAGGGGAGCGCAGACGTTGATGCCAAGGGTGTGGCAATCCGGGCGAGGCATGGAAACATCAAAGAGAGCGAGAATGACGTCGAGTGGATGAAAGGGTTCGACTTGGTGCTTAGCGCTCTGGATAATCTCGGTAAGTTTTCCTATCCCTGAACCCGGACAACTCCTGATCTCTCGCAGACGCAAGACGGCACGTCAACAGGCTCTGCTGCGCCGCAGGGGTTCCGCTCATCGAATCTGGAACGCAAGGATACCTCGGACAGGTAACTCCCATGCAAAAGGTTCGTCTCTCGCTCCGTTGAGCCCATCGTAAACGCTCATTCTCGATATACAAAGGGCCGAACGGAATGCTTTGATTGTATTGCGAAACCCGTGCCAAAGACATTCCCCGTGTGTACGATTCGTGCAACGCCGTCTGAGCCGATTCACTGTATCGTATGGGGGAAAAGCTATCTTTTCGGGTGAGTGGCGTCTGTCCTAGGGAAACGCCGCTGAGGGATACACAGGAAATTATTTGGCGAGGATGACGAGGCTGGGGATGAGACGGAGCTGGAAAAGGCCAAGGCTGATGGTGAAAATGGTACGCTCCGTGCGCCGGGTTCGGAACCTCGCTGATCCGTCTTCAGCCGAGGAGATTGATAACCTGAAAAAGGAGGCCGCGGCGTTCCGAGAGGTTAGGCAGAAAATGTCCGAGACGGAAGGCGCTCGACGGGTATTCGAAAAAGTGAGTCGGGCTCATCAATGTAGTAGGCTTCGCTGATCTCTACCTCCAGGTCTTTTCCGAGGACATCAAACGACTTTTATCGATGGAAGACATGTGGAAGGTTCAAGGTCGGGTCAAGCCTGTGCCTCTCGAGTACGAGGCCATCATGTCAGGAACGTTCGTCACTCCTCCTATAAGAAAGGCTGCACCGGTAAATGGCAAGTCGTCAGCGGCGGAGAATGGAAAGACTGGAGAGAACGGTCCCAACGGAGTGCAGAAGCCTCCTGCCGAAGTGGCCAAGACGGCAGGTCTCAAGGATCAGCGAGAACTCAGTGTCAAGGACAATCTCGAGCTGTTTATCGACAGGTGAGTGACCGATTCCCTCGCGGGACCTTTCTGATAATCTTTCAGCTGCAACCGCCTTTCGGCACGAGCCATTTCGCATCCCGAGATTCCCCTCGCATTCGACAAGGACGATTCCGACACGCTAGATTTCGTTCTCGCGACAGCCAACCTTCGTGCTATCGCCTACCGGATCCCCACAAAAACGCGATTCGAAGTCAAGCAAATGGCAGGCAACATTATTCCCGCCATTGCCACTACCAACGCCATCATTGCCGGCTTCATCGTCATTCGTGCCATCAACATCCTGCAAAATGACTGGTCGAAGGCCACCAATGTCTTCCTCAAGGCAGACCCAGCTCGACCGCTCGGTAGCTTTGTCACGCAGCCACCCGAGCCGAGTTGCGGAGTTTGTCAAGACGTTTACATTCCGCTTGCTTGCGACCCGGCAAAAATGACGCTCGGCACGTTTGTCAACGAGATTGTCAGGGAATGGCTCGGCTGGAAGACGAATGATGAAGGAGAGGACATGGAGTTTTCAGTGTTTGAGGGAAACAGAGAGCTTTCGTCGCCCGATGACGATGATAATCACGGAAAGACATTGGCCGAGATGAATGTCTCGCGCGGCATGATGTTGACGGTCGTAGATGAAGACAATGTTTTTGCCAACATTGCGTTCCCCCTGTGCAAACCGTGAGTGGCGTCACGAAGCAATCCAGGGACATTTGCTGATCTCCCTCCAGGCCAAACGACAAATCGTACGAGCTGCAGGCAAGCGTACCAGAGATACCGAAAAAGGCCGTCAAGGCAAAGGCACTTCCGCCATCACCACCTCCTCCCCAGATCGTTGGACAGAAAAGATCAGCGCCAGAAGACGAAGCAGTGTCTGAAGCGAAGCGTGCCAAGAAGTCGGACGTGCCATCAGGCACTGACAAGGCTTCCGCGCAAATGGTCTATGACAGTGATGATGACATAGAAATCCTTTAGATGACATGACATTTAGAGCTACCCATCACTTCTTCTCTGCTTCCTTTTCGGTGTCACCTGCACTTGTGCCCCTGCTCCTGCTACTGCTATCCGAGGCGTACTTGAACCATGTCGGAACCGTCTTTTCCTTGATGCCAGGACCAGCGTATTTTGGATCGGCTGAAGTCATCAAGACAGGCGCATTCTCGAGAATAGGCGCGACGCCGAGTTTTTTCAGACCTTTGCCATCTTCGCGGGGTTAGCGGTGCTTCGGCGGATATGCATTGACGTACCTGGTTGGTATAGGTAAGACATGGCCATACCGGGCTCCCCATCGGGCGCCTGGTTGATTTTGAGCGCTCTTGCTTTTTTCGGATGAACGTAGGTACTGTGTTTGCCCTCGAGAAGTGCTTCCATCTCGTGGCGGAAAATAGAGTACATGAGGGGGACCAGCGCCAGGAGCGCGACGCGTTTGCTGACTGTGGGGGAGTTAGCTTGGTTTTGAAGAAGGAAAAATATACTTGCAGAAAGCCAAGACCAGAATCGAGCTGATAATCTTGATATGCCAGATACGATGTTCGATGCTGAAAGCCCGTCAGGAAGCGTCACCTTTGCACCGCTCAACTTACACTCGTCGCCTCTCGGCATATATCTCGCCTCGCTCCTTTGCCGCCTTGTCCCTTTTCTTGCTTTCCTCGCTGATCGCCTTTACCGCCGCTTCACGTTTTCTCTTGTCGAATTCCTGCAGTAAAGCGGGAGATGAAAGGCGCGACCTCTGCGAGACTGCTCACTTACGCCACCGATTTTGAAGCGGCCCTGTAACGAACGTCAGCGCTTTGCCAAGATGCTCTTTTGCGATTGGCATACCACTTGAGGTTGCAGTCCGCTCTCCCAATACATGCTGTTCATCTTTTCTGGTCCTGCAATACCCAGGGGGAAAGGAAACAAGCGAGGCTGCACCAGGTGGGTCGATAAGAACGCTGGCGAGGAGTCAGCAGCGTCGCACGAAATCTTGAGGTTCCGCCTCACCGCTAGGATGTGCGCGAGATGCCACATCCTGTGAGGTGTAAGCAGCATTCAGACGACTCTCTTTGTTATTTTTACCCAGTACGAAAAGGCCCTGCGAGCACCATCAGTACGCATCCCTTCTATCGAAGCGGGACTTACAATTTTCGTGAAAACTCAGTCTCGCCCGGGTTTGGCCCTTTGTTCTTCTTGGCAGCTGTTTGTTTCGCGTTCCATACTTCGACAGCCCGGTTATACATCCAAGCTTGCCACATTCGATGCCCAATCACGCATCTTTGTCCGGACCAGTCAGCACTATCACGACTTCGGCGTCCTCGAGTCTCACAGAATCCCGATCATTGTCGCTCGTGACCAAATCAGATAAAATGCATACGCTTCAGGCGGCAAATGTTTCATCGATCCGAGCCAAAGCGTTGTGCCCACCATCATAACGACCGCACCCTGCCATGGTCCAACGGTGTACTTTGGTTCTTCAGGCTTCTGAATTTCCTCTCTGGTGAACTTTAAGAGTAAGTGCCTGGGCGAGTGCCAAGAAGGGAAGAAGAAGTATCTACTTCGTAAGTGACTGGCCCATGGGTTACCCGCTACACAACAAACGCTCGCCAGCTGCTTGACTCAAAATGCCGAATGCCCAGCTATCACAAACACCGACACTGAACGGGTCGCCCGTGAATCAAAGGGATACCATCGTTGGTCATCGAAACCAGGTCTCATACAACAAAGGTGCTGCCCTGGGAAACGAAAGGGTTGGTCTGGATCGATTAAGAAGGGATGGATACAGGGGTTCTGACAGCTTATCAAAACTGGACCACATGGCGGGGGCGTCGATTGATCAGAACTTTGCCAAGATGACCAGATAAGCTGAAGTCGCTGACAAAATGATCTTGAGAACCCAAACAGTGCAGAGGCCGCGCCGGGCTCCAAGACCAAGAGTGATTAATCGCAAGAACAACCTCCCTTTCACTGCACAGCCAGGTACAGAATTCTAGCAAGCGCGAAAGCAGCCGCGGTACTCCCCATGCTCAAAGCAGAATTTAATTTGTTCGGGGTGACCAGCAAGGCGTGTCACTGCGGACTGCGGAGCTCTTTCGAACAACTGATCGTATCAGCATCTACAGAGCCATACACGGTCTCAAAGGATGTGAACCTTGGCTTCAATCTGGCTTCCTGTATGTACTCCTACTTTTCATGACATCAAGGCGAACGCTCCCTGGGCGAGTTCTCATTGGCTCTTGTCTGATGTGCGCAGCTTGGTTAACTTTGAACAAATTTTGATTGTCAGAATGATAGCTGCAACACTAGTCAAGCATCTTGCTTAAAGGCGTCACATACACTTCAAGAGGGATACCGCAGAGGAAGCCATACCCTAGCGCACGTCATGAGCAGCTTCTCTTACCCTGAAGATCAAACAGCACCTCCCCTCCTACAGAGACAAGTCCACTGGTAAGCTAGAAAGGATGACTCGAAGTCGTGACATATGGATTTTGCGCATCCTTGGGTTTTTCAAGGAGAAATCAGATATCAATACACCTACACCGAAAGTTGAGTCGAACGCACTGTAACTGTCACACGTTGATCTGTGCTGTGATACCACTACCGCAGTCAACCCTCAAATATTCTTTCCTTACGTCCGCTTCTATCGGAAGCTACGGACGACTGCATGACAGACTTCAAACATTTCATCGAGCCGGTAGTCGAAGCGGAAATCACCTTGAAGTTCCCGATCTCTTGACCATGCGTTACACCCTTGTCAGCATTTTGGACGTGGAATCCAAGCTCAACAGTATCAATCTCGAGAATAAAAAAAACTTCTTATGATGTATTGATTGTCAAGCTCTCATTCCAACGAGCCGCACTCAACAACAAGGGCAAATATATACTTGTACGCAACAGACATGGCCACGAGCTCGTTGGAGCAGAAGGAGGGTGAGCGATTAAGAGGAATCTCTTAAGCGCAAGGCGAAGGGGGAAAAGGGATTAACCATGTCACGCAGAAACGTCGATTCCCAATCAGCGCGGATCCAGTAGAAGATGTCGACCGTCTCATTCATCTCTTGGGCATTGTGGCTATCTCCAGTTTGCATTCTGTCACGGTCCATCAACGCGTTAGGCGAAATCCGCTCTTGGCGCGACTTTACGATGGCGGATCCGGCTCAACTGATGATTCCCGATGAGCGCGGTGCCAGCACAGTAGGTCAACCGACGTAGTCATCTTTGCATTCTCTTCTACTTCCTTGAAGATGCACACCGTCATGATTCACAACTGCGCCCACCGGGATCCGCACTTCAAGCAATCTCATGGTACACGCGCACGCGCCCACGTTGTTTGCCAATGAGCGCGCCTTCTGCACACCAGGCCTACCGGCGTAGTCATCTTTCAAAGACCCAAGAGTATCCCAAATAAGCCTTTTGCTATGATTGATGGGCGCGCTCATTGGCATTCGTGCTTGCAGCGATCTCACCGTGGCGGATCGGGTTCAAACGCTGTTTCTCAGTGGGCGTCGCTCTTGTCACAAAGCTGACCGTCGTACCCGTCTCTCAAATACCCAAGATTATCCCAGATGAGCATTTGACCAAGATTGACCACCGCGCCCAGCGATATCCGCGCTTATGCCAGTCTTACGGTGGCGAATCGGGCTCGAACGCTGATTTCTCAATGAACGCGGTTGTTGTACAAAAGGCTAACTGTCATGTTCTCTTCTGTGTCCCTTTTCTGTTTTTCATGACCCATTGGCGCATTCAAAGGCAACCGCGCTTGGAGTGGTTCCACGGTGGCGAATCCCGTGGTAATGATGTTTGCCACTGAATGCGGCGTCAGTACCACATGGCGACCGTCGCAATCATGTTGTTCACGCCTAATACAACTGAGGATATGCTCCTTTTGATGACCCATTCGCGCATTCAACGGCAACCGCGCTTGGAGACGTTTCACGGTGGCGAATCCCGTGGTAATGATGTTTGCCAATGAATGCGGCGCCGGTACCACATGGCGACCGTCGCAATCATGTTGTTCACGCCTAATACAACTGAGGATATGCTCCTTTTGATGACCCATTGGCGCATTCAACGGCAACCGCGCTTGGAGACGTTTCACGGTGGCGAATCCCGTGGTAATGATGTTTGCCAATGAATGCGGCGCCGGTATCACATGGCGACCGTCGCAATCATGTTGTTGAGGTCTAATACAACTGACGGTATGCTGCTTTTGATGAACCATTCGCGCATTCAACGGCAACCGCGCTTGGAGTGATTTCACGGTGGCGAACCCCACTTAATTGCTGTTTGCCATCGAATGCGGCGCCGGTATCACATGGCTACCGTCGCAATCATGTTGTTCAAGTCTAGTACAACTGACGGTATACTGTTTGTCATGACCCATTCGCGCATTCAATGGCAACCGCGCTTGGAGTGGTCTCGCGGCGGCGAATCCCACCTAAGTGCTGTTTGCCACTGAATGCGGCGCCAGTATCATTGCTTCGCGCGTTCGATGGGATCCGCTCCTGAAGTGGTCCTGCGGGGACGCGAATCAAGCAGAAACGCGGATTTCCAGCGACTGAGCTCCCCGCACAGCGACGAGACTGTCGCATTCGTTTTCCCCAGACTGCGGGACTGTCCCCAGCAGGCATCCTGCCATAATGTATTGGCGCGCTCCTGCGGAGCGCTTTTTAGGCAATCTGATGGTGGCGAATTACACGGCAATGCTGTGTGCGACCGAACGCTGTCTCATAAGCAAATGATCACCGCCGCATTCGTCTCCTTGAGCTCCAATACCATTACCAATCCGCTCTTTGCCATGATTTATGAGCGCGTCAGTCGGAATGCGCAATCTTATGGTGCACCCACACACACGACAATGCTGTTTCCCAATGAATACGGTCTCTGTACAACAAGCCTGCCGTCCTAGTCATCTCTCAAAGACCTGAGAGTATCCCAAGTGAGCCTTTTACCATGATTAATCAGCGCGTTCATTGCAGTGCGCGCGTTGGAGAGATCTTCCGGTGGCAACTCGAGCGGAAACGCCGATTCCCACTGAGCGCGGTTCCAGTAGAAGATGCCGACCGTCGTATCCATCTGCTCGGCATTATGGCTATCTCCAGTTTGCATTCTGTCACGGTCCATCAACGCGTTAGGCGAAATCCGCTCTTGGCGCGACTTTACGATGGCGGATCTCGCGCAACTGATGATTCCCGATGAGCGCGGTGCCAGCACAGTAGGTCAACCGACGTAGTCATCTTTGCATTCTCTTCTACTTCCTTGAAGATGCACACCGTCATGATTCACAACTGCGCCCACCGGGATCCGCACTTCAAACAATCTCATGGTACACGCGCACGCGCCCACGTTGTTTGCCAATGAGCGCGCCTTCTGCACACCAGGCCTACCGGCGTAGTCATCTTTCAAAGACCCAAGAGTATCCCAAATAAGCCTTTTGTCATGATTGATGGGCGCGCTCATTGGCATTCGTGCTTGCAGCGATCTCACCGTGGCGGATCGGGTTCAAACGCTGTTTCTCACCGAGCGCTTTTTTTTTCTACAAAAAGCTGCCCGTTGTATGCTGTTCAGTGACCCTCTTGCAACCCCTAGTGAGCGTTCTGTGGTGGTACCTCACCCCTCCCATCGGGATCCGCGCTTATCCGATCTCAAATTAGTGAGCCTGTTCGTGAGAACCGCTCGTCTACCCATGCGGTCTCAGATCTTTCTCTTCCATCGAGCAATTGAAGCATCACAAAGTTTGGGGCGGGCGGCCCTCGATGACCAACAACTAATTGCTTCTCCAAGAATGCAGGTTGGTGCCCGTTTCTGAAAATCTCTGTGCTCCGCTCAGTACGGTTGACAAAGAAAATTGGAGCGAGGAGCACTTCGACTTCTCGCATAGCTGTTAGTTGTTACCAACGTCAAAGCCCCGGGCGACTGTATATCAGCCTTTCAAGTTTCAAGTCACATCCCGCAGCAATCTGCCCTGAGCGCATTCACGTATCCAACCTGTATCTCGGGTTCATAATTCGTTCTTGCATGCTATTGACAACTCCGTTCTTTTTTTATTACTTACAACCTCCTCGCTAACGCCCTCTTGCACTTTTCATCTTCGTGATTTCCAAAAATCCACCCATCTCAAGCATCCGATTCCCTCGACCAAGCATTCCCCTCACCCGTCAGCGAATACGGCAAAAACTATCGCCCCATCCTCATCAGTTACCTGTTGTTCACCACTCGTCACGCGCGACTTACCTTGCCATCCATGGTGATAACCACTCGATCGCCTTTCGGGTCCGCCTTGCGTTTGACAGAGGTACGGAAGTCGATGGCGGACATGATGCCGTCTCCGAACTGTGTTGGCGAAAGTCGCAGGAAGGAAAGCAAGTAGAGAAGCGAGAAGGGATTGGTGAAGGGTGGGAATCACGAGTGAGTGAGTCGATAGGGAGAAGCGGAGGGGCAAGAAGGTTGTCGATTACTTGATGCATGGTCGATTGACACGATTTCAGGTGGACATACCTTTTCAGCAATCAGGGCCTTGTACGAATACTGTCCACCTGATCAGCACCAAACATCGGAATGAAACGTCAAACCGAACACCTACGCCGTATACGACCAACACCTCGTAAAGCCGATACAAGACTGGATCCTACGCAATGGTCGACATCCTGATGCTCGTTCTCCGACGCAGAACAAAGACGAACCTTGGGAGGCCATGTCCACGATTCACCCCTGTGTACAACGTAGCTCCCTCCGAGACCATCTTGCAGGACTTCAGGGAAAATATCCAGCACTTGCGCGAGCTTCTGGAGTGTCTCTTCGTCCGGCTGAATCATCCATTCCATATTAGCGAAACGAATGACCGCAGACATGAAGAGAAGACATACCTTGGCCTGGCCGTAGAAGAGCGCGGCAGTCCATACCTCGGGCTTCCCAATCTGCTCAGAAATCTGCTCAAACGTGAGGCCTTTCGAGGGGAATCGTCAGCGCGTATCACCACCGGACGGTAGAGGGGTGAATGGGACGTGCCTTTTTTAGCTTTTGCGTCGAGGAGGACGTGGCATGCCGAGGGGAGTCCGGCGAGGGGCGATGTCGTGGATCTGTTGGCGTCCATTGGGAGAGTTGTAGAATGCAAACGAGAGGACGCGGGCGACCGCGGCAGAGCACTTGGAGGCTATATATATATGTACTGACAGGCCCCGAACGGGCTCGACGAGATCGGGTATGTCCGACGGCCGAGCAACCGGGATGTAAATAGCGAGTAAAATTGAGGGAAAATCACATTTTGGCTTGAAATTGGGGGGAAATGAGGTGTACGAGGGGAGTGATAAAGTTGAGCACATTCCATGTCTTATAGACCCTCAGCCTGCTTCCCGTCAGCCACCGCTCCATCGTTCATCATGCCGGAATCACTCCTGATAGTCTACGTCCACGGGTGCGTTTCGACCCCCATCCGTCGATTACTTGCATTGACTCGGTTTCTCAAAGCTTCAAAGGTACCGATGTCACTTTTGAGCAATTCCCCGACAGGCTACGCCATGTCGTCCAGGAATCTCTCGCGGCGCTCGATTCGGGAGAGAAGGTATTCGTCGAAAGCAAAGTATTCCCCGTATTTGAGACCAAGGGCGAACTCGTACGTTCTTCGTCTCTCCTCCGTTGGATTTCTGTTGACGGCCAGGATAGCAAGCAGCGACAGACCGATTCGTGGAATGGCTCACGGGGGAAACCGTCGCGCTTGAATCTGCGACGCAAAGCCGTGCAAAAGTCGTGCTCTGTGGACACAGCATGGGCGGGCTCTTGATCGCCGACGCGGCCATCGGAATCAAGCGGTCCAGTTCGAACTCTTCCAGTGTGCCGGCTTCAGCGGATCCCAACAGCCATCCGATGTGGCCGAGGGTTATCGCGTTGATTGCGTTCGATACGCCATATCTCGGACTCCACCCATTCGTCTTCAAGAATGGGTTGACAAAGTATGCCGGACATGTGGAGATGGCGCGAAACGTTGTTGGCGGACTGGGTATCGGAGGTGCACTGGGCGGGCTATTTAACAGCAGCACCAACGGAAAGCCTCCCACGGAAACCAAGTCCAAAGAACCGGCTCGGAATTCAACCTCACAGAAAAACGCCCCGGAGACAACACCACCGCCTGACACAACGAGCCCCGCCTGGTCATTACCATCTCTTAAAACCATTGCGTCGGCGGCCCTTATCACGACCGCCTCCGCGGCAGCGTACTACCGCCGTCAGGACTTTCTTGGCGGATATCAATGGATTGTCGAGCATGCTGTCTGGCTCAAGAACTTATGGGATTCGCGCGGGATGAAGGAACGGCTGGATGGCGTTGGAGAATTGGCTAGCGGAACGGAGGGTGTCGATCGAATTGTCTTTCGCAAGTGAGTCTGCTTGGCTTTTCACCTCGGACTCGGGATGCTGATCATATCGTGCTCGAAGCTACTACACCCTCATCCCCGCCTCTGCAAATCACCCACAACCGCGAACATTTTGCATCCTTCCCGCCTCGACGCATCCTCTCTCCCCCTGCTGGCGTCCCTCGCAAAGCACCGTCCCGGAAGACGAAGTGGCGGCGCACATTGGGATGTTTAATCCCGTTACGAATGAGGCGTTTTATGAGATTGGGTTGGACGTATGCGCGAGCGTTCTCGAGGCTGTCGCGTTTGCGAGGGGGAGGGACGGGGCGTAGTGTTGCGTCGGAAAGGTTGAGTTTTGTCTGAGGATGGTCAATCTGGCCAAGCTCGGCTTTGGACACGTCGTCTTCAGTGATGCGCGTCTGGGATGATGGGCAGGGGAATGGCGCCTCGCTCGGATGATCGAAACACAAAAGGAATCCGGCCATCCGCAATTTAGGATCTGTTTCAGGCCAGCGAACTCGTTGTCCGAAACGTTCGACGAAATCTTATGCGGCGGACACCGAGCATGATCATGCTCTGAATGCAGCAAACTATCGTCCCCGATGCCCTAAGCTTTCCAGTACGCCCGTACCTTTCGGTCTCATCAACAACATTGGGTTCGCACTCGGTACTGCTCCACGTATCGGGAGGCGATTGCGAAAGACCAACATTCAGCGTTTGGGCAGTAAACAAGTCCCTGGTATCTCCTTGGTATCGCGTCATCACACATCGTGGTCGCCAAAGCGTCTTTACACATCTGGTCGTCAAAATGCAGCAAATCCATGGTATGCGCCAATCAGCTCGACGATGAGTTGCATTCTCCCCTTAAAGGCCAAACATCAACGACAAATCAGCGGGCCATCTCTATCAAGCGGAAACAGACTGCCCGTTCCTGCCAAGCAATGTCCTAAGAGGGATCGACAGCGGTTTCCCGGTGGCAGATTCCCGGTTGACCGCATGAAAGGCCGAGCGAGCGGAAGTGCATCGACAGAGCTCCTCGCCATATGCATTGTAAAGCTTCGGTCGCGACGCATCACATTGCTAACCCTGGATGCATCGGAATCCTGCAGACAGACAATTTCTCCACGACGGTGTGACAGACACCGCCTAGATGTGCCAATTTTCGCGGCAAAGTCGGTTTCAGTTCTGGACACTTGTGATCCTTTGCGTTTTCCCTCACATCCTTTCGGCACCTGTAGCAAGGGGATCGCGCGTTAGGAAACCCGATCGGCTCAAAGGAGAGCGTTTGTATCAATAGGCGAGGCAATGCAACCATATAGACATTCCTTGCGCTAGACCTGGACTTTTCTATCGCCGTCTTCGGCACACCATTGGATCCCGCTTTTTGATTGGATTCAGCAAATCATGGCGAATCCTCAGTCGAATGTGACACTGGAAGATCGGAAGAGCCCTGTCCCGGCGACAACGGCGTCGGAGAGACCCTCGAGTAGCACATATCTTGATTCTGCCAACGCCGCTCCTACTCCCGACCGGAACAAGCTCGCCTTCGCAGAATCAACTTCGACATCTTTCAACTCGTCAGACTCGACGTCGACATCGACTGATTCGAGCATGACAATGACGGCCTTGACAGGGTCAGATCTGACGCCGATAGGCTTAGCAACAACACGAAGCCCAGCGATGAAAGCTAGCGATGGACCGACACCAAAAGATCAGACAGCGTCGACGATTTCTCCTGTCGTTGGCACGGATCATCGTTCGAGCACGACCGCTCAATTATCACCGCCTTCGGGAGCTTCGGTGACACCCACGTTACCTGTGGCGAGCTCTGAGACATCTTCGTCTTCTACAAGCTTTCAACCGACCGAGACCTGGTCGTCAAATTCTATCATGGACTCCTCAAGTACCTACCGAGAACCGCCATCTCCCGAATCAACGTGGCAGAGCTCATCCTCTTCAACGCAATGGTCACCGAGTCCTGCAGAAACGCTCACGCCGTCTTCGACTGACTCGTGGTATAGCCCCCCTATCGAAACTTCCTCCTCATCCTGGACATCCGACCGGACAGAGTCGACTGACTCCTGGATTCCGCCGATAGCGCCCCCAACAAGCGTAAGTTCTATGCGTTGTTGTCATGGGCAACCGCTAATCATTTTGCAGAGTCCAACATCCGCTTACACATCAAGCATGCCGTCTGCAACGATTTCACGGATTATTCCGACAATTCCGCCCGACACAGAGACGATAGATTCGCAAGCCGCGACTCTATTCACAGAGCTCTCAATGTCGTCCGGCAAGCCCACCATCTTGCCAATCTCCACCAAAGGCGGAGTCTTGACGACCAGCGCCCACATTGTCACTTCGACCGGATTAGTTATACATGGCAATTCGACTGTGGAGGCTTCATCAACTACCGACGAGGCGCAAACAAAGAAGATTGCAGGAATGTCTGTGGGCTGGTTCTCCGGTGAGTTGCTCAAGCCACAACAAAGATCCATTCTGATATCGATATAGGCTTGATCGTCGCCATATGTGTGGCTCTCATCGCTGGTGGCATTATCTTTGCTCGCTGGGTATGTGGAATTTTTGCATAACGAAGCCTCGCTGAACCGCTCGTAGCACAAAAAGAGATCAGAGACAGAGTCTTCGCTTGACGGTTTCGAGGGAGATCAGGAGACCAAACGCCCTATAACAGGGTATGATGCATCTTTCGCTGCGACTCGGTCACCGGACCGCGCCAGCTCCTTTTTCAATTCATCGTCCTCGAGCAAGTTTGTGACACCCGTGACTCCGCACCAAGATGATCTTGACGGTCAAGGCAACACTTTAAAAGTACCGACTGTACCCGCACCGGCGGCTTACATCCACCCGCGCGCCTCCCGCTACATGCCAACGAGCGGCAGAGTCCTGCAACCTCCCTCTGCGCACTCACCATCTGATCAATCAGGAATGGGTGCGCACGAGGTTCTCGCCGACTATTATCCCGACAACGATGCCGAACAGCTCGATGAGCCAAAGAGCCTTTTGGCAGCGAAGCGAAAGACGACAGCTACGACGCGGACGGGCAGCACGGGTTCCATCTATTCCATTGATTCGGTGTGGGGAAATGCATCCGAGGCACCGCCGCCGACGACGGCCAGGTCGAGCCTGGACACATCAATTCTACCTTGGCGTCGCCCTGACGCCGAGACGCCTGCTGTACCGACCGTTTCGGGAAATACTCATCCTCGGACATCCTCCCAGACGAGGTATCCGCAGGCGCATGAACAGGTGGCAGCGGGACCTACGCAGAACGCGACGCGTCTGCCGCCACGGGCGGCGATAGCTCAGACGCCGGTGGGCGTCCGACAGAAGCCTGGGTTCGGGGAAGGGGGATTTGTTCTGCCACTGGGTGGGTTCAGCAGGTAGTGAACCGTAGTTGTACCTCTATAGTACGGATATACCGCGGAGTCGAGAAACGGAACTCGTGATAATACTTACTGCAAGGCAGAAGAGCGTCTGCTTGACCGAGACGCGCGACGCATGCTGCCAGAAATTCAATGTCTCAGATTGCCCCTAACTAGGTTAGTCAATTCAAGAAGCGACCTCGGTTTCTCCCTTGCCCCACGTTGGACACTTCCTTCGCCCTGACCTTCTCCCACAATGCGCATCAGCCTGACGATCCCAACGTCCGCCATTCATGCCCCTGCGTACGCCAAGACAGACCCGCCGCTCGTGCAACTCGCCGGAACGGGCGAGCTCGTCATTATCGAACTACAGGGCGAGTTGAACTATGAAGGTGACCCACGAGGAAAGGTTGCAGGCCTATTGAGCTTTGAACGGATGGTCAGTGCCTTTTCCCACACGCCTTGCCGCAAACTCATATTTCGCAGGACAAACCGACTCTGCATCTCGGCAAACACCATCTCCTTCACGGCAAGATCGTCTCCCTCCCGCACCCACTCGCCGTCATCCGCCGCGTTGGCCCAGTCGAGCTTGACCCGGCCACAGAATCAGAAGAAGAAGACGCCGAAAACCTTTCCTCGGACGAGCAAGACTCGATGAATACCCTCGCCCAGCCACAAAAACTCGACGCCCCTTCAACACCCTCGCGTCCCAAAACAGGCAGCGCAGTCCCCGGCTGGCTACAGACGCCGAAACGGACTGCAAGGAACACCTCAGCAGCCCCAGACGTACCTTTGACATCAAGTCCTCCCCCGGCGCACAACGCCCGCGACTATTCATCCGATCTCTCTTCGCCCTTTCCGGACGCGAAACGGTCCCTCCCAGACACCGCGACCGGGGACAAGGCAGAGATCAAGCGGAGAAAGGTCAGCACGTCGAGGGGGAACGCACGCACGAAAGAGTATGAGACAGTAGCGATCGTGAGACGGAAAATCGTCTTTGGACTACGGTTCGTGATGACGAAGATGCGCCGAAACAAGACTCGCTTAACTCCCTTCTGTCTACGCTTGTAGGCCAGAACCAATCGTCACCGCGACGGTACTACCGGAGTAATTGATATCCAGACGAAAGGCCGTCGTAAAATATATCAGAGCGAATCTCGAGTCTTCCCAGACGTCGGTCGCCAATTTTGCGCGAGACGAACTCGGCCCGCTCCGCCGTGTCTTCAAGCAGGGCATCGAAAATAATACGCCAAGGGCAATCAAAGGTTAGAAGGACGAGTGACAGCCCCATGTACCGACAATTTTCTATCAAAGGCTGTGCTACCGAAGGTCACTCGTCGACAAACTTTCGTCATGGCGCACGTCGCGAGCCTCCTGCCCACTTAGCGACCATCACATTGTAAATTGTAACAGCATACGGACATTTTATACAGTTCAGCATGGCTCAGCAGGTCACTTCAATGACTGTACAGAGGCTGCGTAACTCGCCACTCAAATCTTTCAATGCCCATACCAGCCACCTCTACCGGCGTAACCTTGGCCATACATGCCTGGCATCCCATACCCACCTCCGCCATACATCTGCCCGCCAAAACCAAAAGCGTCCGTGTACTGCCTTGTTCCCGGCACAGGGCCTTCGCCGTCCATTCGGTGTGCGTATTCCGGATTCATGCCCTGTGGATATATGGATGTTAGCGCCGCATCGCAGATGACAGGAGGCGACTCGCGGGTATCGCTTGGCCATGCATCGCTTGATGAGAAGCCATCATTTGATTTTCCATCATTTGTCCCGCGTCGGCTCCATGATACATGGCAGTGCTGTGTACCGGATGTGCCATGGCTCCTCCGCCGCCGAATCGAGGACTCATTTGCATCATGTGCGGGGAAATCATTCCTTGCTAGAACGTTGATGTCAGCACATGTCAGACAGGGAGAGAGCAAAGTAGCCACCATCATCGGATTCATTCCGCCCATTCCCATGTTCATCATCCCCGGATTCATGCCCATGCCCATCCCGGCCGCACCTATCGGACTCATCCCCGGCATCCCCGGCGGCATTCCACTCAAACCCACCGGCCCGCCTCCTAGTCCAGGAGGGGGATGACCTGTCCCGACACCCCGCATTCCGGCGTACATTCCAGGTCCAGCAAGCTGTGGCGCATACGCTCCGTCACGCTCCCTTGCATGCTCCAACGACGCCGCCATAGCCAAGTCCGAGAGTTGTCGGTGGTGTTGTCCGTAACGCGACGCATGATGACTCCTGGCGTGAGAATGCGATCGCTGATGCGAATGATGGCTGGGCGTTCGTCGATGATGATGGTGATGAGACCCCTTGGAATGATGGCTCGTTCCTGTCATGTATTCGCTACCGCTTGAGATGCTGTGTCGTCGACGGCGGGAGGATTCCTCATGATGATGACGCTTGTAATGATGGTCGAATAGATGTTTGGCAGTCGCAGCGGCTGTTTCAGCGGCATCCTGCAGGGAAAGCCCTCGTGCGGGATTCGGATGAATCCCCAGGCGATCCCACAGGGCGTACACTACACCCCTTATCAGCATCACATCATGTCAAGCGAGTCAAAGGAGTCAACATACCCTCGCCCACTGCCAATGCGACAAGTCGCGATCGATTCTCCCGCCTAGATAGCCCATCGTAAATTCCCTGTAAGTCCCGATCCCAGATCAAGAACACCTCGTACGCCGCCGCTCCTCCAAGAGCGTGCGATGTCAATCGGTCGTAAGCGTGGTCTGCGTGATGGTAGATCCGCATATGCGCGTCGCGCGCTTGAGGTTCTGTGAGGCGTTTGGTGCTAAAGTATGACGACATTCTGTCGATCTGGGACACCCTTAGCAAGTATAATAGGACGAGGTGGAAGACCTACAACACCATCAAACCAGTCTCTTTCCAGCATTCCTCTCCCCGAGGCGCCATACTGGGCGTTGGCAAGTTCCCAGCCGTTCCATCCCGGATCCGCGCGATACATGAGGGATGCCGGGGTATAGTCGTACCCAAGTGCGAGCGAAGGCCGGCCCCGCGTGTATGGGTCGTGCATCATGGTGTGTCGGCGATGGTGTTGAAAAGCTCCAGAGTGATGAGGCTAGTCAGAATAAGTAATGATGACAGTGATGTGATGGCTGATGGGAATGTGTGATCTCCTGATCCGTCTGTACACAGCACAAACAATTTTCGCGTTTGAGCTTCCATCAAGGGATTTGACGAGTCAAGTGATGCCTTTGTCGCCTCTGGGTCTGTTTACCGTGTATGGGTCCGTATAAGTCTCAATGACCGTGGCCCTCGTCTCGTTGAGTCTACAGACTCCTACCTCTCAACATGGCTTGCCCTTCCCTCAGAACCGACCAACAAGTCGCACAATCCGTTCTGCCGCAAGATCACACATACCCACCGTCCTCACCTCCAGCTCAACCTGAATCACAAACTTGGGCTGGATACCTTCGACGTGTCACACGACGGGATAATACAGTTGGCATCAGTAAGACATGGGTGAAGAAGGGGCGGACGGGTAGTCATGGGCAAGTGGCTGGTAGAGAACAGGGCAGTGGTGAGGTTATTGAAGCGTGAGTCTAGCCATTCGAATCACACAAGGAGATGAGCGTCAACTTGCTGAAATATTACTGAACGTATCCCCTACTTGAATCTCAAGTGTCAACAATGATCGCCCTCTGGTGCACGGCGTGTCAGCACCGGCGACCATTGCTTCTCCGCCACCAGTTGCAAAGTCAAATGCGCGAACACAAGAAAGTGTCTATCTTCCTACGGACAGAGTGCATCACTTCGCTGCAATTTTGAGCTCTAGAGGGAATCAACAAGGGGAGGTCTAGTGCAGATGCGTGCATCCTTGGTGTATAGCGTTGAGACTCTTATGTGGGGGGATGCAGATTGTAGAAAAGTGAGATAATTTATGGATACCTTGCGCCAGCCATCGCGGCCGAGCGCAAACAGAACCGTACATAAATTCCTAGCTATAACAGCAGCTTTGGGGGCTTGAACTTTAGAACAAGGCAATGGTGATATAGCCTTTGCGACAGACCAGAAAACTAGCACAGCTATTAACTATCGCAGCTCCAGTGCATTGCTCGGCATAAACACCTCTATTTAGTACTGCTCCGTGCAACCCCATTGGGTGAGCCTGATGTGCTGGCTTCGAAGATACCGAATGCTTGTCTATGATAGATAGAAATCGAAAAAAGCAATGTCACGCGCACCTGTGTCAGCAATCCAGCATAGTGGTCGGCTCCACTCAGCCGAATGAGTACATCAGTCTGCGCGCGGCGCGGTTTCAAGTCCACCGGGTAGCGAAACGCAGGTTTGACCTCACGCAGCGTAGCTCACTCGCGATTGACATTTGTAGGGCTATGTGAGTTCATGACAATAGCTCACTCCCTGACGGACCCCTTTTGCACAACGAACGGCGGTACGAGCACAAGCCGACAAAGCCGTTTTCTGGCTCTTATTGTGAACTTGGGCCCACTGCACCTGAACAGCTAGTTGTCATTGATCCTGCTGTGTGGCATGGTTTCTGGCTGGAATCTGCTGTCGCGGAGACGAAGTTCATGCGATATTTCGAGGGAACTGACCGTGTGGACCATTACGGCCCACGGAGAGTCCGACAAAGCAGAACCACATGTCGCGTTGTTGCCGGTTCAAGATGCTTGTTAGGAGAATCTGACTTCTACCTTGCATATCATTATCATTATGCTAATCATAGGCCAATGAAAGCGTCGAATGCTTATGTGGGAGTCTGAACTAGACATATGGGATTATACAAGAGACAAAGTCATCGACTCGAGCGGAGAACGAGATTCTGTTCAACTATTCTCGTGAAGCGGTCCTAATGAGGAGAGGTTTCAATGGTGGAAAATCTCGACTGGGTCGACATGCTTGCACATGGCGAGGTCGAAACAGGTGTGGAATTCCTAGGGGAGTTCGGCAAGCCTGATGGAGCAGCCTCTGTACCCGTTTGTGCTTGGAAACTGTCTTTCTGACCCTGGATGCAACTTGTTTGCGAACCATGACCTGTGCGAGAGTCTATCAAGGTTTCTCTGTCGGTGGCTGCCGTGAGTTGCGTTGGAGATGTGGAAATCCAAGGATGCGTCGCCAACCAAGCACTGACCCCGGATGCAGAGTCATAGAGCCCGTTTGCGAGAACGTGAGTCCTGCGCTGAGACTCACTTCGCACCCAAGCTGCAATACCTTTCTCGCGCTCGGCGTTGAAGGATTTCCAAGGCTCCTCCTGTTGCCACAAGCCCAGGATTTGCTTTGCAGACAAAGTTCTATGAGACTCATCCCATGACTGCAATTCGAAGAGGACTCTTTCCGCCGCACCTTGCAGCCATCCCACCTCCTGCGCGAGTCTATATTCTTCAGCCTGTCTTTTCGATCGGTCCTCAATGTTCTCCAGCTCGCGAGCAATTCCTCGAATCATCTCGCTCGCCTCCTTGACATAATGTTGTGCTTGCTCTTTTGACTGAGAGTTGTGGTCTTGAAGATAGCTGTCCCAGTTCGCCTTTTCGTCTAGGGCTCGAGGATACATGGCACGGAAGAATAAATCCCTGTTATCGACTTCTTCGGCGAACGATCGCGTTAGAGGAACATAGGCAAAGACTTGCATAATCACTCGATGAAGATCCGAATCTGGATACTTGGCTGTCACTGGAATTTCCTGCATTGATTCATCCTGGCTCTGTCGGCTGTTCATCGTGACGAAGGCGTTGGCAGGGATGTGGTTTCTTCGAGAGGTGGGATTGCAGCGAGGCTCGCTATAAAGCACGCTGTTGCTGAAGAAGGCTTCACGACCAAAAGGAAATTGGAAGTGAGTGCGATACAAATAAAGTTTTTCCGTACATGCATTCAATCTCCGAGCGAGAACTTTCCTTTGTCTGCTATTGACGTGATCTCGGCTCGTCATTTGCGCCTGAGACGATGAATGGAGATGTGTCTTGAACGACGAAAAGTCCAGAAAATTTTAGATGAATGGCCGATGATCTGATGCCAGCGATGTATGAATGACGGCTACTAGCTAAGCTGTGAGATTGGCCTACAAGCACAAGGCGACATTCGTGGCAAGTCTATCTGAGTCTCTACCATAGCTGTCGCCCTTTCTTCGAAGCATGCCCAAGGCCATTTACCAATCGTTCAAAGTACTTTGGGATGTAACCTCACCTTTTTTGATATCGTTGCACGCTGGTGTACTTGAGAGGCTCCAGGCGTCCATTTAGTGCTACTGGTAAAAGTCAAGCTTTATAGAACAACACAGTTGAAGACCCTTTGATAGATGCGCACAAGTATCGATATAGACGTGCCCTCTCTTTGAATCTACAAACTCCCACCTCTCGACGTCGCTTACCCTCCCCTCAGCACAAATCGACCAGTCGATTGATCCGCTCTAATGCAGGGCTCTCTACTCGACATAGTTTTCTCCTTACAAAGCGATGGACTTCAAACTAAATCATTCTTGGAGTTTTGTTCTCGTTCTTTGCGGAACTGTCATGCTCTGAATGCCCTGGCCATGCTTCCGCTGTACGGGGCCGACGGGCTGCTGTTACTTGGCTTCCCTGCTAGGCTTCCGGTGTAAACGGTTGACGGGATGCTTGTCTGTGGCTTCGAGCTCGAGGCCTCAGGGGAATGAGGCAATCACCCGCTACACCGGGAAAGGAATGGGTGGAGCCTGCTGGAGCGTTCGACACCGAGGCTAGATCTTGACTTGTCGACCCTAGCTGCCAGGCAGATTTACAAGAACCCGTAAAGAATTCAGGGCATGACTCTAACGGTTGTTTGGAAGGTGGTGTGGACTCTGCGTTCGATGAATCGGAGCTGTCATCCGATCTAGGCACTTAATTGTAGATGACCGAATCTTTCTGCTCCTCGAAAGCGCATTGACATCTGACAGACAGTCGCAGCAGGGTCCATGAGCGTGCGCAACGAGAGTATGTAATTATCATGCCGCGACAGCGTTTTTGCGAGCTTCATTGAACGACGGCCAAGGCTGAGACTTAGTCTAGGGTTGAACGATCGAAACCCCAGGCCGTGACTGCACGGGCTTGCGGATACCATAGAGAGCGGTTTCCGCCGCTGCCTGCCTTTGACCGATGTCTTTCGCCAACCTATCCCTCTCGGCTTGTTTGATATGGGGGAAATCATGTCAAGCCGCTCTGGAACTTCTTCATGAACCCTTTGAAGGCGAGCACTGTTGTTTTCATCAAAAACGATGTTGGCGCAATGCCTTCCCGATACAAGTTTTCTGGCAAGAGATCGTTGATCGCAGCGAGATCGTCATCTTGCAGAAGCATGCTGGGCGGTCATTCGGCCGACACCTGTATCATCAGCCAATGTTTGGGTACATGGCTGTCGAGGGTGGCACAGCTCCGGGCTGGTTTTGGCTGGTCTCGTCACCCATTGTGCTGCAGCCGGACAAATAGCGTCTATGTGTATTGTAGCTTGAAGGTGAAAGTAAAGAAACAGTACTGCTGGAAAAGGCAATATGGTTTATGCGAGGACAAGAAAGGATCTTCCAAGGGGAGTTCATTGAGACGCCTCAATCGCTCATATGATGATGCGTGCCTCTTGCGCATGCGATTCCTTGCTTTTCTATATGGCAATGCAAAGCACGTGATGAATGTGGGAATGCGACATCACTTGGAGGAGACGGGGCAAGGCGAGAAGCAGTCCAAGCCAGTGGAGCTGCAGAAGTGGCCAACTCGAGTAGCGACTTGAACTGCGCGCCGCGATACATGAGCTGATACATGATGACGTCTCGGTGGCCGTATTAAGTAATGCTTCGGAAGCAAATATCGCCGCTGTCCGAGGTCTCAACATGGTTAAACCGGTTTCCCTTGTTATGGCGAGGTGGACAAATGGATTCGGCTTGGCAGCAGGATGGCAGATGATGCAGCGCGAGTGAGTGGACAAGCTTCTCAGGGTACGGTGACGAGCTGATTATATAACAGGCAGAGCGGCAAGCACGGCTCAGCAAAGCCCTCAGCGCTGCCTACCTCTCGCACCAAATAGAACAGCTCGAAGACCGTGTAACGACCAATCTCAATCTTGGCAACAGAGGCAGAGGGCGAGGAAGACGAGGACGCCGGCCACAGGGCCAGAATCAACGCGAGGGTCAGCGAGATGTAGCGAGAAAGCCCGCGGTAGAGGAACCCATCGAGGAGACCCGACTCGTTCTCGACACCTCGGCACTGCTCTTTGCGCTCTCCGCCGTGACACACCTACTTCGATCCGGTCGCGCAGAACTCATCGTCCCACTGGAGACCCTTCGTACTCTTGACCTTTTGAAGAAAGGGATGCATCCGTATGCCGTTGCCGCGCGCGCGGCTACGCGGTTCGTCGAGACGGAACAACGAAGGACGCAGGCGCACAAGGGGGAGGGCGAAGTCGGTGACGATGGATGGAGAAAGCTTCGCCCAGGGCTTTGGATCCAGAGGGATAACGAGCAGGAGCACATCGCGGAACGGACACAAGCCGTCGATTCGATTCCGGTACCGCCGCCTTTCATTCAGTCGACACTTGCGTGTGGGCTCTACTTTCGGAATTTCTGGGACCTAATTTCGTCGCAGCCGGTGTTTGGAATCGCTATTCCACCGGAGACTGAAGTTCCTGCCGAGGATCCCGTCGCACGGTATGCGGATCGAGCGGATGGACGGGCACTGCGGGAATGGGCGGACAGGGGGGATGTTACCGTTCGTCTCTTCGGAGAGCGCGTCGACGATTCGCAGTCGGACGAGGAAGCAGCCTACAAGGAGTCGGGAAATGCGCCTGCGCAAGACGGCTTTGTCGACCAGGAAGAAGGAAGAATCATGACTCTTACATCACCTTCGGATGATCCTCGCGTACGCCAACGTCGACAGCCCGCACGTACGCCGCCCCCTCCGAGCGATCGCGTACCCAAGATATTTGACGCGGAAAAGGGCATGGTACCGAGCACCGAGGTCCTCGCGCAGCGTGAGCGAGAGCGCGAAAGGGATGTTCGTAGTAGTCGGCGAGGTGCGCCTTCGAGGGGAAAACCTCCAACCGGTCGGCCAGGAGTGCGGGATGCGCCGCGAAAGAAACAGCCCGCTCCGCCTGTCCTGCTTCAACGTGCGCGAAACCCGGATGATCGCGAGCGAGAGTCCGCACCGGGATTGCAGTCTTCTAGGGGAAGACGACCTGAAGGTATGCGCACACCGCGTCAAGAAGAGGGACAGGGGCCCAAGGTCATGCTCCTGCAGCGACCAAAGTGATACGACAAGTTCGCAAGTACTTCTCTTTACCACTCGAGCACGACGTCAATGTTCGCTCCAGACCGCATCGGCGGGAGTCCCCATCCGGACGGCATATGCGCGTGCCAATCCTCCTAGGCGCACTGGCGCCGCAATGATGGCTTCGACCGCTCGCTCACCGTGCACCGCTTGACTTATATGTAGCGCTGCTCATATCGCGACGTTGTAAACCGCACGCAAGCTCACCCGAGCAAACCAGGTCTCGTGTATCCCACGTCATTGGCTAGAATGCGACCGAGTTGTCCGACGCGGCCGAGCGAGACGGCGCGATCGGGAGTTGGCATTCCATCTTCATATACATTGCGGCCCGTAGTGGTGGCCTGCCAATGACCATTCTGAGCCCTGCCTATACCTTATCCTCATCATGTCTGCCGCCGCCGCCTCCTCCGGAAACACCGAGCTCGACTACCTCAAGCAGCTCGTCGCGCAGGTGAGCGCGTCCGCGGTGCCAAACACCCCGACTCGGCGCTGACCCGATACCTTGTAGTTGACCGAAAAGATCAACACCCTCGAGAGCCGGGCCGAAAAGTCGCTCGACAGGAATGTCGTCCAGCCCGCCAAGGACCTCATGAACAGCGCCAAGAGCGCCGTCGGTGGTGCACCGGTCGCGGGAAAGCGATTGATCCTGATCGGTACGTTCCGCTTGATCGCTGTGTACCGTTTACCGGCACCTGACGGTTTCCTCTAGGTCCTCCCGGTGCGGGCAAGGGTACCCAGGCGCCCAAGCTCGTGGAAAAGTACTGTGTATGCCACCTCGCTACCGGTGACATGCTCCGAGACCAGGTTGCCAAGCAGACCCAATTGGGCAAGGAGGCCAAGAAGATTATGGACGCTGGTGGACTGGTGAGCGATGAGATCATGATCAACATGATCAAGGATCAGCTCTCGAACAACAAGGACTGCAAGAACGGGTGGGTCGTTTTGTCTGTTTATGAAAATCATCACGCTCACTGATGTATATCCAGCTTCATCCTCGATGGATTCCCCCGAACCGTCGTCCAGGCCGAGAAGCTCGACTCGATGTTGTCCGCTGCTCAGCAAAAGCTCGACAAGGCTCTCGAGTTGAAGGTTCCCGACCAGCTCCTCATCAGCCGAATCACCGGTCGATTGATCCACCCGGCTTCGGGCAGGAGTTACCACCGAGAATGTCAGTCCCGCTTTCTTGCGCTATCCGTGGACGTTGCTGACAATGCTTTGACAGTCAACCCGCCCAAGAAGGACATGGTTGATGACCTTACCGGAGAACCTTTGATCCAGCGATCCGACGACAACGTCGAGACTCTGCAGAAGCGATTGGCCACATACCACAAGGTAAAGTTCTCCGGGCCATTCATTTCCGCTCAATACCTAAATTGAATTCCTTGTCACAGCAAACCGGTCCCGTTGTCGACTACTACCGCAAGACGGGCATCTGGGCCGGTATCGATGCATCGCAGAGCCCCAAGCTCGTGTGGGGATCCATCTCGTCCATTCTGGAAGCCAAGGCTGTTCCCAAGACCGCTTAGATGATGTAGGCATGAACCAAAAAGTAGACTAGGAACGAATGCATGAATCAAATTGCATGATTGACATGGGATGTTTCGTCCGACTCTTGCGAGCATTGCAACCATCTTGGTCGGGAGTGTATCCGTTGTTCGATTTTGCATTTTTATGTATAATGTGCAGGGCCCGACGCCGATCGTGCAATTCTGATACAATCCAACGAAGATTCACTGCCACACCACACAAACGACATACAGACACGGAGTGTTTCATGCATTGCGCATCGAAACCACCTCTGAGTGCTGCACACCGAAACCCCTATCCCTCGAGAATCCATCGTCTTCCCGAGTCCACGCCTGAGGCGTCCATCCTTCCGAGATTCCGCACGTCCGTCTAGAGAAAAATTTACTTCTTCTTGGGAGCGGTCTTGGCGATGTCCTCAACGGCCAATCCTACAACGAACGATGAGCAACAGAGTCTCCGGTGAAAAAAGCGGGTGCCAATGCGACTCACCAGGGGGCAAGCTCGACCTCAACTTCTCGGCCTTTTCAGAGTCTTCGAGGGACAAGGTGTAGAGGTACCTCGAGCATCGGATCTTGAACTTGGTGACCGTCTTGGTGGGACCCATGGCGGCGATCTTCTTGGCGGAGAGACCGGTGGTCTGGGCCGGGGTGATTCGGACGGTGGTCTTCTTCACTCGGGCGGCTGAAAGGAAGAGGGGTCATGTCAGTTCTTGCCCGATATTGCTGAATTTCCCCATCTCCGTCATCCATCCTTGTCGTTCACTATGCCTCCCTCCAAAGCAACCGAAAACGCTCCAGACACTCACACCTCGCATCCTTTCTCCTGGCGATCTCGAGGAACTTTTTGATGTCGGTGACTTGCTTGGGCTATTCCGTCCCACAAACCATCAGCATTTCCGGATACGCGTATAATCCTGGCAGCATGCTCACCATCTTGAAAGAGTGTGAGCTTGGGGGTTCCTGGCCTGAAGAAAGGGACGCTGGGAACCGGTGTCAAGATTACTACGCCAAGTGTGCCGTTGATCAGCGGGAAGCCCGCCGCAAGGGAATGGACCGTTGGCTGAGCCGGGACTTTCCGCTCGGGGGCACCTCAAAGGCGCGTGGATTTGGGGGAGACTCGGGGTGTATCTTAAAGATCGTGGGATGTTGCCTTTGAGTATACTCTTTTCGGGTCATCGGCCATGCTGTTGAGGCAGTCCAGAGGCATCTGAAGGCTGCGATAGCCTCACTAGGCTGTATATCCACCATTCAGAAAAAGACCCGATGAGAAACTACCGAAGACAGAAAAGTCGCAAAAGTCGCGAGCCGCTACGTGTCGACTGGACTGCGCTTCTATCTCTCGCTGATCAAGCGCACTCGACTGCCGTCGCCCCGCCAGACCCATCGCCCGCGTGCGCGGTCTCGTCCCTTTGCCTTCCCCCTCATTATCGACCTCGCCATCCACCTTGTCGACATCGCCGTTTCCAGGATTTCTCCACACCGTCGTCGTCTCTTTTCGTCAAGTCTCGAAATCAACAAGACCAGTCATCAAAATGGTACGTATCGACACCTGCCCGACACTCCACGCGACATGGGGAAACGGCCAAGATCGCAAGACATTGCAAGCACTCGACCTTTTCTGACGGCTTATCCGAGCGAGGATCAAGGCGTCCACTTGGATGCAATGGGGTTACACGGATGAAGGATGTCTCGATTGTCGGAACACCATTGCCCATGCCGGCTAGCTTCGGCATGACATGCGGGTATACCTACAGTCGGATGTTTGGACGGGTCATACCTCAAATCCCTCCATCGACGTCTTGCTTCCCTTGCGGATCAAGTCGTGTTCGTCCGAACAGGCTTCTCAACGCATACAGTACCGTTCGCCGCTTGGCTGCGTGTCTTGCACCTGTGAATACACAATGGGTCAATCCAGAGTGACGACGACGCAAACGGGCGGTGATGCGCCCCGTTTGTCGACTCGCTGCTCTTCCCGGTATACGAACAAACAAAGGCCGGGGAATCCCTATCTCCAAAGGAGCACTTCTCCCGCGGAAATATATTCCCCATAGAGCTCCGCATATCTCGATTCCTCATGTGTTCTTCGCGCGCTTCCCCTTCCCACCTATCTTTTACCGGGACTGACGCTTTCCGCTCCCTTCCCCCTTTCCCTCTCTTCGCGCATGAACCATGGATCGTGATATCGTCTCAATGACCTGTGCCTACCTGGTTTCGTGATCCTTTCAGCCCAAGGCTGTTAAAGGAAAGTCCCGACCCGCTTCGGCCCCTTGTACGTTACTTCTTCCTCTTGGTCCTTTAATCATCGCGCGCTCACATCGTATTTCAGACTCTGGCTCCAAGGCCAAGAAGGCTGCCCAGAACCCCTTGTTCGAAAAGAGGTCCAAGACCTTCGGTATCGGTAAGCTCTGGCCGTTCCAATCGTCAAATCACGCGGGCTAACCCCTTGATCCTAGGCGGTGACCTGCGACCCAAGCAGGACTTGACCCGATTTGTCAAGTGGCCCGAGTATGTCCGATTGCAGCGACAAAAGGTCATCCTCAACCAGCGATTGAAAGTCCCCCCCGCGATCGCTCAATTCGGCCACACTTTGGACAAGAACACCGCCACCCAGCTCTTCCAGTTGCTCAACAAGTACAAGCCGGAATCCAAGCAGGAGAAGAAGGCTCGTCTCTTGAAGGAGGCCGAGGCCAAGGCTGCCGACAAGTCTGCCGACCCCACCAAGGACGGCAAGAAGCCCTTGTTCGCCAAGTACGGTCTCAACCACTGTGTCGCCCTCGTCGAAGCCAAGAAGGCATCTCTCGTCGTCATTGCCGACGACGTCGACCCCATTGAGCTCGTCGTCTTCTTGCCCGCTCTCTGCCGCAAGATGGGTGTTCCTTACGTTATCGTCAAGAACAAGGCCCGTCTCGGTACGGTGGTTCACAAGAAGACCGCCGCCGTCGTCACCTTGCAGGACGTCCGATCCGAGGACAACCAGGCTTTGTCGACCTTGATCCAGGCTGCCAAGGCCAACTTCTCGGACAAGTACGAGGACGCCCGACGACACTGGGGTGGTGGTATCCGAGGCAACAAGTCGTAAGTAGCCGGCGGCTTCCTTGCTTGTTTTCTCCGTCTGATCCCTTGTGTGTGTGATTCAGCGTCGCCAAGCTCCGAAAGCGAGCCAAGGCGGCCGGTCAGTCCGCCTCGACGGTCTCGACCACTCTCTAAACGCCTCACCTCTTGGGCGGTTGTATACATTAGGCTAGTACTGCCGAATGATATAACCATCGGGTGTTTAGTTTGCTCCCCTTTTTTTCCCCCTCTTCTCTCGGGTTTTCCGGATTCCCTTTTCGCTCCCTGGGTGACGCCACTTGTATGATAGCCTGTGTTTGTATCCATAACATGCGTCGAGTCGATTCTCTGTTGGGCTTTTGAGGTTCAGAGGTTCTGTTCGGCATCGGCTCGCTTTGGCTTTGTAGTTGAGGCACAATTTGCAAGCCGCGAGAGGCTTTTACTGCAGGAATGCTGGGCACAGTTCACAGCCCAGGCTGTGGATCTTTGCGTTGTTTCGAAGCCCGTCTTGCATCCACGGACATCACAAGTAACACCGGGGCCATCCGCCCGGCTCCATCTTTCCGCCCCTGCTGCCGAGTTCTGAAACGCGACTGATTCCCATTGGGCAGGGTTCAACCCCCTCCCCCCCAACGTTTCGGTCGGGGCCGGTCATCCCTGTCGATCCGGCGCGAAAGGCTTCGTCACAGAAGGGCGGGCTAGCTACAAAGAGAGCCCCGGGCACGTACGAAGATGCCTCTCTCTCCCTAGGATTGCTCCGCTGTAAGAGGACGCTGATGGGAGGACTGTCCGTGAGGTAGACTGGGGGAAGACATCTCGAAGCTTCCGTACGTGTATTCCATTGCCGATGCTTTTCTTCTTCTTCTTTTCTCCTTTTTCGCGTTTTCATGGGAACTTTTGGCATGGCAGCACCGTGGCACACTGGGATGGATCTCGTAAAGGCGTTTCACACGCTCACAACGCGGATGGCTATCGGTGTGGATGGCGGCGCTTGTGGCCATCGATGGACGTCGCGAGGGGTCATCGGAGGGCTTCTGTGCTGGAAATGTGGCGGCTTCGAGGTGACCTTGGAGGATGGAATGTGACGTCCAAGGGAGTATAGAAGAACCGAGACTTGAGAACAAGTGGGGCTCGACACCGGGTCTGATACCCGCTGTCCTCAACCACGATCATCCACGACGCGAGAGACAATTGTCTTTTCAAACCAAAGATTTCCTACGCGACCGAGCTTTGCCAGAGATTCGCGGCCCCACTTGCACATGTTCAATCTTTTATTACATCACCGCAACCCGCCCTCTACAACCCTCTGCGTCTCCGCATACCAACATCTCACCACCAACCCACCCCTCTCTCCGGCCCCATCCGGCCAAAAAACCGTCTGTGCGAGACAACCTCGAAGCCCCACGACGGCGACCGCTCCGTCATCGCTCGAAACGGCCTTGTTTATCCTGGATATGATGATCAGTCTAACCTCGAGCTAGCGTGGGCACCCCCGAGTAGAGAAGGTGAGGGGCTGGATGCGTGTAGGGGATGGTGTAGAGTTTTCGTCGGCAAGTGGTGAGTGACGGGTGGGGGGAATAAGGGAAGTATATGAGGGGCTTTGAAAGGGGGCGTTGCCTGGACCTGCGTGCGGGAAAGATGTCGTGAAGGGGTCGCCAAATCTGGCTTCGAGTCAGCGGGGTGCTGCTACAAGAGACACGACGATTGTAGATACTGTCTGGATGGATATCGGGAACACGCGAGTATAGTATTCGAGTCGAGATGGAGGCAACAATAATAATATATGAGTATGTCTTTCCTCGGCTCTGACCCCTGATAACCCCGCTGTTCCGCGTTTCAGGGTGAGCCCCCTCTGATTTACGCGAGATCCTTCTAGCGTGTTTACGTTGTCGCCCCCCTTCCCCCCGGAGTAACTCGGCGGATGCGGATGCGGATGCGGATGCTGATGGAGGCGACAAGAATAAGGCAAAGAGGGCACACACTGTCGGATGGCATGTCCCCCACTCCCCCTTTCCCCCCTTCCGCCACCATGTCCCTCTCGCTCTCGTTCAAGTCCCTTCCGACGCTTCATGCGTGTTATTCCGTCCCGATCCAGTGGTCCGTCGCGGGGAATACGTCCGCCGTCGCGTCACAGGGGCAGATCAAGCTCGTGTTTGTGAGCGCTCAGTCGTCGGCGGTCGTGGTGGTCTCGCAGAGCACGGGATCAACGACATCTCGTCGTCTCGTGGTCACATCATCGACGACAGCCCGGCCATCCACCACCTCGCTCATCACCTCTTCCGTTCCTGGTCCCACCTCGACCCCGACGACGACCACCACCACGCGCATCGCCCGTCGCGCCGCTTCCACCCCGTTTACTAAAACCGTCACCACCGTTCCCATCACCTACACTTCGGTCGGATGGCCAACGATCGCATTACCTTCAGGGACGTACAACCTCGCGGCGTACCTTGTCCCGAGTACGAATGCTGCAGAGGCGTTGGTCGGGGTGCAACGTGGCGTTCAAGTCGTGCAGGGGACGGAAACGGGGTGTTTGGTCGCGGCAGGGTCGTCCTCGGCTACGTCGTCGCCATCGTCGTCGTCCTCCTCCGCCTCCTCCTCCTCGAACGGGGTGAATAGTACGATCGCGAGTCCAGGAGCACCCACGAACGGCCAGGCTGTGACCGATGACCCGACCGCCAAAGAACCGACCCCCAAGGGACCCCTGATCGGGGGCATCATCGGCGCCATCCTCGGCATCCTCCTCCTCGCGGGTCTCGCATACGTATTCATCCGCCGTCGGCGTCGTCGTCATCTCGGGCGTCATGGAGCGTTCCCTCGGAGCTGGTTCCGCAATAGGGATGATGTCGCACGCGATCGGGGCGTCGGGAGCGCGTTTGGACATGATTTTGGAGCGTTGGGCAGTGGGGTGGCGCGCAGGATTGAGCAAGATGAAAAAGAGGCGGAAAAGACCTCGGTCGGGAAAGCGGGTGAAGAAGCGTACGGGATGGTTTCCGTCTTGCCCCGACGGAACACGGATCTCTCGACGGGATCAGCATACCCTACGCCGTTCCAGCAAAGCTTCCATCCACTCGAGGTATCAACCATGGAATACCTCGCCTCGGCGGCACCACCACCACCACCACCACCACCACAAGTCGGACACACGTCGCCGAGCGACGCCTCCCACGAATACCCCACTTCGCATCTCTCCCACGGCCGGAACAACTCGGAGACATCCCACACCACGGGTCAATCCCACATCGCGCTCCTCGGCCCCTCCGGCAGCGGCAACGGCGGCGGCGCCGCGACATTCCCCTCATACGACCCACTGAACGACACGTCCATCGTCCCCGGGGGAACAGCTCCAGCCTCAGCCTCCGACCATCCGACCGGCTCGTTCAACAGACGCACGAGCGGTACCCCTTCCACGTACTCTTCGCAGCAACGTCGGAAATCGAGCATTGCAGGAGCGGCGGCGGCCGGGGTCGGGGTCGAGCGGTCAGGAAGCGTCAGGAGGAAGCCTGTGCCTGCGGTGGAGGCGTTGGAGGATGGTGGGCCGTCGTCGGTGACGGTGACGGCGGCGGCGGCTGCGGCAGGAGGGGGGAACGACAAGCAAAAGAGCTTTGTATTGGATGTCGAGCCCCGGTCGCTTGAGCGATGAAATAACCGGCCTCGTATCCTTCCTTTTTTCTTTTTCCCTGCGATGCGCGTTTCCTGCGTGTTCGTTGTATCCCGTTGTAGTGATTGACACCAAGTACGAGATACAGATGGCCCCGGCCCGGCGCCGGAGCACGAACCCTTGCTTTTGCGACGTCGATGTAGGACTCGAGCCTACACGAGCGGGCTTGAACAATAAATATCCGTTCTACGGAGATACAATGTGCACATAAGTGGGAGCGCGCGGCTGGGTATTCTATTCGCGCATCTCACGCGTCTACTTCTTCCAGATCAAACGTCTCTACGTCGGGGAGCGCCCTTTGCGTGTCGGCCACGGACAAAGGCGCCGAGCCAGTCCGCAGAATCGAATTGTCCCCGCAGGCGGTCCGGCTCGCGTACCCCGGATGCTGGCCCACCTCGTCCGCTCTTATCCATCCGGCATCACGGAATTCTGGCTCGGGATCCGCAACATGCCGAGGCATATCCTCCGCCCTGTCTTCGCTGCCCACATGCCCCCGGACCGATCCAGTGTATCCAGTATCATCGTCTTCCCCTTGATCCGACCCGGTATCCTCGATCCCGCGGGAATCTGCATCCTCGCATGACCCCTGCTGCCGCATCTCGGCGCACCGGCATTTCTCCCCGCCGGCGCACCGTTCGTCGTCCTCGGATTCACCACCATCGTCGCCCGTCGATTTGCTCTTGGTGCGTAAGCCCTTGCCGGCCATGACGCCCTTTGCCTTTTCCTGTGCCTTTTGTCGACGTTCCAAAACTTTTTTACGTCGGCGGACGGCCTTGAACATGGCTTGTTCCGACCCGAAAAAGAGATCGTACTCGCAAAAACAGCACACATACTCTTCCTCTGTTGTTTCGGCCGCTGGCCGGGCCGTCTCGCGCCGCCGACCGTCTGCATGCGTCGTGTCCTTGGTGCCCGTGTTTGCATTCAGGAATCGCGTCGGCGGCGGGAAGAACAACATTGATAGAAAGTCCACAAGATTAGGCATATCTGCTTGCGGTGGATTGACCGGTCGACGGGAAGGCACATCTGGCCGAATCTCATGAGCTGTAAATCTCGACTTTGGCGGCATCCAATGCTTACAATTCTTGACGTGGTGCGGATTGGCAGCATTGGCCATCGCGCTCTTCTTCTTCTTCTTCTTCTTCTTTCCCTTGTTGGCTCCGGCAACGTTGGAAAATGGTATGTAGTCTGGATCATCCGCCGAGGGTTCAACAGTGACGTTGGGCGGGTTTTGAATTCTGTCGTGCGTTCGCTCATCTGATGAATCCTTGGTCTCGCCGTTCTCTGATAAAAGTCGTGCAGTGGGGCTAGGCGCCACCTCGGCCTGAGCGCCGTTTGCATGATGAACCTTGTCAGCCGATAAGGGTTCGCGTCCGCGCGGCTTGCCCTGGGCAGGGTCCTCCTTGATGAGCGGCCTCTTTGCTGTTGGCTTCTTTGAGGATGCTGGCTTCACTGCATTCACTGGCGATGGGACAGGTACAGGCTTCCCGTTGAGAAACGACGTCATGGACGCAGACGACAGTGTCAACGTCAGCAATTGGGTCACCTTGGCTCTCAACATGTTCAAGTCGTGCGTGCTCTGCCGAATGGTACTCGTCACTAGCGGCAAAAGTTAGCGCCGTAAAGTCGGCCGACCCACGACGCGCACCTTTACTCGGAATCTCAAATTCAAACGTCCCCTCTGGCACCCATCCGCCCCGCTTGACAGGCTTGCGACTCTGCCACTCATGCCGCTCCGCAATCCTGCCCCGTTTGCGCCACTTCAACTTGTCCACCGCCGACGCCTTGCCTTCGACGGCATCGACCGTGCCGGTAGACCGCGATTCGACCGAACCCGACGTCGCCGTCAACGTTCCGTTCACAACTCGTCCCTTCAACACATGCCCATCCCACATTCCGCCGCTTGCGCTAGACCCGACTTTATCCCCTTCCCAGCCCGCAACGCCCGTGTACTCGAGCGCCTTGACGAGCTCTTCGAGTTCCTCCCTCGTCGGCACCGCCGCCGCCGCCGCCGTTGCCGCCGTCGTTGTCGTTGACTTTGGCTTGCCCTGATTAAGACACGTCATGGCGTCCGCATGCAGGCCCATCACCTGCGCCTTGCGCGCGTTGAACAACCGCCGCTCGAAATCGTTGGCGAGACGGGCCGACGTCATGCGGCGTTTGGGTACCTGGATGACGGGATCCGGAACGATCCGGATGGTGGATTGGTGGGCGCAGCATCGGACGTGCGGACACGTGCCGGAATCCGTTTGTGCATTATCGTGGTCGTCGTGTCGCGTCGAAGCATGTCGGTTCATTGTATCGACGATACTGCTTGTCGTTGCTTCACTGCATATGTGTCCGCAGCTGTGAACGCACGTCGTCTCGTCCCTGTCTCCCGTCTGCGTCGGCCCCTGCTGCGCCGATGCCGGCACTTTCCGTTTCTTGCCGCCGCCTCGCGCGGCATAGTCGTCCGATAAACGATCATCGTCGATGAACCGTGACGTCAATCCGTAGCATCCGTCGCGTTCACAGTCGTGTTCCCTGCGCGCAGACGCCGCCGCCGCCGCCGCCGCCGCCGTGGTCGATGGAAGCCAGTCGTCCTCGGATGCTGATGATTCCGCCTTGAACGCCAGGTCATCGGGCGTCATCAGTCCGACCATCTTGTGCTCGATTTCTCCGCCGCCGCCCGACGACTCGCTTCCGTCCTCGTGCAGTCCCCTACTACCCAGCACGATCCGTCGCTCCTCTTTCGCTCCGCCCGCCTTGCTCGCGCTGTTCCCCCGACGATGCCGCCCCTCTCCATCGTGCAACACTGTCGCCTGATCAAAATGCTCCAGCAACTCATCGGCGGCCCTCGCCAGCTCGTCTGCCTCCACGACCGTGCGCGCCATCGTCGAACCCGCTCCAGCATCTCCACTTTCGCGCGCATCCGTACGAGCCGCTGCTAGTCGCCGACGAGGCATCGGCGCAAGCCTTCGTGATCCACTTGGTGCGGTTTCTCGTTCAAAATCTTCGGGATTGTCCATATTGACGGGGTCGTTCCTTTACTGCGGCAAACAAGGGGGAGAATCAGTCTCTCGCCAAGGAGGCGCTCGAGGACAACCCTCTGCGTATAGCTCACCGATAGCACTCATCTCATGCGTGCATCATTCCGTGTAAAGGCATGCCACTGTCTCTGGAAGGGGGGCGGGGATGCACTGTATGGTCGGTCATCCAAGTATCTCCCAAGCCAGGAAGCGATGAAGGCTGCTGGCCGATCACGAGAAGCGCGAATCCCGGCGGCCGAGAGCGCGCTTCGCTTGCTTGAGGGGGATGAGCCGTTTGCCACCGTTGACAGCATGGCCGGTGCGGACGGGCTGCCTCGCAGGCAGTACAATCATGATGCTGGCGCTCGGCTATCTCACGGCGAATACCTTCAGGGTGAGATGGTGGAAAGGAATTTTGTCTCGTTGGGTGTGCATTGATGCGATAAACGCCAACGACTCCAGGCGTGGCTCGAATCTATGCAGAGCATTACCTCGAATCATGTTGAAAGCATAGTCCATTCCATAGGCGCGTGAACAGCACCCCGACGCTATCCACAACGAGGCAAGGAAACCTCCCTAGCGAGAAAGAACCTCACGAATCACCCAACCTTTGCCCTCCGCTCCCCCACGCATAGCCGCCACTTGCCCTCTCCCTCAACCCAGCACCACCACTCCCTCCAGCAGCCACACCACTCGCTCTGCCCGTGGACGGCCTCATCATCGTGAATCCCGCGCCACTTCTCACGGTGCTTCTCGGCGCTGGCGGGCCAAACAGACGCGCGAACCAATGCGGAGTGGATAGTGGGTTGCGACGCCGTGTGCGCGGGGATGGATGCGAGGGGAGGTAGTCGTGGAGGAACCACCTGTCGAAGAAGGGACGTTGGTCAAGTTCCGCGGTGATAAAGGATGAGGTAAACTGGATGCTTGCCATGTGTGACCTGCAAACATGCCGATGGCACCTGCGATGCCTTTGCCCGGTCCTCCCAGCACGAGATCCAGCACGATCAACGACGCGGGATAGTCTATCCGCGCCAAAAAAAACGGATCGGTTAGTTGAGCTACGGCTTTGGGGAACAATGACAACGTACATGGTACCGGAATAGTGAGGAGTCCAAAAAGACTAATCTTCATCGTCGGGTTGGCGCGGCACCAGAGGTAATTTTGCGCGTGCAGGAGCGAGCGGAAGAGGAAGGGGAATTCAAAGGGGATGTTGATGATCTATCGCCAAGCGGTCGTCTAAGCATGCTCGACGATGCAAAAAGTTGGTATTGCGCACCATGATAAACACCGCTATCATGATATTCGCCCAAGCGTAATCCGCCGTCGCGCCAAAGCTAATCAATCCTCGTCAACACACGCACCTCGCCGCGAGGAAAGTCCGACTCACTACGTCTCCTTTTCCAGGCTCGTTCCATTCCGATAAATGAGGAAGAAATCATAGATCAACGGGAACCCCGAGCCACCGAAGAAGAAGGCACTCCAGGGACGCCAGATCTAGGAGTTCATCAATACGAGAGAGGTAGACCTGGATGAACGATTACGTACCTCGTACTTGTACCGCATGTGCGGCCAGCTGAGGTAAACCTAGCGGCCACGCATCAGGAAGGAGATCTCACGAGCCATCTTCATCTTACCTGCGCCGGAGAGACGATCTTGAGCAGGACCGGACTGGGAAGAAAGATGTCGGAAACGGGGACGTGTATATGCTTCAGGCTCGGAAACTCACAAGGTGACGACCGCGGTCGAGACGAGCATGAACCGCGTGACGGGCGGTACCTCACGGATGAGGGACTGGATGTCTGCCATGGTGGATGGGCGATGTCTTGATCCGGGGGAGAGGGACAGCACACGAGGCCACCAGACCGCTTGCTGTATTCACTGACGTCTTCACGTCTTGACCGGACTGCACGATTCGTCATGTTCCAGCTCACGCGCGGACAATCTCCCGTGTCTCGGATCAACGGACCAAGCGCGGCCATGTCCCCTCGCCACCAGACATAAACAGCCATCCCATGATTATATTCCCTACAGATCGCATCCCGCGGCTATATACATGCACACACGCAATCCCCTACTCGTTTTTCCCCTGCTTCCTCCTCCTCTCGCTCACCTCCCTGTTCAAGTCCGCCGTCACCTCATCAAAAGACCCACTCCCCCTGCGCGTCGCCTCCCTCAAATAATCCAGACTAATCCCAGTCTCCAAGCTCGACCCGCGCGAATGCCTGCGTTGATGCAGACCCTCGGAGGAGGGTACGTCGTGCTCCGTCTCGGGCAGCTTGTCAAGTGATGTGTACGAGCCTTCCGTGCTCAGCAGGGCCTCGCCATCGCTCTCGCCCTCGGTCTTCTTGCGGCCCCGTTTCCGGCCGTCGCTGCGGCTGCGCTCGCGACCGCCATTGCGTAGCTTTTTCCGGTCAATGATGGCGAGCACCTAGAGGATGCAGCATTCAGTATACGAGCTTGAGCATGGCGACATGCAGGGGAATCCTTACATCATCGTAATCAACGTCATCGTCATCTCCCAACGCCTCCCCGTCCGACATTGAAGGCGACCCAGGCTCCGTCTCACCATCGCTTCGCGCATACTTGGCATTCCACGCGCTTGGGCCCTTGGCAGCGCTCTTACTCCAGCCTGTAGAACGGACATCAGTACACCACACATGGTTCAACAGCCGAAAGACGAACCAAAGATACGTTCGTCCAGCCACAGCATCGGGTGCGAGAGAACGGAAGAGTCGGCTCCCTGACCCTTGCGGTACATCAAACCCGGTTGTTCGCCGGTTTGCGGGACAGTTGCGTTGGGACGAAGACGTGACTGTCGAGTTGTCAGCGCCAGATCGGTCAAACATTAGACTCGGACGTACCTGATTGAAATTCACCCAAAGCTGAGGACCGAATTCATCTGAGGTGGAAACCATTACTAGTCGTCGAGACTCGAGGAGCGCCCCGCAACTTACTGATCAACTCGGACAACTCATTCGCGAGCGCTTCACGCGTCTTTTTAACGCCTTCGAGCTCACGCTGCGCTCCGGGAAGAAGCGAAAGGAACAATGGCCGCAGCGATCTGTCAAGGTCTTCAGCTCATCATCTACAGCAAACCTCATACTACTCACTTGAAAACATCCATCCCGGCCTCGCCAAACTTGAGCGAACTCATGGCCAAAAACGGCATCCCCACAAAGATCCACACGGGCATCCAATGCAAGATGACGGGCGGTGCGTCCTTTTTGTACGCAATGACCGAGGCAATGATGGCATAGATAGTGTACAGGAGCGGGGTCGCGCCGACTGAGAAGAGAACTTTCCATGTGGCGAGGATATCTCGGCCTTCGAGTTTGACGGTAGATGCAGCGAGGGCCTCTGCGAGCGAAAACAAAAGTCAATACTTGTGCACCGACCGAGTCCAAAAGCATACCCTTGGCCTTGATCTTGCTGACGATCTTTGCGGGAATGAAGATCGGCGCATGGGTCACAACGCCCGGCAAGGCGAGAATGGACCACGCCAACAATAAACCCGTCCGGTACAGCAACAATGCGGCATTTCTCAGCCGCCGCGGACTCGTCGCACGCTCAACCTGATGATCTCGCAGTCCCAAATCCCGCAGCCGACGGTTGTACGCGGCGATCTTGGTTCGCAGGGCGATGATCCGGGGTTCATTCTGGTAGTGTAGGTACGCCTCGATGAAGCGCTTGTTGAGCTCGACAACCTGGCCGAGCGTCCAATGCTGGTCGGGCGTCTTGTATAATCGTCTTCCGGCCTGGATGACCATCAATGTTTCGAAATCTGGCGTACGGATCGTGACGGCCTTGAGCCCGTCATGCACCATCTCCAACAGCTTGCCGCATGCCTCGCGCTTGGACGCTCCGCCCTGTTCGTAACCTCCCACAAGCTCGCGCGGGACCTCGATCGGTGCACCAAATTCCACGACGGCACGCGAGCGGAACTTGTGGGGATGGAAATACGACAGTCCGACGGGGACGAGCTTGATCTTGAGATTTGGGTTGGCCGACATGGCTCCGAGCGCCATGACGGATACTCCCGCCTTGAGCGGCAACAGGTCCGGTCGATCGTGCGATCCACCCTCGGGGAAAATTCCGATCGCGCCTTGCTCGTTCAGCCGAGCGAAGACGGCGCCGTAGACGCCGTGCTGATCCACGTACGGCAACACCTTGTATGCCAACCCTTGCTTTCCCGCGTCTTTCGCCTCGACGCACGCCCCCGTGACCTTCGACGTCGCTTTGACATCGCTCGCGCCACCTTTACCCGTCGTGATGAATTCGCGGCTGAGCCGCACCTCGGTATCGCTGATGACTTCGGCAATCTCGCCCGTCGCGTAGCCGACATCCTTGGGCAAGACGATTTGTCCGCGCACCATGCATTGTTTTGTAAAAGCTGAATCGACTCCGATGACTTTGAGAGGGTCGGAAGCGTCAATGTAGACCAGGCCCTGGCCGGTCTTGGCCGAGTCTGCGGCGCGGGAAACGGGAACTGGCGTGGAATGAGACGGGCGAATAGAAAGCGGTTTATGTGCACGTGGGCATACCTGCGTCTAGCAATCTCGCAAAGAATCCAATGACGGGGCGTTGCATACTCTGCAGCGAGAGTATCAGCTCTTTGTGGTACAGAGTTACGCGCCGGTCAACTCACCTTGGCGGCTGCGAGATACGCTACCCTTCTTCCCGACTCTTTTCTAATCTCCGAGGCGACGAGTAACGGATCCAGAAACTAGTTCATAGCGGTTCTCCATGAGCCGAAGCGTCAAAGACACTTGCATGGGAACCTCACCTGATTGTGGTGCGGCGCAACAACGAAAATGGTTGGCCCATCTTTTGGGATATTGAATGCACTTCGGGGTCTGTCAAGGTGCAAAGTATCAGTAGGCGTTCGGCGTTCTCTTCACATCGATGCAACGTGACTTGCCTAATCTCGCGGAAAAACACATTGATCACGATCCTCCAGAACAAGAGCGCCAGGTCGTCTGCGATGAGATTAAGTTGAAGCTGCCGCCCGGGCACGGATCGCCACAAAACTCACAAATGAATGCGTTTGTCATCTTTGCAGACCAGCACCGTCCCGGAACGGTCGAGCGAGATACTTTAAGCAGCCTCTTGCGAAGAAACTAGCGAAATGTCGATGCCACTTTCCTAGCGTTTCGTCATCCTGCACGAATCCCCTGCCAACTTATTGTCACCGGCCACCCCGTCCACGCGACCAATATTGCTTCCGCTCAAAGGGGGGGGGGCGGAACGGGCGCGCGTTAGGTAAGCATCTTCTCCGGTCGGCGTGAGAATTGCTGCGTCGTCGCCCGTGCGAGGGACGCCAGGTCGGAACGATGCACAAGTCGGTCAACTCGCTGTGGCTGCTAGACACCGGCGAGAGCGTCATCACTCTACACACTATCGCAAAATGTCCTACGTTATCGCCGGTCGAGCTATCAAGGTGCGCTCTTGACGGGCAGAATGAATCCCGAAAAAGGCTCCGAAAAGCGCTGATACCTCTCTTCTTTCGTCTCGTCAGAACGAGTACCTGTAAGCTGCCCTCTCTCGCAAGGCAACAAAACGCGAGAGGACAAACGCTCAAGCTCTCTCTCTCTCTCTCTCTCTTCGCGCATAGTGCCCTCGGTACGATCCTCTCTACCGCAGCGATCGCCATGGCCGCTACCTCGGGAGAGAAGAAGGCACCGGCGCCCGTCCAGGAGCAGAGCAACATTGAGGCGAGCTCGAGGTGGGTTGTCCTTTCTCTTTTTGGTTGGCTGGGTGTGGAGGGCGGTAGGTGAGAGAGCAGGTGGTTGGTGGGAGGAAAGGACGGGAGGATGCGGTTTTCGAATGACGGATCCGGACGGATGTTGGGAGGAAACGTTTTGCGAGATGCGTCGGCGGGAAGCGTGACCTGTGGTCGATCGTCAATACGCGGCGAGCTCATCATATGAGCGGCAGATAGAGGGATTTTCGGGAATTGCGGATGGGCTGGAAGAGGTCGCTCAAGCCTTGATAGCTCAGCCTGTGTTCACTTTACGTGCTCATTGCAGCACGGAAAGAGTCTCACAAGCAGTTGAGCAAGGATGGTCACTTCGCGTTGGAAGATCGAATCCTGTTCTACTTGACAACATGCGAGAAGATCCGGCGTCGATGACAGTTCTTTTCTCCTCAAAATACTTTTCCTTGGCTAGTGAAATGTAACTGATTGATTGATCTCTCTCCTTCACGATCCGCCGAATATCTTTCCAACTCGCATGTCAACCTCGCATCAACCACGTCACCATTCATCGTCCGTCGAAAATGTCATCCCATCAGCGAGGAAGCCGACTTGTAAGTTTCACCTCGCCATTCCACTTGTACATCCCTAGATTTGCGCTCTGCTTCATAGCATCAAGAACTTTGTCGCCGAGGCCGAAAAGGAGGGACACGCCGACAAGCACTAGATGAGAATGCGTTGTGCCGATGATGCAGGAAAAAATGGAATAGAAATGCATAAGAGTCTCGCGATGGGAAGAGTGAGACACAGACGAAGCAGTGGGACGAGTGTCGATGCCGAGAGCGAGGGGCATCTGGCGAGATGTCGGGCTGTGCGGGAAGGTTGAAGGGAGATTGGGAATGAGTAAGGAGCGGGGATAGATCTGAAATCTGGTTGCATGTCGGTTCGCGATGCCAAGTCCTGAGGTCATCTCCCGCCTATGCGTTCCTCAATCGCACCTGAACGTAGCGTTCTCGATGTCATGTCGTAGTGCATCTCGTGCTCTATGTACTTGCCTTAGCTCTTGATCCGTGACCTGACAGCCAGCCTAGCTGCTAACCCGACCACCAAAAGACCTCCGCGTCTCCGAGAGAAAGCGCACCTGAAACGCGCTAGTCGACAAAGTAAACAATGGAACATGCATCAACCACAACAACATGCAGTGCCATCATTATCATCATCATCATCATCATCATCATCATCATCATCATCATCATCATCATCATCATCATCATTCCTCCGCCCCTGATCCTGCAGTCCACCATATACCGATATTCTTGATAGGAGGGCAGCTTGGTGTATATCTTGCAAAACTCCCGCTCGTAATGGAGTCGCCGACACCAAGTTCGACGTCCATGCGTTCGGACTACAACCAATATCAGCACTCACCGGTCCATTCGTCACCGCTCCGAGCCGTCTTTTCACCAAACTCGTCCTCTCGAGCCGGAAAGAAGGGGTTCAAAAGACGGTCGACCACGCTAAGACCGGAGGAGGAAGCCGAAATGGGGACGCCATTCGCATTGACAATTCCGGCGCTGCCGCCCATGTCGATCTCCGTTTCTCGGACCAGCAAAAGCGCAACACCGAGACAGCGCCAGACCGGGGACGAGAATACACCGCCGAGCACGGTACGCAAGGGAGCGATGGGAAGCAAGCTGAAACGAGTAAACCGCGTCCCCCTCGGTGATCAAACCCTGTTTGCGCCACGGCTCGTCGCCGTTGGGGATCAAAGTCTCTTGATGGAGCAACAATTGCCGGCGTACAAGGATCTATGGAATGAATCAGAGGAAGAGGAAGGAGAAGATGGGTTTGCGAGTCTTATGGCGGATTCGTTGGAGCAGGAGGCGGCAGTGTTGCGCGATGGAAGCATGAGGAATCATGGTACAAATGCGCTGTCGCGAAAGAGCATCCTCGGGGCGTCTTTTGCAGATAATCGTATAGAAGGTGGAGCCTCGAATGAAAATTCGATGAAGGATCGCTCCAGCTCGTCAAGACTCGCCTCGCTGTACAAGCCAACACCAAAGCCAGACACGTCGTCCCGCCGTCGTAGCACGCTTTTCGCCAAGGATCCGGCTCAAGGAGAAGAGAATCTCGAGCTCGCGCTGCAGGGCGGGCAGGACGTCATGGTGCCTCTATACGGCCCATCAAGTCCGATTGGGATGATCATGGACGATTCGCACTTGGACGGACAGCTTTTGACGGAGGAGACGATGACGGGCATTCGAGCGGGATTTCAGGCTTCGGATACAGAGGACGACGGAGGTGATGAGGTCGACGTCACGGAAGATCAGGTGAGGGAGGACCTGCCTCGAGGTGGTTCGAAGGTGGTGAGTCGACTGCTAAGGTTTCGTGAAGCAGTACTGATCATGTCGAGCATGTCTAGCTGGCTTCTCAGACTTCACTAGCTTCGGCGTCTCAGTCTATTCCACAAGTCGAAAAGAGCCAGACCCTTGTATCACAGCCTTCGCCCTCGAGATCAGCCCGTCTAGCTTCGCAATCAAAGAGTCGATCCCCAGGATTACCCGTCGCTGCGTCCACGCCAAAGTCACAGCATATCGCCGTGTCGAAGAAGCGAACACCGTCACAGCGGCCGGAAGCGAGTGCGACACCGTCGCGGCTGACTGCCACCCTCACCGCCCACGCCAAGAACTCGCCAAACCCGCGGGCCAGAAAGTCGGCTAGAAAGTCCACCAAGAGCATCAAGAACTCCAGCGTTACAGATGTTGTTCTTCCGAGTTCACCGGATGTGTCTCTCGCAGCAGCGGTGCGGGAAAGCATTTCGTCCGAACAACGCGCACAGCTCGCAACGGCAAAGTCGAGAAGACGCTCAACCGCTGCACCGAGCGAGACGACCAAGCGTCGACCGCGAACATCGAAAGCTGTAGCCTCGGTATCAGCCTCGGAGCAGCCAGTGGTTTCCAAAACAAGACGCCTTTCAGGACGGAAATCTACTGGCAGTCTGCCATCCACTCAAACTACCGCTAGCTCTGTCAAACGCACGCGACACAGTCTATCGGTATCTGCACCCAAGAGCGGAACCCCGAGCGGTCGTCGTCGGCCAAGGCAATCGCTTGCGCCGCTCGAATTGGTAGAGCGAGTCGGCCTGCTGGATATCCCGCAAAGACCAGCGAGTCCGACGGAGGATCCGTTGCTTTTGATTCCCAGCGCCAGGCGTTCAATTGGAGGACGTGCATCTGTCGAATCGAGGGCTAATCAGGAACAGCGGAGGGATACGGTCCGACAACAGGAGCCGAAGAATAGTGGGGTGAGTCCGACGTGGCTGTCTTGGAACCGACTCTGATGGTATACTCCTTGGGCCCAACAGAACACTGAGGCTTCTGCAGAGAGCAATTCACCACCTACGGCAGATGTGCCAAACACCCAGGCTTCACCTGAGGTTGTTCTTCCTGAAGACAACGTGGAAACTCTCAGCCAGCCAGCGGTCCTGTCTACGCCCTTGTCCAGCCGTGCGTCGCAGCAACGCCCGCATACGCAAGCGATGGGATCCTCTCCCTGGATCTCGGCGAATCTCTCCATCTTCAGTCCAACGGCAATGGCATCCTCACCAATTCGCCCATCGCCGGTCCGCTGGAGGATTGCATCGCCTTTGCCAGAATTGCATTCCACCACAGATGCGCAAGCATCGACTGGGACGATTCACGGCCTAGAAGTCGGTCAACCGTCCGTCGAAGAGAATTTCACTGCCCGCCAGTCGACCCCCCGGCGGGCGCAAGAAGATGACTCAGGCGCTGAAATAACGCCGCCAGCGCAGCACAGCTCGCCGAAAGAGCATCAACTAGAAGACGCCGCAGTCGATTATATGCCCGACACGGAATGGCACGCTTTCGAAAGGGAGGACAGTCCAATGTCTAGCCAGGATGGAGATACCGGCCAGGACCTAGTCGGAGAGACAGTCGATGTGCCTACGATTCCCGAAGCTTTGCCGGAGGATTTCGCTAATACACGAGGTGGAGAGGCCACTGACGAGCCCGAGCCGACTGAAGAACCCCTGCCAACACTGGAAGAACCAAACACCGCCCAAGAATTGCAAACCGTGCAGCAGAATCAGGAAGAGTCCAGGCTCGACCAACCTTTGATTGTGAACAAGAAAAAGGTGGGACGGATCCTGCTGCGACTGCCTCTCAACCCGAAAATTGTAAAAATCGAACCGGCAGATGGACTCCACACCGTTCCGGGGGAAGAGACCGAGACTATCGCCGTAGGCGAGGCTCAGGACAGCGCGGAAGCACAGGTAGAGGCTCCGGAAGCACAATCTGATGAAGAGCAGGAGGAATCCCGATTACAAGCAGGGAGCGAGATTCGAGATTCCGGTTCACCCGAACAGCAGGATCAGTGTGAAAATCTGCTCGCTGAGCGGCTAACCCAAGAGACACATCCGGACGCAGATGATCAGCATAACGAAAATGCGGGGAATAAAAGCCAAACAGCTATACAGGCTGCAACAACAGTCTCCGAAGCCGCCAATGCCGCTCTCGAGGAACCGATAGACATTCCACCCGAAAATCCACCGGTTACGGAACAAGACTCTGTCCCCAATCCCCCCTCGAATGTACTCCATGCGGACAGCCCCTTCCAGTCGCGGACCCTCTACAAGGTAACGGATTCCGCACCCATTACAACCGTGTCTGCCACCCCCTTATCTTTTCGAGAGACGACCTCAAGGCGTCTGTTCAGAGAATCCGTCTCGTCTATCAGTGTCACGAGCGAGGATCCCAGGGCCGCTGCGAGAGCTGCTGCGCTGTTGAAGCTAGTAAGTAATTGTCCGGCTGCGTTAGCCAGCTACTGATTGGTCTTGATCAGCATCACTGCTACCTCAACGACGGTCCTGGTTCTACAACGTCAGGTGTCTCTTTGCCCCTACCCGAGAATGTCAAGGCCTCGCCGAGAAGGCGAAGAATATCTCAATTCTTCCAGACTGCCGAGACTGCATCGTCACTCACTCCTGCCGAGTTACTTCAGGAGGCGGAACTCGAACTGGTCGACAACACGGCTTTGGAGCTCGGTGTGACCATTCCCATAGACAATGGCCAAATCCCGATGTACTCCCCATTTCCGATGCCAGGTTCTTGGTCGAGCATAAATAATCCGCCAGCAAGCCTGCGAAAAGGCCGAGTCAACTTTGGGCAGTGGACAATCGAGGATTGGCAGAATTTGGAGCGTTGTTACAAGCGGATATACAAGAAGAAGACCAAAGATGACGTTAAGGGGAAGCATATGTGGAACGCAGATGACAGCACGGAAGTCGTGCATAGTCTTTGCAAGGTGAAGCGTATAGGTATATACGAGCTTCGAGATGAATGGGCCACGTAAGTCGTCGAAGCTTGGTGCGCGAGTTAAGCTGACCCCTTTTCAGGGAAACCCTTCTTCTGCGTATCAACACGCTGCATCGCAAACGTAAATCTGCGTCAGCGACCGTCGACGATCCACTTGTCTTTCCGACCACGACAGCAAGGTCACCGAAGCGACTCAAGGCGAACGACTTGAATGTCGTCGAGTGTCCCGAAGCCGCAGTGCCAGATTCTTCGTCACGAAGGCTGAAGAGCATCCTTTCGAGAGGTTGGCGGAGTGTTCTTCAGATCCTCGAACCTGCGAGAAGCGCAGGGGCGCCAAAGGATCCGAAGCTTATTATACCTTCAGGTCATGCAGAGAGAGACGTTCAAGACTCGGCAGCTACAGAGTCAACGACCCCGAGCTCGATGCCCTCCGATGACCATCCGCAGAAATCCACGCAAACATCGATTTCAACAACCCCAATTGCGCCGAGAGCCGTCACTTCTACGGTGAATCAATTACTGCGCCCTGATAAATCAGCAATGTCTCCTCGCCGAGCCTCAGTTTTGGCACGTGCCAAAGAGCTCGAGGGCATCTTGCAGCGGGATGCGACCCCGCTTCCGCCTCGACAACAATTGCAGAGATCGGCTTCGAGCAACAGCTCGGTCGCTCGCCGAATTGTAACAGCCGACGCCTCATCGTCCCGACCCATTCTCAGCCTTCCACGTCGCAGCCTAGGCTCATCACACGGTTCGCCTTCAGTCAAGAGCATGATTGAGTCCTTCGAGCGATCATTTGAGAAAGATGAATATGCAAACAGCGACAAGACGGACTCACCCGTCTCGCATGAACTCCGCAGACTCAGTGTTCGACGCAGCGTCAGTGGAAAGTCTAGCCTTCGAGAAGTCCTTGAAGCGAGTATGGGCGGTGCAAAGCACGCTACGCAATGATATTATAATTGAAACACAAACGCGTTGTATATTTCCAGCATGTTCTACATCCTGCATACTTCAGATCCACTAGTGATTAGCTTTGTGATTGGAGGTGATTAGGCTGTTACGAATCGTGTTGACCGTGCCGTAGCTTGGAAAAGCCCACGGCTTGAAAAGAACTTTAGCACGAAGAGCGATGCAAGCCAAACACGTCCAGCAACAACCGAGATAGCCAATTCCTCTAATTCGACGACGCTCGTATGATCTGACGGGTCTATACACGTACGATACAACATATTTTGGCATAATACAACTTAGATTCGCCAAAGGCCTCTGCAGACCAACATATACAACGATCACGTTTCCCCGCCAGGATTTCCTTCAACACTGAAATCTACCCGTCAGTGACCCCTTCCCGCAGCGTCTCCGGTTTCTGGCGGCCCCGCCTGCAGCTCATTGCTGCCGAATTTCTGTGGTATGTAGATCTTCGGCTGCTTGACGTTGTAGGTCTACATCTACTAAGCGTGATGCCGCCATGAATCTAGAGCGACAGGAATCAGCATTATTGGCACAAAGATCTGTTGACCAATCCCGCGTTCTTCGTAAGACTTACTGAGCACCGCTGTAAGCGCCAAACTTGGCCATGCCATCAAGCTGCTTTGACATGCCCTTCATATGACTCTCCGTCACCATGAGCTCCCGCTGCAGGTTTTGCAATTTTGATGCGAGATTTGCGTAGTGCCGCGTTTTCTGGGATGACGGTTGCGAGTGGTAAGACATGGTTCAAGCAGTGGCTGACGATTGTTTAGCGAGTCGTTCCGGCAGTAGTCAGTGCGCGCGGTATGGCTTGAGGACGATTGAAACAGGGAGAGAAGGTAATTCACCATTCTCGATAGAACGACAGATCAGGTTGATGCATTTTCTATGCTGCGGCCTGTGCGGCGCCGGTGTGCAGCTTCGATCGTTTTCGACGCGTCTCTGAAGGAAGCTGAGCGATTCACAAGCTGGTTGACGAAACAAGATAATGCGCGTTCTAAATGAGCTAACAAAGCTGCTTACAACGTGGTTATGTCTTTCTTCAATAATCACCGCTCTGGTGAACTCTTCCATTCCGACGCAGTCGATAAAGAGTTCTGCTCCATATCATGGCCGCTGCTGTTGCCATAGCGAAAGGAACATCACGTTTTCGACTGCCTGGTACGCGCGCAGTGCGTGTGATGCCCCGAAACGATGCTGTGTGCACGAATAACGAGATTCGATGTGTTTTGCCGTAGGCTTGTGCCCCTGGATTAGATTCGACGGAATTCGTTACGAGGATGAAAGGAAGATTGGAGGCCACGTCTGTTCCATACGCTTCTTTTGATGGGCGCTGACATGTCCTACAGATAGCCCTGGAAATCTGGCAGGGGCGTGTGTATCTTTGTCTCACGAACTGGAAGGAACGACGTTTGCCAAGCTCTTGATCAAATAGCTATCTGCCACGAGCTCTAAGCTCATCGTTGCGTAGGGGAGATCTCAGGGGTAGCAAGTAGTGCTGCAGCTGCTGCTGCCGTCGCATTAACACCGCGAGGGATTATCGCCGATTAGAAACAGGACCATTTAGGTATAACGATGGTATTGGTGGTACAAATGCAAAAAAATTAACGCCGCCGGCGTTTGAAGTTCTGTACCATGTCACAGGGGAAGTTCAGTGCTTTAGAAAGGTCGAGTGGTAGACCAGCTGGTAGACTGGTAAACACTGGAAGAGCTTGTTCAGCTCGTTCAGTGATCCACGGGCGATCGGTGCTATTGTCATTGCTTTTGCCTTTCCCTTGGCTCCTGAACTCCTCCCTCGACTAGTCCGGTCCTCCAAATCGTCACTGATGCACTGATGCCATAGGGTCTAGACCAAAAGATGGTTTAGCTGACTGTTCCAAGCATCTCGATGATCTCTCAAATTCTCGAGATCCACAGGGAATACATGGTAGCCAGACGACGAAGCCCTTGAGCAAGATGCAATACCGTGGCAAACCGTCGCAAGCATTTCAAAAGGGGCTGAGCGTGAGGCCTTGCTCGCGCTCAATATCGCTCCCGCTCGGTGTTGGGAACACATGGGACTATAGCGTATCTTCGTCACAAAATCCCTCCGAGGAACGTTACGACAGCTCCTACGAGGACCGCGCCTGCGGAAGACAGACGGCGGAGCGCTCTGCCTGGACCGACTCATCGGATGATGGATCAAGAAGCTGATTGAGAAGCTGATTGGAAGGGCACGCTTTGCTAGAGCCTGCGAAGCTGCTAGAGACTATTCTTCCTTGACACAGGGACCGGTGAATCGTTGGAGTAATGGAGCTCACTGAAAAATCTGGGAAGCAGCTGTGTCACTGGTCCTGAGCTTGTAACTGATCAGGTGCCTGACAGCGTAGATGATGTATCGGATGGCGTGGTGAAGAGGGCTTTACGGTTGGTCCGATACCCGCTCGATCCACAGGTCAGGTCCCAAGCCACCACTGAGTCGGCCAGTATGAAACACATGCACGCTCGAATCAGATAAGCTGGTATCTCTACAGCCACTGTGAATGTTGACAGCTATGTGAACTTTCAGCTATCCGTATCGCTACAGAATCAGCTAGAATAGTTGAAGCTCTGCAGTCGCAATCGAGCCGACCGAACTTGGGACCGTTGAGGCGACGATCGTGAAAACTGATCGGCGACTTCAAGGGATCGGACGCTTCGATCGGGCTGTTGTACAGCGCGCGATTCGCGTCTCTCGTAGCATTTCCCACGAAGCATGTAAGCATGTAGCATTTTCCACGAAGCATGAAGACCAGCTATTGGCAATGCTCATCCAGAACTTGAGGGAAGAAAGACAGGTGATTGATGCCAGAGCGTTGTCTTTGGCCGCGGCCTTAGCTTTTGAATGCTAGCATTCGACGTTCAAAACAAAGGTCAAAGAATGGCTTAAATCACAAGTTACCTTGAATTCTTGACAAATCCTTTGTGATGTTGAATGCTGTCTTACCAGTGTACAGCATAGCAACTGAGAAAGATACAGTTAGGAGTGCAGTTACAGTCAATTGTACAGCATTGGTCACATTCTTCATCGGAACGAGCCAGCCCAGCGCTCCTACAGCTAGTCTACAGCGGGTCCTACAGGCACCTTCCTCCTATCAAGATCTCAACTGTTAGTGTCGGGAGGCCGTAAAGCATAGCGACTCGCTCTTTCGTTGTCGTATGCTATTGAGCAGCTCTTGGGCAAAGATGGTATCACAGTGATTACAACGCAAGCTATCAGAGAATGGCACTGCTTTCAGAATCTCCGACAACTACATTTGCGCTCCTGTCCAGCTCGAGAAATTGCTTGAGGAGGACCTTTCAATTTCGAACCCCCGGCGGCCAGCAGCATAGAGCTTCGCGCTAATCTTCAGCCTCTTCGTTTCGGATCTCCGGGACGCTTGTTGATTTGCTTCGCTGCAATGCCGGCATTTTCCGCCCGGGCAGAAGCCTGCAAGCAGAAGCCGGGAAAGCTGCCGGCAAGATCGAGCCGCCCCAAGCCGCCACAGAGGTCGCAGAAGTACTGCGAAGTTGCTTGAGAAGTTGCTGCTCAACTCATCTCTATGCTTGCCCAGCCAGAAGAGCATACCACGCAACGTTGGAGGACCAAGAATGAACAGCTGAATCGATTGCTTGACGAGCAGACTGGGTTCTCGTCAATGGGACATCCGGACCCCAAAGGGGTTGAGCGGAACAAAGTCTCGGTCGAAAAGTCTGAACGCAGAATCACAGGCGGAAATAAGTGACTAGGTGGGTTGGGCGGACGAGCTGGTGCACTCGGCAACAATGTCATCAGCTGAGATATCAAGATCCTCTACGGATCCACTACTTTTTACACAGCAAAAAGAGATTATACAGCCACTAGTGTTACACGAGCTTGTACACGATATACACGAGCTTTTACACGAGCTTTTACACGAGCTTTTACACGAGCTGTAAAGAGAGAGAGAGAGAGAGCCTCAAAGTTCCTCCGCTAGTAGCGGATCTCGCATCAAGTGCCGGGTTTAATGCCGCAGCTAGCTGTACTGCTGTTCCGCTGCTCCTGGCGGCTGTTCCCGCTTCTTTGGTGTATCTTGCTTGCTCTGTTGACCACAGCTTTATTTGACGGATATCTGCCATCCCCGGGCTGCTGCTTCCTCAAGGCAGGTCAACTCTTCTCACTGATCGCAGACAACCCCGTAGATTCGACGCTGGACAACGTGTATCCGCTTTATGCTTTGAATAGTAGAAGGAACCCTACCTCGCTCTCGCGAATATCGCTCAAACTCTTCGGTTCTCCAACCAGACAGGGCGTCGCGATCGGTGTGACGAGGTTGCAGTAGACGGCGAAGTCTGGATAGATCAAGCGAGGCAACCTCGGAAACACCCCGCGACCTACTGTCCAGAGCGACATCGACAATCTCTGAGTCTTCCCTGACCCCGCCTCTCTCAGCGATAATTGCTTCGGGTCTGCACTCTGCTCGCCAGAGACGACCACAAACGGCCAATTGTGGATACTCGACACCCAACACCATTCCATTCGCTCGACGATTCTGCGACAAACAAGATATCAGCTGCGGCAAAAGCAACGACGTCGCGCGGTTTTGTGCAGTCATCATCGGTCCTGAGGGTCTCGAAGGGTCCTCTGAGTTCGCGCCTCAAGCTCGGCTCGTTCAGACGTTTCCTGGCGGCGATACGGATGGTCCTGCAGACAATCGATTTTGTAAGTTCTAGGGTGGTGGTGATCTTCCGAGATGCAAACCTCAGCGTTCACGCCGCTGATAATCTGAGCCGTCCTTTACGCAGACTTGCGTTGGGTCAGGTGTCCTTTACCCGAAAGTCTTGAAATCGCATCGGAATAACGACAAAGGACAGCCCTCAGCGCCGTTCACCCGAAACGGCGGAGCGGCAGACAACCTCGATGGCACAACCTCAATATATACCAATTGGGAATTGTGGTGAGATTTCAACGTCACAAAGTCTCTCCTTCCCTAGCACTCAGCCAACGAATCAGCCAATGAGTAGCGGCTATCAAGCACCCTTTCAAGGGCCGGGGTCAATGCCGGGAGCGATCTACGTCGTACAATCACCAACCTCTGGTTCATATCCAGCTGTTCCTGCTGGCTTTATGCAGCATCGAACGACCGTGGCGGCCAATTCACAATATCCTCATGGCACGAGCCTTCAACCTGCATTTCAACCGGACAATGGCTTTGTCATGAGTTCCAACGACGTATCGACAAGCGGTCCATCGACATTCGCCCCGCCGCATGCAATCTTGACACCGAAGCAGAGCACGTTATCTCAAAAATCTGATTCGCAACATGGGTCGCGGGCGGAAGGGATGGCTCAATCCTCGTCCATTTCCGCGCCGCCATACGTAATGGGTTTCCGAGAGGCTTCTGGCATGGACATTCAGCCGGCCTCGTTCGCGCAAGGGCAAAGTGGCGCATCGGGCTTCAATGTGCCGCCAGGCCACTCACAGCAAAGCACGTCGGTTGCGTATGTCTATTCTCAGAGTCCCCTCTCACAGATGTCGGTTCCCTTGGATCAGACGGGCACGTTGTATTACACGCCTTCGGGCGTCAACGCAGGCCAGAGTGATCCGGCCGTGATGCAGCAACACCAATTCCTCAGCGGCCAGAAAACATCCGCATCGTCGACACCACCATCCCTTACGCCAGGGCTCTCTTATCAAGTCGGAGGAACTGCCATTCAACCATATTATCATCCCATTCAATCGCTAACAAAGTTACCGGTCGCCCCCGGCATCATTTCTGCAGAGCGAGACTCGAGCGGATCCTCGAGTCAACCCCACTTTACTGGTCAGCAAATCCCACGAAGTCTCGACTCATCCTCTCAGCCGTCGCCTTCACTCCAGCCTGGCATGGTGCAGTACAGGATGGCGGGGTCTCAGGTCTATACGAGTCTCACGCATCATCCTCAATATCAACCACCTAGTGCGCAGGCGACGATGACCCCACAAGCTCCGACCGGTATTGCGAGCATGACGTGGCAGCCAACAGCGACAAACCAGCATAACGCACCGGTGGGATTCTCGCAGTCCCATTCACGTAATCCGGGCTTTAGCCGGGGCGGAATCATGATATCGGAAAATGTTGACCAGGAGGAATATGTCGGTAATCTTACGTATGACCCTTACATGGTAAGCGCCCTCTATTCGAGGATGAACTCTTGTTCCGCCGCTGATAAATGTTTTCAGGTTAAACACCGGAAACGGACTACGACAGAACAGCTCGCTGTCCTTGAAAAAGCTTTCGACGACGGTGCCAAGCCGACAGCCAGTACCCGAAGAGAGATTGCTGAAAAGATCGGCATGACCCCTCGTAGCGTGCAAGTGTGGTTTCAAAACAGGTAAGACTTTCCGTACCTATTCAGGCGATCTCTAATGCTTTGGTCACAGGCGGCAAAAGAAGAAAATGATGGCAAAAAAGAATTCCGAGAGTGAATCGTCCCACAAGCAAGTCCGGGTACAGGAAGTCAAGAGTCGACCGTATACCGCCAACGTGGTTGTCGAACAGTCGGGCCACCTTGACCACAATACGAATGCGCATTTCTCTACCCAGTCAAGGAAAGACCTCAGTGAACCACCGAATCAGCAAAATCCCTTACCATATACCAAGCCAGGGGCCATCAAGCCCACGCCGCTCATTAGTCAGGTCAGACGGGGCAGTGTACCTTATCCTCCTCCACACAGCCCATCCGCCGGGATTTTCGTCATGCCGCAACGGCCCCCACCGCCCCCGAGTCTATCGAGAGCCGTATCATCATCTGCACTCGCTCGCGCACAGATCCCGTCGTGTCTTGCGTCAGATTCAAGTCCCAATCGGCGCGCCAGTCTACCCGTCAACTCGCACTCGATCTCATTGGGCTTTTTCACTCCACCGCGAATCGGCACAAAGGCCGCCACCGGCGCTCTGAGCGCGATCACAGACGATGAGCATCTGCTAGGTTCGAATGTTTCTGAGCATGCCAGCCACTCAGCATTCGCAGGAGCTCCATTGTCGGTCGCGACTGAACCACAGGGTCAGCCTTACGGGCCCTTACCGAATCCCGAATTTTCGTTTGGAAACACTACTCGTGTAGACCGGAAGGCATCATTGACCTCTTCGACCTCGGGCTCGCCGCACATCACGTCTCCAATGGTCACTCAGGGGCTGGCCTATCGCAATCGGATGGGCAGCATGGCGAGTACTTTTAGTCAAGCCACGACCACGGATGGGACTTCAGACAGCGATTGGGAGCGCACGCAGCAGCTTGTCACGCCGTATACGCCGACAAGTGTAATGCAAGTTTACAGCGATATACCCGCAGAAATGGTTGAAGTTGGCGCAAACGTCAACAACAAACAGCTATTGGTCCCTGTCTACAATGACTTTCGAAGGGCATCAGCGTGAGTAACGACGAGTATTGAGGTTTGGCGGGCACTGACTATCCGCAGTCCAGCTGAATTGTTACAAAAGTTTGCCGTGCTCGATGTCGAGCACCAGCTTGCACATCATCCCAGCCGCAAAAACCGCTCACCATTGACAATGTCATACACAGAAGTCAACGAGGAGAGCGACGGGTGCGCCAATGGTTCGACCGCATCGCCGGAGAATCGACCGCGCCAGACGGAAACGCACTCATCCGTTGCATAATCGTATAATCAACGCGGAAGAACAATGTATACAGTTTATCGGTTGTATCAGGGTTCAGGTATTGGCCAGCGCCGATTATCGCATAAGCGCATTGTAACAACTTGTCAAGCACGATGGATCACAAGGTGCCATCACGTCGAAAGAGGCATAGGCGGCGTCGGCATAGTCGTCTCGGCCGCCTTTTCCCAGACGGGAATGTTGCCGATAAACCAGCCCTGCTCGGCAAAAGACGAATCTGACTTGGACGAGGATGGTATGCCTCCGGGCTGTTTCATGAGCGCTACGGCTTCGAGTGGCCATTCGCGCGGTCGCAGAGTCGGCTCTTTGCGTTTGTAGGATGCGAGCGGTTGACCGAGGCCTTCTCGTAGCGATTCGGGATAGATCTGACGCGCGATGCAGACTGCGGGAAGGATCAGCCGCAAGTCTAACGTACGAGTACCGTTCCGACGCACAGAATCCAAAGCCATGCGACTTGAGGCCCAGGTCTAGCTCGACCTCGAAACTCCTCACGACGACAATGTCGCCATTTTCGACCTCAATCTGTCCCTGAACGTCCCTTGCTTTCTCACGAATCAGCTCTGGCTGTGCAGCGACCACAGAGCCGCCGGAGCCGAGGTACATGACGGCGAACGTGGAATATTGCGGTACTCGTATCCACTGCGCGAGTCAAGTCAGTGTGCACTCGACTCGGCTCGGAGACTACGGATGGACTCACGGGAACGAGGACTTCGGGCAGATCGGGCGGCGGGCAGACGCAAAGCAGCGAGTTGAACCTGACAGCGATTCAGCGAACATGCCCGCTAAGCGCTCGCGCGCGACTCACCTCCTTTCACCCACGACGACCCTTGTGCACAGATCGTTGATCCTGCCAATAGCCTGCACACAGACCTTGGGCGCGACTTGCCACAAGACGGGCTTGTAAGAGGGCAGGCCTTCCAGCATGGGCGTCTCGGGCGGTCCTGCCAGAAATGTGTAAAGCGGAGAGTAGCATTTTTCCTCGACTGCTCCGGCGGACTTAGCATTACAGCTGAATGCAATGCGCAACGCCGGTACTCACGCTTCGTGCTTGGCTGCTGATCAGGTGTCCGCCTGAAATTCACATTGTCCTTGATCTGCAACAGCTGAAAAATCTCGTTGGTCTTGGCCGTCGAAGCGGGGGTCGCGGGCGCGATGAGAATGGTCATTTCGTTCCGATTGCGCATGCCGTAAAAACACGCCTTGGTCCCATCCCGCCAAATCGTGCTCGACATGGTCACCTCGCCGGCAAATCGAGCCATGCGCGGATCAAGGCTCGGCGTCGTGCTGAAATTAGCGTCCCGTCTTGATTCTGTCGCGCGCCGCGACGGCGGCAGCTCGTCGACTGACCAGATCTTGCGGTCCGGGTACCACTTGTTGGTACAGTTTTCGCAGTCCCAGCCCTTCCATGCTTTACGTTCATTGCCGCATCCACAGTCGGAGCAGACCCAGCCTTTCCAAAACGTCTTTCCGGCGTCGGCCGGGTCGGGCTCGGCGAGTTCCTGGGGCAGCGGCGGACGAAGCGTCATGCCGAGTTCGTCGGGTCCGTAGCGACGACATCGTCGTGGCGACCGCAGGATGATCCGTCGCGGCGATGTCTCGGCCGTCGTTCGCTGTGTCGCGCGGTCAAAGAACCATACGTCGCAATTGATATTCAGGCAATACCGCTTGTCAATGTAGACCTCGGCCGAGGCATGGCCACACGCCGTGCAGGGCAACCATCCATCTTGCTGCTCCGTACCCGCCTCACGCCTCTGCCTGCGCACCGTCTGCGTCAAATCCGCCTCGGGACCATCGACGACCCAGACCTCATCAAGGGGCACGGGATCCTTCATGCTCATAAACAGCGGCGTCACCCCGGGCTGTGGCAATTCCCACCACGGATGCGCCGCTTGTCCGGTCGTACACCAATCGAACCGAAAGCGCCACCTGATCCCGACGTCCTGTCCCCCGAGCGCTTCCCACGGGATATTCAAGTCACTCCACGCCGCGCCCGTCGGTTCCGGCCAGGCGTCGGTGATCCAGAACCAGCCGAGGATGAGGTACGCACCGGGGAGCGCAAACGGCACGAGCGTCGTATCTTGGGTGATCCCGACGGCGATGGGGATACGCGCACGGTGGGCACGCAAGAGGGCGTTGATTTCGGGCAATTCGTGTGTCGGTGTCGGTGATTGCGGGCGGCCGTCCGTCGGGGCGAGGATTCTGGCAATGTTTTCGTGGACGATGGGCGGCGGGGTGGGACACCGTGGTGGCGGGATGGGGTCGATAGGCCGAGCGGTGCCGCGAGCGTCGATGGGTTCCGGCAAGGCAGAGTCGTTATGGGGCACCTTGCCGCGCTTTCGTGTGTTTCCACTGGTGTTTCCGTCCGGTCAGCCTGCTCCCCCCATCGGTCGACCACAGTAAGAACAGCACTCACAATGGAACGACAAACGTCCCCGCGCTCTTGCCCGTACCCCAGAACGCATATCCTTCCCCCAACGGTCCCTCAAACACGATCCCGCGCGCCACTCCACCCTGATCGACGTGCACCGTCCCACCCATCGTCCTCAACGGCCTCCCATAATATTCTAGCGCACTGGCCAATCCACGTCGCTTGGGCGCCCACACGGGTGGTACGACATGATGATGCAACGGCAACCGCGGCTTGGCTTCGTTTTCGTGTATTCTCGCGGCGTATTCCACGTCGGGCGGCGGAAGGGATGTCCAAATCGGGAGCGACGGACGTGGTGCCGTGTGCGTGGGTATGGATTTGGGGAGTTCTGAAGGACAAGGCGCGTCCGGGTGGCCGGGCGGCAAGGGGTGGCCGATCTTTGGGTGGAAGATGGCGTTTTGGGCGCGCGGTGCTGGCGCAGGGTGGGGGTGGGCCCGAGAAGAAGAGGAGGTGGTGGTGGTGTCGGGGGTCGGCCGAGGAAGTGTGGGTTCGGGGATGGGAAGGACGGTGGTGCGCGCGGTACTAGTAGGATGCTGCTGGTGCTGCGCACCGCTCGTCCGCGGATTGGACGAAACATGGTCCGACGCCGACGGTTGCTCCTTGACCGGTCTCGCCAAAGGTAAAGCGACCCTTCCCGACGACGCTGCCAACACCGAGGGCACCATCATCGCTCGATCACTCGGCAACCCTCCCGTCTGTTGCGCCTCTGACGACCTCGCCTGTCCCTGTCCCTGTCCCTGTCCCTGTCCCTGTCCCTGTCCCTGTCCCTGTCCCTGTCCCTGTCCCTGTCCCTGTCCCTGTCCCGGCCTCGGCTGGATGGGCCTATACCCTGCTGGGGGACTCGCCGAGGTGTCCTCGAGTTTGCGTTTGCGCGTGGGTGCGGTGTGGGATTCGTGGATGATGGTGGGATGGGATGCATCGCCCTCTGTAGGCATCATCGTGGCAGACTGGATGTCCGTCGATGAGCGGGGTGGGATGGGATGGGATGGGTCGGGGGGAGCATGATGCCTCTCTGCCTCCCAGGTGAATCGAGGTGAGCTATATTTCGCGCGTAAAACGGGGCCATTTATCGGGTCGTTTTCGCGCACCTTCAAAATGTCAAATCTGGCCTCCCTAGCACCCCCTATTCTGTCGCAAAAACGCGAATTTCCCGTCCAAGCTCCCTGTTTCTTGCGTCAACAAGACGCTCGCTTCGAGTCATTCAGTTCCCCCTCCCTCTTCCCAATCCACCAGCCACCCATGCCACCCGAATCCAACCCCGCACTCCCCCTCCCCGGCTCAAACCGCAACGCATCCAACGCCCACCTCCCACTCCCTCCCACCACCGACCCAAATCCCGTCGTTGCCCCGCCGAGCACCGCAGCGGCCGCCGTCGTGGGCCAAGATGGCCAGAGCGCGCCCAAGCCCGGTGTCAACGTGAATGGCGCCGAGACGGATAGGGACAAGGATAAGCAAGGTGCGACGGGGACGACGGCGGGGACGGCGGGGACGGCGGCGGGGAAACCGGTGAATGTCCCGTCGGGGAGTAAACGCTCGATCGTCGTCAATGCGCGGCAGGTGGGTCCTTTCTTTTTCCCCCGGAGCTTGCGTTGGGCCGTGGGGGGAACTGATTCCCCATCCCGGGCAACGGGTTCAAAAAGCGCGGTAATCCCGTGTTGAAAGCTATCCAGGGCGTAGGATGGGAATACGGGGATATCGTACCGGACTACCAAGTCGGCGCGAATACGTGCGTGTTGTACCTCAGGTGAGAGATCTCTTGTCGATGGATGCGCTCGCGGGCGCGCGCTCCGGGGAGAGGGGATGCTGAGGAGTCGTGTGTCGAACCAAGTCTCAAGTACCATCGACTTCATCCCGAGTACCTGCATACACGGATCGAAGCGATTCGGGGAATGTACCTGCTCAGGGTACTCCTTCTCATGTGTGACATCGTACGTTTGATTTCCCCGGGATCTCTTATTCAAAAAGCCTCATCCCGTGCGGCGTGTGTGTGCAGAGTGAACACCAGGAACCTATCCGAGAGATCACCAAGATTTGCCTGATCAACGAAATGACCGTCATCACAGCATGGACGTACGTCCCTGTCCCGCCCAATCCGCCGTCCCCGGCCGTGGCTAATCCCTTTCCCCCCTGCCCCCCCACCGCCCTACCGAACAGCACCGACGAAGCAGCAACCTACCTCGCTACCTACAAGGCCTTTGAACACAAGCCGCCCGACATGCTCAAGGAGCGTACGCACAGAGACTACCCGGGCCAACTGTCGAGCGTGTTGACGAGCGTTCGCGGGGTCAACAAGACGGATGTCATCACGCTCGGGACGAATTTCGGGGTGAGTTGATTTCCCTTTCCCCCCCCCCTCGGGGTGCTTAAGAAAGGAGCTGCCGCTGATGGCGGCGTCTCGGTGGGGGTGGTCAGTCGTTTAAGAATATGACGCACGCGACGCCGGAGCAGCTGGGGTTGTGTCCGGGGCTGGGAGAAGTCAAGGTGCGGAGATTGTATGATGCGTTTAATCTCCCGTTCCGCGTTGGAGGGGGCACGACGAAACGTGTGCGCGGGAGAACAGCGGCGTCGTCAACGACGACACCGACGACGATGACGACACCGACGACGAATGACAAGCCTTCCAAGTCGTCATCATCCACGCGCAAGAACGAACAACTGACGCTCAGTCACGTCGGACTGTCCATGGGACTCGGCGAGGCGGCGACCGCCGAGACGAACAAGCGGAAGCGGAAGCGCGAGGACGAGGTGGTGGTGCTGGATGATGACGATGATGATGATGAGCCGGTGGTTCAAGGGAGTCCGGATTGGCCAGAGATGGAGGAGGACGAGGGCGAGGCAGGAAGAGGCGGAGGCGGAGGCGGAGGCGGGGACGGGGACGGGGACGGGGTGTGGCGTGATCCGTTGGCGAGTGATAGTGATTGAAGGGGGAGGGGAGGGAAGGGGAGGGGAGGGGAGGGGATGTCCAAGTCTAGTAGAATTGTGTCATTAATGAACGCACATGAGACGCGCAGCACGCGATCGGCGCCGTCCAATTTCAGACGAGTTCAGTTGCAAGTGGCCGGCAAGATGGTCGTCCTCTTAGATTCCCGACAGCGTCCGCCCTCCATGCCGCCCCGTCGGATGCTCCCCTGCACGCAGCCTCCAGGCGTGTCGCAGGGCGGAACGGCCTCTTCCGGCTCACACGCTCGGGCGGCCCCACGACAACTGCTCGCGCGCAGCCAGCGTGTCAATTTATCCTCCTCTTTCTCCGACACCGACGACGATGGATCCGATGATCAAGGTCCCGTGGAACGGTCATTGAATACATGGCTGAAAAAGGCCAGAGAACAGGCCGAGATCGACATGATGGAGCAGCCCGTGTACGTCAAGACTGAACGTCCGTCAAGTCAGGCTTCGGCTTCGTCGTCGTCGCGGATGACGAAGAGAAATGCCAAAGCCGGACCGTCGAGGGATCGAGTGATCGATTTGACGCAAGAGACGACGTCAACGGATGATGATGATGATGGCGAGGCGTCGTCGAGGAGCAAGCACACGTCGGGTACGAGCTCCCAGCGGACGGTGCGGGGCACGGCAAAGAGGAAGAAACCCTCCACATCGACGTCGCAGCGGTTGATGATGAGTGGTGGATCAGGAAAGAGCGAGCATGATTCGATCGTCTTGTTGGATTCCGAGGAGGAAGACGAGGCGTTCCGTGAAACGGTGGTTTCGGATTTGATGGGGCCGGCGAGGACGTCGGGTACTGATGATGCACAGATATCTATCGTCAGGCCGAGACGTCGAAAGCCGACGTCGGAGGGGATCGACAACGTCGAGCCGGAACCAATGGCACCATCAAATAGTCAAAGTATCACCACGTGTCGCGACACGACACCGCAACAGACCTCGCAATCATCCCTACCCCGCCCGTCACAACGCACGAAACCGCCAATGATGATGCACACGGAACCGCCACCTTCAAGTCCCCGAGTGCACGCACGCAGTCCACCCACGACCCAAACGAGCAAAGCGTCGATTGCGTCAACGGCAGCGGCAAACCGAATGGAGATAGCGTCCGAGGTGGATATGGGTATGGACCGTCGAGCGAGACGCCGCGGGACGAGTTTGGTAGTCGAGGTGGAAATTCCCTTGCCGCCGAGAAGATCGTCGAGGACGCCTGGGAGGAATACGGGTAGAGCAGGGAAGAGTCCCGTGGAGGGTTGGGGTGAGCCGTTGAGGGAGAGTACGGGGATGGGGAGGACGCCAGCGAGGACGCCAGACAGAGCGCCGGCGAGAACGTCCATGGAAACGCCCACGAGGACGCCGTCCAAGCTCGTCAATGATATCTCGTCGGATCCTGTTAAAAATACACCTCAATCATCTCTTCTCTTGTCGCGCAGTTCGCGCGATGGATCGCGGACGCCACGGCAAACGCCACATTTACCCGTGACAACGGAGGAATTCGACAGACTGGCGAGCCTCGTCCGCGACGTGCCCGTCGAGTTTAGCGACGGCCATCACACAACCCCGACGAAGACCTCGGCTTCCCAGCCTCGTCCCCTCGGACGGCCCGAGCCCGTGCAAACGCCTAGACGGATCCCCGAGTTCGGCAGCCCCTCCCGCGGCTCCGTGCCGAGCAGTCTGCCATCGATTCCGCATACGGATGTGGTGGCGGTCATGTCGCCCAGCAAACGCGCAAGCATGGATCGACCGTGGCGGCCGCACGCCAAGAGTGCCCTTGCTATGCGGCACCGAGATTTCCTTTCTCCTCTTGCCGAGAAGCGCAAAGTATCCACCGGGACGCCACTCGTGGAAGAGCCATCATTCGAGAGCCCATGCAAACGACGACACTTGTCGCCCGAGGAGGAACCCAAGGCGACCGTCGTACGCCCGCGTCGTGCCAAACCCGTCTTTGCGACTCGTTCGCCCAGCAACACCCAGGTGATGGCGCCCTTGACACACTCTCCCGCTCGTTCGGTCCGTACGGATCGCGGATCGGCGCCTAATACGCCCTTTCGTCTGGGTACGTCGTTTCTGGAGGCAACGGCGACTGCTTCGCCTGTGCAGGAATACGACACGGATCGGTCGTATGTCAGTAGTTCAGTCATGGAGGAAAAGATGCCCATATTGATTCCGTATGAACGCGTGATCCACGACGAGTCCAAGATGGATGCGGAAGCGGCCGTGGATGCTCTTGTGGACAAGGTCACCGAGAATGCCGACAAGATTTCCGAGGATGTCGAGATGGAGGTCAACGAAGATACAGATGTGAGAGCAGTATTGCGTTTCGGTGATGTGGGCTGACAATCCTCCAGTTGATGGACCTTTTTGGCGACTTTGACTGGACAGAACAGGCTCCTGCGCCGGTCGCCCACACAGACTCCATGACACCGGTTGCCAAGTCGATTGAAGAGACCGAGGAAAGCTTGATTGAGAGCGTTTTGCGAGGTTCGTCTACCCAGCCCGAAGCGCTCAAGTCGGCCGCGACCAGTCCCGACATGGCCACGCAGCGCAACACCCCCGAAACAAGAAGACCGCACGATATCTTTGCGGAACTCAAGGCCAAACATGAGCGGGAAGAGGAAGAGAGACGGCAGCAGGAAGAGGCCGCGAGGAAAAAGATGCTCGAGGATAGCGGGGATGAGAGCGATGATGATCTAACGTCGCTGCTGGTGTAAGTGGAGAGTCTTGCTATAGGTGCACCACTGACGTCCCTACAGAAAAACAAAACCGACCGTGGCCGTAAAGCTCGAAGCCGACAAGGGCAAAGGCTACGGCCTGCGCTCTTCAGTAGAACCCACCGCTGCCAGACCCACTCGTATTCCATCCATGCAGCCACGCGCCGCGCCCGTCCCTGCGGCTCTCGCCAAAATACACCGCGAGATCAAGAAAGAAAAACGTCCGACGGGCGGAATGACGGCGATGGAAAAGGCCCGTCGGAATCTCGAGTTGCTACAGGACGACAAGGAGCGCGAAGGGACGGGAACGCCGGCGCGAGAGCCGTGGGTCCGTCCCTCAAACGTTGTCGAGGAGGAAATCTACCAATCGGATACGGAAGACAACGAAGAAGGCGACGAGGATGAGGAAGGCGCGCTCGATCTCGAGATGCTGCGCCAGGCGATGGATCCGGATAGCGGGAATTTGATGGATGTGGCTAAACGGCATGTCGCACGGGCCAAATCGACGACGGCGGGAGGGGCGTTGCGCCATCTGCCGGCGTGGTCGGGCGTGTGGGAGGATCTCAAAGCAGTGCGTGGATGAACTCTCTTCTTTTGCCGGCGCTCATTTTTTCGGCAGGCCAATTCGTCAGTAACCGTGCTCGATCTAACGATGGCTTTCCCTGGCTTTGGGGCACTGGCCAAGAGTACGTCCGGGCGCACGTTGGGTGAATCCGAGCTGACACGTAACAGATCCGAGATTACTGATGGCAGTCGTCCCGAGCATGATCCGCGAACGCGAGAAAGAAGCACCGCAGACTCTCCTCAATATCGGTATGTCATTGTTCGAGCCTTTGCGGCAATGGGCTCATGTATTATAGCCAATACATTTCCCCTTCACCCCATCGCGCAAACGGCCATCCGCCTATTTGCCGAGCAGTCGGTGGAATGTGACCCGTCATTCTGGCACGATCAGCTTGTGCGAATAGGGACGAAGCACGAGAACGATCCGGCGGCGAGGTTGTGCTCGACGACGCACTGGCTCGCCTGTTTGGCCGATCTGTCGAGGTAAGACTCTCTCGGCAAAAGCGCCGCCCATTTGTCGCTGACGTGCCTCTAGGAGATGTCAAGTGCCCGTAGATGGGATGCCTGATCTCGTACTCATGCTCATCAAGCTGGGCATTGACCGAGGGTCCGACGCGCACGTGAAACGCGGCGTAATGGAATGCGTCGAGGGTGTCCTCAAAGACATATCGGACGACATGGTGAGAGACAATTGTGACCAAGTCTCTCTCGTTGCGTTGCTTATCATCGACGAGTCGCAGCTATTGGCCACGGCTGAGCGGCTCGCAGAGTCTTCCGAGCCGTTTGCGCCGAGAAGGATGCGCGTGCGGATTGCGCAGGCGTTGGGCGTTGTGAGCCCGCGGGCGAGGACGTTGAAGCGCATGTTTGCATTGAGGTGTTTGATGGATGGGGCGGAGGAGACGCAAACGGTGGGATTCTCCTGCTGAGAGCGAGACGAGATTCTGACATGGTCACGGCGGTTCCGCGGCAGATCGACTTGTGCAGCTTGCCGACGCTCATCAAGAACCAAAGTCTACCCTACCTGAAACCAACCTCGGAGGACGCGCGTCTGGTACTCTCGAGCGTAAGGATGCTCATTCAGTCGCTCACGCACGTACACGACGTTGTGGATGCTGTTGGGGATGCCGGCCTGCGGGACAAGGACGCACGGCTGAGCGAGGCGGATGCGCGCAAGTCGGGTTGGGAGATTCGGAACGGCGCGGCGAGGGAATGGCGTGGGGAGATGTTGGATGCGTTGCGGTGGTTGAAGATGGGGATGTGTGAGTACACGCTGCTGCAGCAAGGCGGAGAGACGAAGCTCAAGCGAGTGTCGCAGACAACAAGGGCAAAAGAACATCGATATTCCGACAAATTGCGAATTCTGAATTGACAAGCTTTCTACATCGGTTCGAACAGTCGAGCAAGTACTACGTCGATGCGATGCGTCCGCGCGCGACGACGACGGCGGCGGCGTCGACGGTCGAGGCGTTTTTCAAGGTAAAGACGGAACGTACGACGCCCTCTGCGCCCGATCAGGCGCCGGCGAACAGGGACACGCGCGGGTCGAGTGTGGCGAGCGGTGTAGATGGGGCCACGCCGCGGCCGGGTGGCAGGCCCAGGCCCAGGGCTGTGCGGAGGGTCAAGGCGGAGTAGATGTGCGTTGTATGCGGGCGATCGAGCGTTGTACATCATCAGAACATGGACACTGCGGTGGGGGGGGGGGGGAGGGGGAAGGGCTGCTTAGGTAATACTGCGCGGAAATGACTCGCCCGTCAATCCGACGGGTGAGCCCCGTGGAGAGCGAGGGTATAGACGGATCGAGGGGATGCGTCCTTGGCAGGGCAGCAACCCTCCTGTCCACCCAGCCATGTCTGCCCAGCCAGCCACCGCCACGTCGGCATGGCACCGCAACTTGTCCAAAATCTCCCAGCCCGCAGAGGCGTCCCTCCTCAAGCCGCTGCCGCCGTTCAGCTTTCAGCAGACCCAGGGCAGCAGTATACGCAAGCACCGCAATGTCGCCAGTTGCGTCAACTGCCGCAAGCGCAAGACAAAGTGTGATAGGGTGTGGCCGTGTACGCCGTGCAAGTTGAGAAAAGAGGAGCACTTGTGCGTCGAGTATGTCAAGGAGCCGATCGACAGGCCGACGTGAGTGTCATTGACGGAGGGGAATTGAGACCGCAGGCTGATCCCGGAGCAGAGGGTATACGCACGTTGTCGATTTCGGACTCCTTTCGCAACGGGTCGTTCAGCTGGAAAATATTCTCTCGCGGCTGATCCGTCGTGTGGATGATCCCCGGGAATACGACGACCTGCTCGTCGAGCTCGAGCCCATCATCGCCGTCAAGGGTCAAGAACCGTACCGCAAGGGATCCGACAAGGGAAAGGGAAGAAAGGAACCCGAGGGTGACGACGACAAGGATATCGAGGATGACGAGTATGACGAGGATGAACAGACGCCGAGTGTCGGTGGGAGCAGTCGGCGGTTCAGTTTCGCGTCGACGATACCGTCGCGCAATGTCCCCATTCAGCCGTACCCGTCCACCACACGCCCGGCTCAGACACCAATCGCCGCCAATGTACCCTTGCATTCCATGTATCCTGACTCGAGCCTGTTGACGCATCGCACGTCTACCGGCATAGGCGATATCGTTTCCCCGACACATCCACATCAGCCTCTTGCGCGTCACCGCTCAGGATCTACCTCATTCTCCAACTATCCGCAACCCCGCCTCAATCAACTCGCACACGCCAACGGCCGCGTCGTCACGCCCTCGGAACGCGATTCGTACGCCCTCGGCTCGACGGCCACCAATCTCTCGCACGCCAATCTCTCGCTCGTCCAGGCGCACGATACCGCGACGGGGATCGGAATCGGAGTGGAAGCGCCCAGTCGAGCGCCGAGCGAGACGGAGCATGCGGCGGCATTGACCTTGGAGGATATGGCGTTGGGAAGGGGTGGGAATATCGAGCGGGCTGCGGGGCGCAAGGCTGAGGAGGATAAGCCGAGTATGCGGGAGGAGCAGTTACCCGGGGATCTGGCGATGGGATTAGATCCGAGAGGGAAATCCACACCGGATAGGCTCGCCTCGGATCATCCGGGCTTGCGTAACCTGCCGAGCCCGCTTCAGGCGCAATATATTATCAATTTCTACCTCCGCAACGTCGACTACCTCATCCGGTGCATTCACGTTCCGACATTCCAGCAGCAATGTCGCGCCTTTTGGGTCCGTCCACCAAACACGCCGTACAGCCTCGAGGAAATGGCGTTTGTCGCGCTCTACGCCGCATGTCTGACGGTCGGCCTGCACCTCATGGGCGAACCGGGAAGGCGCGATCTCGGTCTGAGCGATGATTTGGCGGGGAAACTGACAAGCAGTTGGTGGGATGTATGCTTTGTCGCGTTGGAAAAGGCGGACTGGATGCAGGTGCACTCGATTACGAGTTTGCAGGCCGTCATGTGAGTTGTCGTTCAGGCGGTGTGTTAGGGGATTATGATTGAGAAAGCTTAGTGTCGTGGGGCTGTACCTGCCTGCTGTCCATCGATCAGAGTTCCATTGGACGCTATGCGGTACGGCCATCAAGGTATGTCCTCCCGAAAACCTCTGCATCGTCGCGGCTGACCGTTCGTAGATCGCCTATGCGCTCGGTCTATCGAGACTCGGGCCTGAGAACCCTTCAGCGAACGCGGAAGACGTGCGAAAGCGGTACGGCAGTCGATGGGCTGGCGCGATCGATAGAGAGGTTGCGAGGCGGGTATGGTATGCCCTCGTGAGTAATTCGTTTCGCCGACTCTTCTCGCACGCTAAAAACCCATACAGGTCGAGCTGGACTGGATATTCTCCAAAGAACACAACTATACTTATACGATTCAGATGGAGAGTAATAAAACGGCCGAGCCGGCCAACGTGAACGACGATGATCTCTCAAACGATAAGCCAATCATCTCACAGCCGCGGGACATACATACGGTGAGTCGCAGGAGTGCGGTGGGCGGCGCTTGGCTCATTCCGCTCTAGGGCATGTCTTATGTCTTGAACAGGCTGCAACTGCTCTACCCGCTTCAGCGGCTCGTCCAGCAAGTCAACCTGTCAGGCCGACAACGGTACACCTACGTTATGGAGTATGTCCCTTCTCCATGCCCGGAATGTCGGCTAATAATCTGCAGGGCCCACGCCGAGTTTGAGGTGGTCATTAACAATGTGTCGGCGTTTTACCGCACCAATGCAGATATTACGCATTTCGCGAGCGATGCCGAGTCGATGCGGCAGATGTAAGTCGCCCCGAAAGGGGAACATTCCCGGCATTGCTAACGCCCTTGCAGCGCCATCGAATCCGAGGTTTTGAAAAATGCCATCAATCTGCGACTACTGCGTTTACATCGGGTCTACTTTGCCCAGTCATTCCAGGATCCGTAAGTTTCGCACGCTGCCTCTTGCGAGACTTTGTGATTTACGCTATTGACACAGGAAATACATGCTCTCGCGCGAGGTGTGCCTGAATTCAGCGTTTTCTTTCTTGGAGGCGTTTGGCGGGCCAGTAGCTCCATCCGTCGAAGCGCGGTACTGGTGAGTGAAATCTGGATCCGTTCCGGCGCCTGCTGATCGTCTTTGACAGGCCGCAAACCTACGGCCTTTTCACCTCCACCGTAATCCTGTATCTCAACCTCTGCCGCGTTCCGGACAACCAGGTCGAAAAGGCCGCGAGCGACGTGCAAAAGGGAATCAATGCGCTAAGGTGAGACTTTTGCACGTTTGGCCTGCGAGTATGTCACTCATCGCTCTTCGTCTAGGCGCATCTCCGGATTGCGTGGTCTGCATGGGACGGCAGACGCGCTGCAGAAGCTGCTCAGTAGGTCTCGACGGCCAGGTAGTTGTTCTCGCTGACCCAGACCACCTCCACAGATGAAGAGTTTGCATCTCGACGGTCACTGGCGGATAGCAAGACGGCCGGCAAGCGAAAAGCAGACGACCTTCAAGACGATCGAAGCGGCAAGAAGCAGTACACAGTGAGTCGCGGCGTCGTCGAGCTTTTCACAAGGCTGAACCCGACCCTTTGCAGGACGCGCAGACTCCGTCCGTGGCCGGTTCGGGCCATACGCCGCTCATCACCCAGCCGCTCGAATTCGACAACAATCTCAGCCTATTTACCGACTTGCCATTCCTGAGCGAAGACCAGAATATTATGGATATCCTCAACTTTACGATCCCGGATGTGGATTACTCGGCGTTCAATTTGACGGATGAAACGTTTGGGTGACGGCTAGGGATGCACATCACGGCATTTGCGACTACATACAGGCGACAAGTACAACACACTTCTTGTTAATTACATATTTCACATCGCTGACGCGCTGCCCGTCGATGGTTCGAGGTTCTTTTGGCACTGAAATACCCATCAGCCTGGAACCGCAAGGCCGCGTAGTCTACTTACGACTCCAGATGACCGATTTCATCTACTTGATCGCTGTCTTCTTTCCCTTGCGCTGCATAGCCGCACGCTTGCCGTCTACTGATCGCTTCGAGCTCGACGCTTTATTGATGACGGTCAAGTCAATCGGGCGCGTTTGCGGCTCCGACTTGAGTGTTCGCCTTGTTGGCAGGCGCATTGACGGCTTTGTCCTCGGCATTGGACAACCATCCCTTGAGGGTCTGCTCCGCGGGACCATCGTTCTCGAGGTCCTCATCCTCGTCTTCTTGCTGGGCGCTCTCTTCGGCCTTCTCTGCCTCTTTCTGCACAACCGTCTTTCGCCTCGCGGCCTCCCTCGCACGTCGACCCGCGGATTTCCCCCCAGTGAAACCGAGGTTCCTGTTCATGACGGCGACACACTGCTGCGCATAGTTGTTGAGCGTCTGGCCCGGTCGTCGCTCCGGCATGGGCTCCTTTTCGATCCCGGCCTTTGGATTGGCGACAGCCTTCTTCTTGGGCTTCTCCTTTTTGGCCAATTCGCGGTGGAGTTTGGCCATGAGGAGGTGACGCTGGTAGGCCTCGCCGCTCTTGTTGTAGGGCATGACGTGCGGAATAGGGTTGTAGATGTCTTGTCGTGTAGGTGCAGGGTCGTGCTGGGGTTCACTGAGGCGAACCACCGATAGCCAGATAAGCGTGATTTGATAGCACGACTGTCACGGGGAGTGACGGGAGAGATTCGCTAAGAATGACGCGACGAGAACACTTGCCAGCGATCACCTGTATATAATTTGCTGTTGTCCCCTGTGATGTGATCGGTCAAAGGATTTTAAACTCATGGAAGACGACCGAGATGCGATGGCAGGCGATGAGCTACGGTATGACGTTTTGTTCAACTTGATACAAGCAGACCGCTCGACCTCTGGTAGGGTCCGCTATCCCGACTCCTTTCCTGATCTTAATCTTCGAGAGGGGCCTCGCCTATGCGTTCATCTATTCATCATGCAATTAATTTAATATCGACGCGACGGGCCCCGCGCACGCGAACGCGTCCCCGCGTCCCGGATACAAAGTCACGTTCGGCACGAGGCATTCCTGGGTGTCCCATGCAGTCCTCTTCAACGCTGTGACGAAACAGACCTTGCCCAAATCCTCAGACCATAAGCAATCCCCGCCTATTTTCCCTGTGAAAATCTTAACAACTTGCCGGACGAATACTCTTGAGTATCTGCTTGTTGCCGTCGCAGAGGGAGCCACAGCATACGTTGGGCTAGTGTCACCTGCCGACAGGAAATCACCTTTGCTGACGCCACCGATGCCAAGTTCACCGAACGATCCGTCTGGAAGGGAGGTGCGTTCACACGATGAAATGGCATTCAAGAGCGGACCGGTTTGTCTACTTGTACCTGACAAGGTCTCTGCATGCAGGCAGCAGTACATTAGTGGCCATGTTCAAGTTCGTTCAGCTGCGGCCGGGGGCAGTGCGAGCAGAAAACCTAGGGTTTTGCGACAACAGCTTGAGCTCGCGCTTGGCCTCTCGAGCTGACTCTGTCACCGATGTACTCTTAGTCGGTGATGACCACTCATTCAAGGTTTCAGCACGACCTCCTGATCTCTCTTCCGCTCCTTTTTTAAGATGGATTCAGAGTGTACGACACAAGCTATCATCTCAAGAAGCGCCCCATCAACTGCTTGTTTCTCAAAAACTCCTATATCGTTGAGAAACTAGTCGTTCGGCGCCGGCATTCTTTGAGGGTATGATCGTCCACCTCTGCTCTTCTTCACCAACTGTTGACCGCCACGCAGTGTCCGATTTTTCGCTACCGGCTTTTGCCTCCTCGCTTCGCCAGGGCGCCGGAGAACGTCGATTGGGCAGGAGACAAGGAGCGAGTGTGCAAACCGGACGGTGGCATCGGACGCGGTGACAAGGTCAGGAATTCGTCATCTATCTCGCCACTGTCCCTGTTTGAGAGCAGCACATACGACTTCAGAAGGTCTTCGCCCGTCGCAATTTCCTTAGTGATTCTAGGATCCTGGATGAAGAGAAAAGCGTATTTCATCGAGAGATCGTTGGGCAAAGAAGCTTCTCCCTCTTCAGGTACCTTCATAGTGGTCTTCTGGATGAGCATCGAGATCGATCATAGGAAAGCTTCGACAGCGATTCAGAGACGATGAATCTCAAGCTGTTCTGCATACACTTGCTCCTAATTCTTGCGCATGAAAAGAAGAGCCGTAGGTAATTCTCATGACGACTGCGCGTGCGAGGAATCCTTTCAGCGTCATCCCCACAAGAAATTGACCAATGTGAGCTACATGCTTCAATGAATGCTTAGGTGCTTCTCAAGGAGTCAGGACTGATTGGCACATATCTACACGAGGGTTCTCCTGGGCCTCTTGTTCTGGACACAAGTTACAAAGCGAGAATTCAAAGACACCTCTCTCTACTTCCTAGGCTTGAATCTCTTAAGCCAATTCATCTTAAATGAGAATATGTCCCGCCGACTGGTTCGGGCGTTTGATTTGACACTAGACGGAAGATCTTGCGGTTCGGACTGTAACATTGACCCTGACCCATTAGCGACTCTGCTATTCGCCATGTCATCAGACGATGTGAGCGTCGAAGGGCGATCAACCTGCTCATGACCCGTGCTGTTGGCATCCATGAGGCCTTGACCCAGTGACTCTTCTACAATGGTTTCGTCAATAAGGTGAGTTGCAAGATCGTTGGATGAGAATTTTTCGCGAAAATCAGCTGAGCTCTGGATGTTGTTGTATACCGTCTCATCATGTTGTGCCAAGTCGAGTAACGTTGAAGTCATGTTGCTGGATAGCCATTCACGGTAGGATTGACCAGGCATCCTTCCGACTCGGGCGCAAATAATTTTGACGGCAAATCTCTTTGCCTAGTATCCGGTATGCCGAACACTCGTCGTCTCTGCTCCAACCTGTTCTCATGTCCTCGAGGAGCTGGTTTCCTCGCTCAAGACATTGGAGAGGAGTCTTTATCTTCCATCTCCTTCTCCAGCCAATCGCTAGTTCGCAGAGACCAAGATTTCTTGTCACCAGATTTCGCAGCGCGTTCCCATTCATGGCATCCGTATCAGAGTGGATCAAAAGGCGATTCAGAAGCCATTCTCGCAACCGAACGGGAGCATTGTCAAGAGCCGCCTCTTCCAAGACATGATTGTTGATCTTGTCCCACTCCTCTTTCCATATCAAGCCATATTCGTTCAACAGCTTGATTCCCGTGGAGTTTTCTTCAGCGATGTCCGGATCGAGAATGTAGAGCAGGGTGTATCGGATGGTGAGCTCATTCAGCTAATCAGTCGCCATCGAATCCTTCGCAGTATATTCCGTCGTTAGGACCGGTGTCATGTTGAGATTGAAGTCAGATGAAGGAACGCAAGAAGCGAGAACTGACGTATATAGTATGTGCAGAATCGATGTTGCGCCAAGTCTCTTCCCTCTTCCCCGTTCATATGAGGGTTTGCTCGAAAGTATTCAGAGCCGCGAGAAAGCGTGCTTGCCACTCAATGCTGCTCGAAGGTCTTCCTTTCAGGGTTTCCAAGACCTTTCAGGGTTTCCCTTTGATGCGAAACACATGTCGTCCACGCAGGATTACGAGTTGTTATGCCCAGCTTGCACAGGCACTCCGAGGCCTAGAGTTTACAGCTACATCGATCATCTTCACGAGATGTCGATAATATACCCGCAACTCGCGCTGACGACAGAGAGCAGTCAAACACATACTTCGGGATCCCTACGAGACTAAGCACATCATCAATCCGCCATCTCCTCATTTTCCGATACAACTGCCATCTCTTCCTCCTTAGGCTCTCCAACATTGTCCGTCTTGGGTCTTGCACTGAGAAAGATGAGCGCCTTCCAGCGAAATGCGATTCCACTCACATGAATCCCAAATCTTCAGCCAGACTCTGATCATACGATCGGTAGAGGTGACCCTTCATGAAATCTATACGGCAAATCCCACTGCCACTCCCCGAAGCCAACAGACCGGCACGACCAATACCTCCGTTGTTTTGCCACGCCGTCTTGGTAATCTGCACTTCAAGCGGAAACCCAGCAGAGACTGTTCTCCAGTCGTCCGCAGTCAAAGCCTTTTTCGGTTTTGGAGCGTCTATTGGTTGCGAGTAGATCCGAGCTGCATGATTGGGAACCTGGTAGGCGTTAGTCTCGCGATGGGTACATTGACACTCAACACACCTCGGGCGCAAAGCCATCAACCATGCGATAAAGTCCCGAAATGCGGCTGTAGTCGAGCCTATAGAGGGTTTGCTGGGACACTCTCTACGTATGATTGCATCAATCTCAGTTTGCCGGTGTCCTAGTCTTGACCTACCGCCTTTCTTGCTCGCGTTGAAGCCCTCGCCGCATTCATCCATGTCACGCAGCCGTCCACTCCGCCCGATGCCACCATGCCGTGATAGTCCGAACAGGCGATGGTCTGAGGCAGCGTCAGTACAGCCTTCGCCGAGACCACTAGACTCACCCTGATAGGTCCCTGCTGGGCGAATAGCCTATGGAAAGAGTATGTCGAGATTTGCCGCAATCTGATGAAATGCAATATATGTTCGCTGTCTTGCGTGATGGGAAAGTCAAGCATGCCGTGCCAAGCCAATGTCGAGGTAACTACAAAGAGATGAGATGGGCAAGAGAAGGCAACAGGCTTGCTTACTCACATCGAATATATTTGTCGACAAACACGATAGCAGACGGGTCACGGAGATCATGCATCATGATGTTCGGGTCCACACTACCAGATAACAGGTACGGCGTCGGCTGATCGAGAATCAAGTTCCCTTCTGCATCGGCAACGGGGAATCTTGTCCAGACGAGGGTGGTGATTGCGGTAGGGTGGGCGTATAGGAAATGCGTCGGCGGGGCTGAATTGACCCTTTAGCGCTGCCTGACTGTGAATGAAATGACCCACCATCACGCCTTGGCGGCTGTTCATGTCTTGCCTCGCGAAGAAGCGTCGTCACCTCGTCCCACACAGCGATCGACCCTGTACACAGTGAACATTCGTATCGTGCTGCACGAGTGAGCTTACCGTCATTGTATCCTATAGCAACTCGGTCAGCCGAGGCCCAATCCATCGTCAGACCAACAGCGTCTTCCAACTGCAAAATCAGAAGAGGTTCCAATTGGACTGAAGCAAGAGTCAGCTGAGTCAATCTTGGATCCCCGTGCATACTGAAAGACGTAAAAGGCAGGTAATTCTCCGCTTCCGAGGGCTTCGTGGACCGCACGATTTCCGGATCTGGTATAGCAAAAAATGCGAGTTCACCAGTGCAGAGCAAGGCCGAAACGATTCCGATCTTGGGTATGCGTTCCGTCGACCCGCCCGAAACCTATCATTTTCTTCAGCTGTGCTCCCTTTTGAAAAGAAAGTCACTTGCCTCGTCGCAACAGCTGAACGGCAGCCACTTGAGCTCCCGCACCTCGGCGCCTTCGATACACACCACCATCTCACACACCATATCCGAGTCATATCCCTCCTCATAGTCTGCCAATACATCTGCTGGCATCTGCGCCTTGGCGAGATCGCGCTCTTCCAGACTTCGCGGTGTTAAGGACCAGATCTGAATGCATCCACGGGTGTTAGTGGCAGGATGCGAGATGTCGTTGACAGGAGCCGGAGTCATGGTGGAGACGGCGAGAAATTGCCGGAAGCCGTGTCCTACAAGTGATCAGCGGCGAAGGATTGGTCAGGAATTGACTCACTAGCCGAATCTTCCTCGGACATTGGGCACCAGTCCATGCCGGAGACGTATTGTCCCGCGTCAAAGACTTGACACTGCCTCAGACTGCCTCCGCCTGGAAACTGTCAGCTCTGTTGGTGCAATTCGTTCATGCACCTACGGAACTGCATGGCCTGCAAAGCCTGAAACTTGTACGCTTCGGGCGGATCCACATCTGCGCCTTCATCCTCCTCTGTCCGCAAGCCGATGATAATGGTCGGCTCGGCATTCCCTTCCCGCAGAGGGAGGTACTCTCGTGCTTGTCTGTAGCAGGCATCAGTTTTGTAATTGCGATAGGAGTTGACTTACACTATCGTCATATGCTTGATCTCACTCATCTCCATCCGCCCGACATCGGTCAATGCAAGCGACACGTTCACTTTTGCCCTCCAGTGATACTTTGGCTCCTCAATCTTCCAATCAATCTTTCTGCGCTTCCGCTGCCCGTCTACCGTATCAAACGACTGATAACAGTCTGGCCACCATGCCTGGCCCATCCACCAATTCCAAGGCGTCTCGAGCGGAACTTTGGTCCAGTGTCCGTGTAAGACGGCTGCGCGCTGTTCCTCGTTTAGACCTTGGCCTCGTGGATTCTCGGGTGTATCGACGGTAAGGATCCGGCTCAGCTTGGCGAGATCCGGCGGGTCGAGCAGGAATTGCTGGCCCGTCGGATGGAGGGGTAGCGTATTGCGGACAAGGACTTGCCAGTTGCCTTGCTTGAATGCCTTGGCGGCAGCGCCGCCAAATTGAGTCAGTTGCGGTGTTCCTGCCTTCTGTGAATTCGCGTTGACGAGCTTGTTGCGTTTCGAGAATTGGGCGGCGAGAAAGGCGTCTTCGTCCGAGTTGTAGGCTGTCCGAGCCGGAGCCTGTGTGCGTTTCTTTTTGCCCTTTCTACCGCCTTCATCGTCCTTTGAAAAGTCGATGATATCATCGTCGTCGTATTCGTAATTTTGACCTTCTCCTCCAGAATCGTCATCCACAACATCGTGTTCATAATCATCATCCTGCCCTGCCTCTTCGGCATCTTGATCCAGCTCGAATTCGCTCTCGCTCGCTTCGCGTGAGCGTCCCGTACTTCTCTGACTTGAGCCCCTCGCCGGGGCCTTTCCCTTGCCCTTCTTCGCAGCGCTTCCCGTGACATCCCCGTGTTGATCATCGTCTTCGCTGTCGCTCATCGGACGAAGCCTCCGGAGTTCGGCCTCGTCATCACCAAGATCAACGCCTTCAAAGCTGCCGAGAGTGTCGTACCGGACTCGAGGCCGCTTGCGAAGACTCGTTCGGGTGCTGCCTGATTCTGACATGGTGCTTCGCGTCAGAGACGAGTATAGTGAAGCAGGTATAGCGACGCAGATTGCCTCAATGTACGCATACTGTAGCTGTAGGGTCCGGGTGCGATCGGCGCTAGCGAATAGAAGCTACTTCAACCTGAAACGTTCATCGACTATCTCTACTTTCAGCTCACTCGGATCATATAATTGTCTACGACACCATGTCGTCTGCCATGTCATACATGGAGGCTTTCCTACCACATCTTCCGGACCACCTGCCAACACTTGCAAAATCCACGGTCCTTTTCTTTGCGATACAATCCGCCTCGTATACCCTTTCGCCGGCACTTTTTCCGAAGACTCTACACGGCTCGACCCGCAAAGAACGAATAGAATGGGCATCCAAGACTGTCGGTGAGTCAAATGTATGGTTCAGTACTGGTGATTGCTGATGAAACGGTAGCCCTCGTGCATGCGCTACTTATCCTCCATATGGCATTTAGGACCTACAACGATCCGCAATTAGCGAACGATCCGATATTCGGATATGACCCGCGAGTTGGAGAAGTACTGGCCTTCACATGCGGATAGTACGTGATACGAAATAGGAGTCAGTCTCCTTGCTCACCATTTATGTTCGGTACAGCTTCATCTGGGATACTGTGGATTCGATATTCAACGCCTCCGCAGGCTTCGTCGTACACGCCATTGCGTGCCTTGCCGTCTTTGGTTTTAGCTTCGTAGGTCGGGATTCGCTGTGATATAGAAAGAGCTAATTCAGATCTATATAGCGCCCCTTCTGCGCATACTTTGGGCCGTCATTCTTGCTATGGGAACTATCTACGCCAATGCTTAACCTCCGGTACTTCTTCGTGAGTCGCACTCTCCCGCCTGCAGAGTAACGCCTGACACCTCTGGACGAATGTAGGAGAAGTTTGGCGTCGACAAGCGCTTCCCTTTGCTTGCAAAGATGAACGACGTAGCGTTCGTTCTCGCATTCTTCGCAGCGCGAATCATTGGTGGAAGTAAAGACGTGAGTCTTCGTAAATGCCAGAACGCGCGAGTCTCATAGCCTGGCAGTCGTTTATCTTCTTTCGAGAAATGACCAAAGAGTGGAACGAGATCCCCGCATTTCTCTTCTTCGTCGTGCGTATGATCACTCTATATGTAAACGTTGACCTGACAAACGCCCCTCGCAGTATGGGATGGGGAACATTGCCCTCAACGGGCTGAATTGGCTGTGGTTCTCCAAAATCATGCGGCGCACAATAAGGACGCTGAAGGGCGGGAAATAAAATACAGGAATGTCAAGACTCGCAGAATCATCAGGGCAGATTTTCTTCAGCCCCTTCCGCTCGGTATCAATCATTGACATCCATTTGATTGTCACGGCTTCGATACGCCTAGGATTCTCTGGCAGCTAGTCAAGCACTTCTGAGCCAGGCTTACACGTTTCCTCACTTGTGGCTCCATAATGGACGTGCCTTTCCGATCATGAGAAAGTGTTGATCCGTAAAATCATATTGAGCAAGTTTTGATTGGTCAGTATACTGTGGTTCACGCTCTCCATATGGTAGACATCGATAACGCCATGTAAAGGGAGATCCGTGAAAGGAAAATACTTTTGCTGGTACGAAGGAGTCCTGCCAAGACATGATAAAAGGGTTGGCAGAACCTTAGGCTAGACCAGAGCCTCGAGGTGCTTTCCGACGCTTCCCCCCAACAACGTTGACATCTCTCCCTTCATCTCCGCGATCTTCAACCAGGCTGCGACAATTTCAGATCATGTCAGAGATTCCGCCGTCAGAGGAAGCATACTTCAAATTCATATTGCTACATCTCCTCGATGACGATCACTTGGCGATTAACACCGACGGCCTAACGGGAGCGCAGGTCCTAGGAGCGTACGGCTTTGAAGATTTGCAAGCCGCACTCCTGAATTGCACTACTGACTACGAGGAGGTCGTGCAAAGACCTTTGAAGGTCCGTGTTTGTACACTGATGCAGGCTGTCAATCTCCTTACATCTGCCGGGCCAGACGTCACATCTACTTTTGCTAGAATGCTCGGTGAATGCATTGGCGCCGTTCAGCAGAAAACGCTAGGCAATTCCAGATTGACGGACCATCAACGAGCAAACCCCGTATCCCAGGCCGGTTGTGCCTTTATTTCCTGGTTGACGGCCACTCCGCCTTATGACGGGCTTGCAGATGACATGAATGCGGCAATATGGCAATTCAAGAGTCCTACCGCGAATGGTCCACCGACAGACGGGGCGTCGGTCAGCGACGAAATCCTCGACTAACAATTCTATCGATGATAGGGTCGGGTCGGTTCGGGTCGCAGAACCTGCGCAAGATCAGCAGCCAGCAAGCAGTCTGCTCTTCAGGGTACAACATTCGTTGGCTCTCCCCGCACGGAGTTTTCGAGTATGTTGACCTTCCTGCAGCTCAGCAACAGTAGAGAGGCAACATCGGTGAGAGGTGAAGACACGTGCAAATCGTGCTTGTTTCGCTGAATGCATCGCTCCCTTCGCTTGTTGCCCTCAGGTACCCGACAATACAAAAGACGAATGCTCGAGTAGCCAAGGCACTGCGACTGGAGAAACTTTCGAAAGGTGAAAATAGGATTTGAGGTGATCACAAATGCAGGATGTCAGTAACGTTCAGAGTGTCGCCAAAACGCTCCGAGCGATACATATGCATTCTTGACAAGTCAGGACTGTTCCGCAAATTCTCAGACGATTGACGGAATCCAAGGCGCTTTACAATCGTGTCTATATATAGTGATGTACAACCGATTTTGTTTTCTATGATAAATCATCCTTCACGTAGACCGCGATCTGTCTACTAAGTTTAGGCGCGAACCAATCCTCAAACCAGGTGTCCTGCCATAGCATGTTGGTATTCGGCTTGGTAGTGGGCACGCGCAGCTTTCCAAAGGATCTATGGGGCTAATCAACATGGACGAAGCGATGCACTAACCCGACTGTTCCAATATTCGAGAGCTGATACCTTACTAGAGATGTCCCCGGACGATCTCAATTGCCAGTCGCTCTTCAACACTGGTGGCCAATAGAAATGCAAGTTTTGGAAACACTTCTAGATACCATGTTGATACAAGAACCAATTCTCTTATGAAGTTGTTGCCTCTCCACCTGCTTCACTTGCGACTGTATCAGTCTCTCGGCAGCTGCGAAACCCTAGGAGAATCGCTTGCTGTCTCGCCGCAATGTCTGGCAGAGATCATTCGCGGTTCAAGGCGCGATACCTCCTGATCAAACCTTCTGCCAGATTGCGCATGCATTCAGTGGGCTTGAGCTGTTTTCGTCGACCCGTGAACGCATGGAAGGCTGTGCGATTATGTCTTTGAACGCCCAATATCCAGCTCAACAATCTGAAACGCGATCACATGTTTCAACTTCGACTTCCCCTGAACCTTGCCGGCATAGCCGAGACAAATGTCGGAGCCGGCCGTGCGGGGTTCCGAATACCGATCTCCGAGCTGAACAATGTGCAAGATGTTATTGTTCGCTGAGATGTCTGTTTTGTCTGGCAGCGCGGCCACCTCGAGCAGACGCACTATAAACATATGTTCCTCGTTTTCAAGCAGCCAACTGCCTTGCGCCACGACTCACAGCGATGATGCTCTCGAATAAAGACGCCCCGCCGGCGTACTCTGGCGGTCGATCCGAGCCGACTCCTCGTGGCGCCGCGCTCCCCTCGTACGCCGCATCGACAGCCATCCCGCCGTCAATCAACAAGACGACCCTGCTTCCCGCCAATTTCAAGGTCGGCAAGCTGAAGACCAAGCCATTCGTGACCGTGCCGGAACTCAAGCTACATCTTCGGTTGCTCGCTGCATTCGATGCACTCCACCAGCAGGTCCGTACGACGCCAGAGACGCAGGGAGCCGTGCTTAATGCGGACACCAGATGGTCCGTGTTCTGCACTCGAGCAGAAAAGAAATATGAACAATGGGTCCAGGAGCTTTCCACAACGGAAGGGGATGTCAAAGACGTGCTTGAAAGGGATGGGTTGCCAGGGTTGGATGTCTTGATGGTCTGGCACGCGCACATGCTGAACCCCCGCAAGTACTACGAGGACTCGAAGCGGGATTCCAGGTTCGAGCGTCTTGCACAGGCTGGGTCGTTTCCTTTGCAGCTTGTTGTAAGTCGGATGTATATGCTCGGGGCTGTGGCTGATTCCCTGTCAGACAAGGCACATCGATGCGGAGACGTTTGCCTATAGTCCGACGCAAGAAAAGGCATTCTCCGACAGTCGCGTTCCTGCATTTCCCGCGGATCCGACAGCGGCCTTTGCTCTGACTTGTCCCCAATGCTTGAAGAAACACGACATCCCTTGGTTGTCGCACCCAACACGGCCCCACGGCTACTGTCAAAAGGACTTTCAGTACGCCTGCCAATGCGGTCTCAATATCACCCACGAAGTCCTCCGCGTGGCGAGAATCTGTCGAGATATCGTTGGCGATACGGACGGTCCTCATAGGTTCCTCGCCGGGTTGGGCCTGATGCCTCTGACGGGCGATCTGACGCATATGGTCGGACCCCGAGTCTCTGGCGCCATCGCAAAACTGTTGAGAAAAGTGGTCCTGGAATGGACACCGTCAGACCTCGGGCAATTCGTCTTCCATTGGAAATTTGACGAGGTAGAAGCCAAGCTGGACGCCATGCTCAACGACGGCAGCTTGGAACGAGCGACGCCTCACGTCTCCTTCAAGTTCAGCAACATTCGCCTCCGATTTGGCCGGATGTAAGCCGCGTATGCACATGAGGGGATGGCGAGTCTGGCCCTGGGACCAGCTGTCATGCGACAGGCAAACTTCCTCAGTCACATGGCGGGCATGGGGTGGCTCAAGCCAGGCATTTGGGAAGGCGGGATTGAGGCGGTGTTCTTGTTGCAAAAGGCGGCAGCGAGGTACCATGCCTTTTTGGATTTGATGACGGCTGCGCCGCAGGTCGCACTTTGCCCAAGTAAGTCGGCAGGGTCAGATCCGAAATACAGCTGATCGCTCTTAGCGCTCGACATCGATTTGGCGTGGCACACGCATCAGCTTCACGGCCCGCATTATCGGTACGTCCGCTGCTGCTAGCAGGGCAAGCGTTTACTGACGACCATCCAGTGATGACAGTCTGAAGATAACATCACCCCTTAGCCGCTTCATCGACCACGATGACAAGGTAGCTGACGTAGCGCTCGGCGACGCCTACGATCGAACCAGCCGAGCTTGGCTTGCAATGTTCAAAGTTCCCTATTCGCAGTGCGGATGTCACCAAGGCGATTTGGAAGATACCGATGGGAGCGCCGGGCAGGCGATCCAGGGAAAGCTAAAGTTTTGGAATAAAGGCAAGGCCGACCAAATGAGGCGAGTCATGGGCGAAGTGATTTCGGCCATGGATCAGGCCGAGCGAGACTCGAGCCATCCGAGTGTGCACAACCTTGTGACTGTGAGCAAGCGGACAAGCAGCATTGAAGCACTACTGAGATCTTGTACAGGTTGAGACTCCCGCCCACGCGGAGAAGAGAAAACAGAGGTTCGATCGAGTTAACAAACTCAACCTCAAAGCCGTGACGCTCAAGGTATCCCTCAAGGGCCGGGACCTGGGCCTTAGACGGGCATTGACCAAGGACCCTGCGCATCCCGATCCATTCGTACAGGCACCGCCAACGCAGGAATTCAGCGACAAAGCGCCCGCATACGAGCCTTCGGCCGCAGGCTCCAGCTGCTTACCGTACTGGGGAGTGGGACTTGGTGCAGGTCCTGTCGCAGGAGGGCTTGCTGCATGGGGCTTGGCATCGCAGGACCCTCATGCGCTTCATGAAGACGACTGCCTCAAAAGGGGGAATTGTGCAGCGGGAGCTGGCGGTGAGCCAAATGGCACGGGATACTGCGTATCGAATGGACCCGGTATATGTGAGTAATTCATAGGCGTCAAGGCATCTGCTTATACACTCTATAGGTGTGAACTATAGCCTCAAGGGAGGAGGAATGGTAGCCGCCGGATGTATGGCCGGATACTGCATACAGGCTCCCGGTCCCGTGGGAGCAATTTAATGTAGCGAGCGTTTGCGCTCTTTTGCGTTTCTAATGCTTCCCGATCGACTTGATTTTGCACTTTGTACCATCGTTGTAATTTTACTTGTCATTCGTGGTGTTTTTGTTGCTGCTGCCGAGGGATTGCCATTGGGATCTAACCTGAATACTTCGAAAAAACTGGATGGTATTGAGACATATATGCCTTGGAATGCAAAGCTGCTGGAGCGAATATTCTTAAAAGTCTTCAAGTCTTTTCGTTGTTAGAGATGACGGCAACAGCCCCTACGCAGGTGCCTCGCGTGGGGAGAGGCACCAAACAAACCGGAGACAAGACCTTCGGATTGACAAGAGACCAAGGATATTCTTCCGGATATTGCTCACCGGATGGTTGACATTCGTGTGCGTGTTCGCCGTTTTCGTGATCTCGTATATGCTTATTAGTTTCGCTGCTAGTGCAGACAGGACAAACAGAGCTGAGTTGAGGTACAGCTAAACAAGATGAACTATAGCAGATCTGCATCAGATTAGCTTTCAGATCGCTATACCCTGTTTGCCTCCGCCTCAGAACACGTGCGGCACGCCGACCCCCGAGGCGATGTTCACATGACTAATCTGAGCCTGGCCAGCTAAGAGCCCGTCTTGAATAGCATTATCGAACACATCATCCCCTCACGACCGCCCGCCTTACCTCTTTGGCCACCCTTGCCATGGGAACCTCGAAAGACTCGCCACCGCCGTATGCGGCGCATCTCACCGCGAGAGCAGATGGCCCGCCGTCATACGCTTCGACTTCAGCTCCCATTGCCCCGCCTCCTATCGACGAAAGGACCCTTCTTCCTGCAAGTTTCCGCGTCGGACCCTTTAATGTTGCGCCATTCGTGACCGTGCCAGAGATGCAGTTGCACTTGAGACTTCTCGCGGCGTTTGATACGATGCAGCAGAAAGTGCGCATAACGCCAGAGACGCAGGGCGACATACTTGACGGGGATACGCGATGGGCTGTCTTCTGTGTTCGTGCCAAACAGGAATTTCAGCGATGGGCTTTAGAGTTGAGAAGAAGGGGTTACAGAGGGATGCTGAGAGGGGAAGACTTGCCCGGTTTAGAGGTGATGATGGTCTGGCACAGCTACATGTTAAATCCGAGGAAGTATTATGAAGATTGTCAGCGAGATCCGGGAATGGAATCGATTGCGCGCCTTGGAGCATTTCCTCTGGAGCTTGTGGTAAGTACCGGAATCCAAATCCGAGAGAGGAAGCTCATAAATTTCAGACAACGTACATCGATCCCGTTACTTTCGAGTACAACCCTGTCCGACACGAAAAGACACCTCCGGTAAACGAAACTCTACCCATCCCGACCGATCCAGAAACATCGACGTTCTCCCTCCTCTGCCCGCAATGCAATACCAACAACACCGTTCCATGGCTCATGCACCCTTCGCGTCCGCACGGATACTGTCAAAAGCAGTTCCAACACCGCTGCGCATGCGGATTGATGATCACGCACGACGTGCTTCGGGTCGCCAAAGTCTGTAATGACCTCGTTGGCGTGCACAGTGGAACGATTGGGTTTCTGCCTGGACTTGGATTGATGCCTTCCACGGGTGACATGACGCCAATGGTGGGTCCCAGGCTGTCCAACGCTATTGCGGCCTTTTTCTATGGCAAGTACGTGGAGAAGACCAAGGATATTTCCACACGTGATGTCAGGAACGACCAGAGAGACTCAAAGAAAATCGGATATGACGATGACGAAGGTCCCTGGACTGCCTCAAGTCTCGGTCAACAACTCTTCAACTGGGACTTTGCAACTTTTGAAAAACTTCTCGACGAAGCCCTCAAATCCGGCACCATCGCTCGCACCTCACCCGGCGTTCTTTTCAAGCGCACAGCTGTCAACCTCCGTATCGGTCGAATGTACGCGGCCTACTCGCATGCGGGAAAAGCAAGCGTGGCTTTAGCGCCCGCTGTGATGCGTCAAGCGAATTTCATCGGCAAGATGAAGGATCTGGGGTGGCTTGAGCCGGGAAGGTTTGATGGTGGAAAGAGGCAAGCGTTCTTGTTGCAGAAAGCGGCGGCGAGATATCATGCGTTTTTGGATTTGATGGCGGCGATGCCATCGGGTTTCTTATGTCCGAGTGGGTCGCAACTCCATGCACTGTTGGTATTTTCGCTGACATCGTGTAGCGCTGAATATCGATCTGGCTTGGCATACTCACCAACTTCGTCCGGATGAATACCGGTAAGTGAAGCGGAATTGCAGTGAATCACGATTCTCATGGTACGCAGAGAGCATACACTCCAGATCACCTCACCCATCTCGCGATTCATCGACCACGACGACAAGGTTTCGGAAGTCAAACTCGGCGATGCCTACGATCTGACGTCTCGCGCCTGGCTCGCACGCTTCAAAGTCCCCTACTCGCAGTGCGGATGTCATCAGGGCGACTTGTCGGCTATCGATGAAGGTCTGAGTTCGATTATATCGCACAAGCTCAAATTCTGGAACAAGGGAGAGAGCAAGACTGATCAGAGGAGGCGTGCGATTGAAAAGGTGATTGCCGAGATGGAGGTCGGTGAACGCGATGCGAGTCATCCGAGTGTGCATAATTTGGTGGTGGTAAGTCACGAGCCTGTGGTTGTCAATATGGGGGCTGATGTGTGCAGATCGAGACTCCTGCTTCACAACGACAGAGGGCCAAACGTATGAACGACATTCAAGCACGTAACCGCAAGGCGCAATCCCTTGGCGCAACCCATGACGGGAAAGACCTCGAGCTCAAGCGCGCGCTGATCAAGGACCCTGAGCATCCCGATCCCTTCGTTCAGGATGTGCCGACCTTGTCCTATCACGGTCAACAAGGGCAGCCACCGCCCGACAAATCGCATGTGCCTCCCGCGACTCCCGGAATGTCTTCAATGGGCTTGCCTTACTGGGGCGTCGGTCTCGGTGCCGCAGCTGTTGTCGGTGGAGCAGCCGCTTGGGGGCTTATTGTTGCCAATCCGCATTGCTTGAGCTCAGATGAATGTAACAAGCGCGGAGGATGTGCAGCTGGCGTGGGCTTAGGGGGCGGAGGGTACTGCGGAACTGGTGGAACGGGTGCCTGTGAGTAATCTGGTCGCCCAACGAGCTTCGTGCTGACAGTAAACAGGCGCAGGCGGCCGGGCAGGCTGTTCGAACGCCTCTTGGGGGGAAAGCAGCTCTGGTCTAGGAGCTGGGACCTGCGGTGGCGGTGGCGGTGGCGGCGGAGCTTGTGGTGGAGGGGGTGGGGGCGGAAATTAGACATCGCGCATAGCCAACGAAGCTCACGCCGAGTCTCCGTCCATTCTCTCGGTATCTGTCAGGAGATACGGTCTAGTCTACCGGTAGTTCGCATTGTATAACCAGCGCAAGCTTTCCCCCTCGCTTTTGTGGCATCAGATGGCTGATGATCACGGACTCAGTCATTTGACTGTGCAGGCACAGCTCTACACCGCCTTAGAGGTGTCATACATATCATTGCCTTCAAACGCCAACGGCAGTCGTCTTTCGATACTGTAAGCCACTAACCAGCATGCGGGGCGCACCATGAGGGGGGGGGGTTATAGAACGGAACGGCTACGTTGACGGCTTCACTTGAATCCGTCCGCGGATCTGCTATGACTTGTAGTCATGTATCTGACTGCGCACGTTTATGGAACCTTCGAGCCGTAATATCACCCTGCAATCATGCAAAGTCTACCTGTACAAGGAAGGTCCCGCTGAACATCGTTCCTCGTCATCTCCGCTGCTGTGAGAGGAAGCCAATCGGGACCCAGTAGTCGCAGGCGTTGGTGCCTTTTTCTTATCTGCATTGGAGCTGGCGAGGCTGGCATTGTATGCTGTCAGACAATCCAACATGTGACGGTTCTGCTTGAGCTCAGCTATCTCAGCTAATCTTTTCCGCTCTTCATGGGGTAGCGCCATTTCCTCTATCATCTGCTTGATGTTGTGCATCTCGGGACTTTGAAAATACGGCAACACCTTTACTATGACTTTGTGCATGATCTCCATACGGCCTTTCTGAAGGGCTTGGTGTCCTATTCCACCCAGAGCGTTGATATACGTACGCGCGAGTCGCACTCGAAGCTCGGGATTTGTTTCTATGGCAATCTTTTCCGCATGATCCGAATAGATACCAATGGCAGTATCCGTCAATCCGTTCATGAACTGCTCATCAGCCTCTTCCAAGCTGACATCGCTCTCTTCGAAAAGAGTTGCCTTTTGGATTATCCGCGTCAATTGATCAGGATCTGCCGTGACTTCCATTGACAGTTTCGCAAGAGCTGAGTTCAAGGACTGCTTGAACGCCTTCAAAGTCTTATTCGACTCCACCGCCCCTTTTCCTGATCTCTCTCCCGTGGTGGAGCCAGAGGTCTTCATTGTCTGACCTGATTTGAAAGAGCAAGAGCCACTTCTGCTAGATCCCCCTTTTCGACCCCCCGCCGCCATCGCGGCGGACGGCACCAGAAAAGTGGGAACAAAAACACTGGAGGAGCCTTCCGTGCGGTGCATGCTGCTATGTGTTGTCGGATCAGCCCCGCCAATGGTGTACTGCCCAAAACGGCTAGCTTGAGAACCAGTAAGCGAGCTAGACTTCTGGCTTGGTGTAGACATATCCTCAAGGATCCGAGTAATTAAGCGGAGCAGAAGTGATGAGTCCGTGAGAAGGGAGTCTGGTTAACGCAAGTTCACCTCGAAATAGGGCTTATGCGCTCCCTCTATGTCGTTTCTGGCAGAATCCTTTTTCTATTCGTTACTGTGAGTCGCAACGCCCTCCTTTCATTTTCCCCCATCGATGATAATAAAAGCGAGTGATTCGAGCCCTTTCCAAAGCCCTTCAATTTGGACATTTACAGTCCTTGAATTGATTCAGCGTTTAGAGCATGAGTACGTTAACCCCATAGCATGTAGCACACTGTCTTTTTCGGACCCCGAATACTAAATGTGAATATCGCACTACACGGAGCCAGACCTAATCCGCCCTACCACCTCGAGCTACCCACTGGCCGACGTTCGCAGCCGCTCCCTCCGGCTGCGATCGATACTGCATCAAGAACCCTTGTATCGCCGCCACTGAAAACGCGTCGGGGGTCACTTGCTCTGCGAACCGATCCGCCAACGCAAAATTGGGCTCGGCGTCCGCTTGCGCGGGGTAAAAGTTTATAAACAAGTCGCGTACCTGCCATGGAGAATGTCAGTATTCGCTGTGTTCATCGGTCTCGCGTGCGTACTTGTATTGTAGTCGCGTTCTTGAATTCGAACCACACGTCCATTCGGCCTGAATCATCGTTAACTGTGTTCATGAAGCAGTGTTTCTGTTGACGCACCAGGTCTCTTCAGGGCAGGATCAAGGCGTTCGACGTGATTTCTGGTCGCTCGCAGATTAGCCAAAATACATGCCCACAGAGCTGATGCTCACGTTGTCGCGCACAGGATACGGCCCTCGGAAGCCCCAACGCCATCAATGCAGTTTACTTGTCAGGAGTCAGCGGGATCGCGAATCAATTTACAGACATACAGAGACCCGATAACGTTACGTTGGATGCCTTTGTCGATACGTCCATCCGCTTCTCGATCGCACCGCTCGATTCCCGGGGTTCGACTTCCCGACTCGTCGAACAGCAGTCTCTGCGTAAAGGGTAAGATGACGGCGTCTTCGGGCGAGAGCCCGCTCACATGTCTTCCATCAAGAGAATAGACCTTGGAGGGCACAGTCCAATCAACTCCGCCAGGGAGCTATCGTCCAATCTAGAACCGGCGTGTGAGCATTTTGCGCAAAGAAGGGAGGACTGCTTACCCTGATTGCGCGAGATTTACAATGTACACGGGAAGCGAAAAGTGTCCAGCGATCGCACTAATTAGAGAGGTTTTACCGCTGCCGGGTACGCCGTAGCAGAGATATCCTTAAGATGGCTATGAGCCGACGGAAAGACAGAGATGACCTGACATACCCCTTCTATGCGGTATTCCTGTATCAAAAGTGAGCAAGTCCCCTTATCGGCATTGATTTCACTCACCTCTCTCCGCATACCACTTGGCTCCTCCCAGAAATTCTTCGAGATCCACAACGACGCGCTCCTTTACGCCGCTCGGCAGCACCACACTTTGGAGACTGCGTGCCGGACGCGAAGACGTCTCATGCCAATATGTATTGCCCTTTGCTGGGGTGTATGTCACGAGACGAGCTGCGGTATGCGCTTGGTCAAGCGAATAGGCTGAGGCGATAAGGCGATGTATGGCATTCTGCGAGCGGGAGAGGACGCTGTGTAAGGGATTAGATGCGCATAGGAGAGGGCGACAGCCGCATACCTGACTTTGAGCATGGCTACGGGATCTCCAAACGTCTTGTTCTCGCTATAACGCTCAAAGCGGTAGAGACGACCTTCAAAGCGAATGTATCGAGGATGATCTGCGAAACCTTCTCAGCTTCAAGGTCCGCCATCGGTTCTCGATTTTGCTCACCAAATGCGGGAATCAAAGCCAGACCTGAGCTTCCCTTTTCGATATCTCCAGTCTTGACGGCATCGTGCCCTCCTTCTTGATACTTTGTTGACACCACTTCGAAATTTCTCGCGTCACTCTGACGTTCGGGAACCGAGAGCCATCCGATGATCCAGCGATAGGCGGGATCATCCTCGGTGAAGATCGCTTCGATCGTTGCGTCTATGTGGCTAATCATCAGTTATGGCCAGAGCAGAAAGAAAAGATCACACAATAGTAAGCTTGCCGTAATAACAGCCCTAAACCCCTTCGTGAAGCCTCCAGGATTCCACCGACCACGATCAACTTGAAACCATCGCGGACAGCACCGGAATCAGTGATCTCGTGAATAAACGAGAGTAGTGCCGTTTTCGGCGAGCGCCTGATTGTCGGCTGTTCAATCGGAATCAAGCCCAGGTCTGGGTATGACTCTTCTGGATTTGCCATGTCCTACCGCTTTCAGACCCCTTCTGCAGAAAGCTATTCCGATCTGGCAGAGAAGGATCTCGTTGAATAATCAAGCATGATGAAGCGCTCGATCGGCAAGTGAGACATTAGCTTCCACTCATTAACGAGAGATTGGGACACTGCAGGTCGCGATACCATAGCCGACTTTTCCGGGTTAACCGATACGCAAAGGTTGCATTCAGTCTAATCATGGATCACAGCGGTCTGACGATTCAGGGTCATCGGGAGAGAAGGGAGTCATCATTCAACTCTTTGTGCATCTAGTTTCCCGGAACATTCGCTTCAGAAATTGGTGGACATCCTTGAAATCGTATAAATGCACACCCTGAATCAAGATAGCACTCAGGAGAATGTTCACAGGCTTTCCCAAGAATCCTATCATCTCCATACACGGCCCCTGTGCAAGTACTATTGCTTGCATTCGATATCGCTTTGGGTCACCTAGGGAAGATGCGTTGGGGTGTGCATCATCGCGGATCCGCTGTGGCGCTGTGACGTCCAGCTGAGAGTGGACCGATCAATGAGGGCCAAGCAGAGCTGTCTTGAGTCGATAGCCACTCAGATATATCGGAGGGTGAGCTTGTTGCCGTCACAATGACCTGCTCGGTAGGCAAGAAATCATCATTAGCTTCAATACAGGTACTGCTGTGAATCGCCTATTGTAGCCATTTCTCATATGTCTCGTGTGTGGATGTAGCATTCTCGTATACCGTCAGTGACTGCGATATGGCAAGATTGGCCTTGAGATGTAGACCTGGCAATCTAACTCCTTTTGCCTGAATTCCTAGAAAATCCGCGTAAAGTCTCTGAGATGAACTGAAATATCTTGCAAGATCGACAGGCCGGGGAGTGAATCCCCATGCTGAACCCTGGACGGTCATTGTATTTGAAGCAAAGGGACTTTGAGTCTGCGCTGCTTATCCTTTTGGCCACCGACCGATGGCGCACAGACTTAAAACAGCGTCAAGGCCAAGAGTAGACGGGCGAACGGGCACACAGGCATGTTGTTTACTTTGTCAAACTCCACTCCCGAACGGCGATATCCGAAATGAGCGAAATTGCGATCGTGTCACGTGACCCGAGTTGAAGACCTGTGAATCACGAAGTACTGAAGTGACCAGGAAGTCGTAAGCTACGCCAGACCATCAGAGCTTCATTGCCTCACAGCGACATACCGCATCTGTCTGAACCCTCGAAATGCCGGATATAAAATTTGAGAATCAAGTGAGCAAGCATGCATTTGAGCAAGACTGTTGTTAACCCTCATCGCAGCCGTTCGATCTCTCGTTCCATCCCTCGGAGCCTCTTGTTTATGCTTCCCTGCTCACGGGTGAAATCAAGGCATTCCGATACGCTGATGAGACAGATTCGTCAACAGGAGAGGCCACACATGACCCAGAGGCTGTCTGGAGCACACGGCCGACGAAAAAATGCATGAGGAGTCTGGAGGTGCAGGAAGACGGCAAGAGAGTATGGGGATGTGGGAAGGCCGGTGGATTACAGTATGTTCAGTCGTATTATCAAGGAGCGCAAGCTCAAAGCCTTTTAGTGCACTTGATGCCGCTACGGGAAAAGTGGTTGAAGAGAGATTAGAGGCACATGGGTATGTTTCGCGGCCCTGCTTCTGGCATTCGCTCATCTCTGTCTAGTGCGCCTGTCAATCGTATAGCAAATTGCTTTGGAAACCTTCTTGCGACTGGAGACGATGAAGGTCTGATAAAGGTATGTCTGAGTGTCTTCTGGAATGCTTAAGCTCATTGTTCTCAGCTCTGGGACCACAGACAGAAAGATGCTGTCAGAGAGTACGGACATCATTGGGAATACATTTCGGATTTCGTGTTCCTGGACGACAAGAAGCAACTCGTTAGCACTTCGTAAGTTTCGTCTTTTTGATTTCAAGCTCCGCTTATGACCTCGTAGCGGAGATGGAACGGTATCGGTAATCGATGTGCGGTCGAATTCCACAACACCGCTCGCAGTATCAGACGATCAGGAGGATGAGTTGCTCTCGATCGTGTCAATAAAAGGGTAAGTGGATTCTTCCGGACAAAAAGTCGGGGCTGACAGCCCGATCAGCGGAACGAAACACGTCGTTGGAACGCAGTTGGGTGTATTGAGCGTCTTCGAGCGGCAGAAGGGTTGGCAAGATTCCGTGGATCGTATCATGGGGTATGTATGCCATCCGTCTCGCGAAATTTTGCTGACATGGTGCAGACACCCTGCATCGGTGGAGGCCATAGTGGCATTAACACCAGACATTGTAGCGACCGGCTCCGAAGACGGCATGATCCGGGTGATGCAGGTCCATCCGAACAAATTCCGTAAGTTACTTCGTTTCCTGCTATCGTCAGTGACTCACTCCACTCAGTTGGTGTCATTGCAACGCACGGCGACTTCCCTATTGAGCGTATGCGTCTTGACAGGAATTTCAGATGGCTAGGCTCAGTCTCGCATGACGACACCCTCAAATTGACGGATGTTGCGGATCTCTTCGAGGACAGTGATGAGGAGGGCGGCGAGGACGTCGCGGAGGACGACGACAACGATGTTGCGAGCGAGACGACGGAAAAGGCAGGCGAAGCGAGTGACGTTGATTCAGATTCAGATGCCGAAATGACGGCTGCGGACGGCGACGAGGTGGATCAAGATGGAGATACCGCCATGGAGGATACTCAGAACGAGGACTCAGACTCGGATTCCGATGCGGCTGAGGACAGGAAGGCGGCGAAAAGGGCAGCACAGCGGCAGAAAAGGAAGGACCGCAAAGCCGAGCGGAAGATGGGTGTGGGCATGTTGGTGCCCAAGGAGGAGAAGAAACAGCAGAGCGCCGGAGGGTTCTTCGATGATTTGTAATGTGGCTTGTGTCTCTAAGTTGTAATGGCATATCGCGCAGGTTCGGGAAAATGACACTGTGACGCTCTGAGGCAGCTTTAATTGGCATTCTTGCCAAGTTGCCGTCGCATCGTATCGATATCCTTAGTATCGCATCGGCGCGAAGGCCGACGGCGTGACCTTTGCTTCCGCGAGGTCGCCATCTGTCGGCAACCTCCTGGGAGGGCGACTCGTCATATCTGGTCATTAGCATCGTCCTAACTGGACTTTCAGCCATCCACATCCTGAGACCTCGGACGTGACGCTGAACACGGAATTGCATTTGCGTGAGAGTTGTTCCGCTACTCTTGTCAGCTATCTTGGTATTTTCGAATCAGCTATCGGGAACCTGGACCAGGGCCTGTCCCAGTACAACTGGATTTCAGCTTGTCATTGTGAGTATCAGGGCATCGGTCGTGTCGCGAAGTGAGGAAGCGTGCCGTATGAGTTGTGATGTGGTCACATCTGCTCGTTTGATCAAGACAGCACTCAGCAGACTCGATGGTTGAGGAGGATCGTTCACTGACGCGCAGTTTTCATAGAGCACAGTCCCTACTGTGAACCCAAGCAGTCCCGGATCAGGACGTAGGACTGCCCATCACGTCATCGTCACATTCATCTTCCTATATACCCGAACATCCGACGATCACTTCCGATTCCACTAAGTCTGCCAACCGGGCCGATCATCGAGACCACGTATCACAAGGATCTCCTGTCAACCATCGATCTCGCAAGATTTCTGAATCAATCGATTCTGTAACGCAGAACCAGCCTCGGGGAATTTTACGTCGACGACGCAGCGAGTCCGGTGAAGCTGGTTCTGGCGATACGCAGCAGCACAAAAGAGCCAAAGTTGTCAACGAGATACAGTCTTACGAGCCAGAGATGAATGGAAAGTCAGCCTCTACAAGCGGTATCGGATCAGGGGCATCCCTTTCGGCGAGAATAAGACGGGCGGACCTGCCAGGAGAATGGATGTACCCCGACGATGCAGTACGGGCCGGTATCTCGGTGGAAGAAGTGGATGCCAAGGGCAAGGGCAAAGCGAAGGACGGTGACTTGGATCTGGAAGACGGTCAGAGCGAGGTGTCAAAGAAGAGCACAGAGGGACACGTGATGCCCGTCAAGCGGGAGGAGTTCGTCCGACTGATGCTCCAGGCGCTGCGGGAAGTGGGATACAGGTACGTCTTTCGGGTCGCACTCAACTGAGGCTCATTGTATCAGTCAAACCGCCGAGGTACTACGTGCGGAGTCAGGGTACGAAGAGGAGAACCAGCTTGCCACGGCTCTGCGGAATGCAATTCTCGGTGGACGTTGGAGCGAATCCATTACGCTTCTCGAGTCACTCGGCGTCGTACAGCCGGAAGATCGTTTACCGTTAAGGAGGAAGAATTCGTTCACTTCGTATGGCAGGCGCAGTGGTGACAATTCGGATGTGACAACTCCCGGCTCGACTCCTATCACGATCGCAGGATCCAAAGAGGACACCATTCCCGGCTCTGGACTGGCAATCTCGCCCTCTAGCGGATTCGGACGAGGCGGACTCACGCCGTCAGGTAGTCTCGATACTGGGCTTGCTGCATCATCTAACAGCATTGACGAGTTGGGACCGGATACCGACCGCCAAGGGGAACCATCGGCGGAAGATAGCATTGGTCGCCAAGCAATCTTCAAGATTTACGAGCAGAAGTACTTTGAGCTTTTGGAATTGGAACAGCAGAACAGGGCACTCAGCGTTTTGCGACATCAACTGGCTCCGATCGCTGCCGAGTCGGAGAAATTACATGCGTTATCAAGGTGGGTACCTTCTCCAACCAAAGACACCGAAGCTGAGTTCTGCATAGATGCCTGTTCAAGGGGAAGATCGCTTTGTATGAAGAACGAGGCTGGGACGGTGCACGAGGTGAATCGCGGTTGCGGTTACTGTATCAACTGCAGGGTAAGTCCATTCTTGGGTTCGTCTACTCCCGCTGATTCTCGCAGAGCTCATGCCATCCGGAATCATTGTGCCGCCGAAACGGCTTGCTACTCTGTTCGACCAGGCGAGAAAATACCAGCAACTGGAGTGCTCGTATCATAACAATGAGCCTGCCATGACGCTGTTGTCAAACCATTCTTGCAAACGGGGATCATTCCCAACCGTGACGACGCATGTCCTCACGGAACATACAGACGAGGTCTGGGTGCTGGAATGGAGTCATGACGGTCGTTTTTTAGCCACGGGTGGACGAGATGGGCAGGTAGTCATTTGGGAAGTCGGCGTACGTCATTTTCCATCGTAACATGCATTTACTTACGCCGCACAGCCCACACCCGTGCGAAAGTGTGAAAAAATTGCATCGCTCTCTGGCCATAAGGATCCGATCAGCTCCATCGCATATTCTCCCGATGACAGTCGACTTGTAGTGACATGTGAGAATACATTCTATCTCTGGGACACCAAGGTACGCTCTCTGTGTGATCTGTGAATATCGCTAATGGGCCCAGTAGTCCGGATCACTCCTCTTGGAGCAGAATGCTGTTCACAAAGACATGATCGCCGCCGTCAAGTGGTTACCAGATCATCAAGGCTTCGTGACCTCCTCACATGACATGACATTGGTTTACTGGGCAAGTTCATCTCTCTTTGGCACGACGTCGGCTGACCCATCATAGACTTGGAGCGGCACATTGCGATCCACCATCAACACCAGTCCACTTCGGATAGAAAGCCTCTTGATCTGTCCATCTCGCAATCGACTCATCGCCGCCGGGTTCATTTCACAGCCTGGTCATACATCCAATCACCCTCTTCCTGCCGCCTCGCGTACACCAGATCAGAAACCTCCCGCCATCAACGGTCATGAACCACCAAATTTGAAGACAGACAGCGATCTGGAACTCATGCAGAGGACGTTGATCTTGTACGACTTGAACTGTCCAGGGGTGGAGAAAGGGTACGCTGGTCGGCACTCGCAATGCCGTTGAACGTTCTGACATTCCGCTAGCCGACGCCTGATCAGCGGAGAAGTGACGTGCATGTCCTTGTCCCCAGACGAAGAGCAGATATTGCTCAGTCTTACAAATTCTGTAAGTCGTCGGCTCAACCGCCTTCAGCGCTGACACACACCGCGCAGGAATTACAATTATGGCAATTCAGGGACGATACGTTGCACTTCGTGCGCAAGTATACTGGTCATGTTCAGCGGGATGGCGTGCTTTTGCACAGCTGCTTTGCGGGAAACTCGCGCGGTTATGTCATGAGTGCGAGCGAAGGTATGTCTTTGTCCTTCCGATTGGCTGTTCTGACCCCGCGCAGATGCCCATGTGTACGTTTGGCACAAGGACACGGGTGGATTGCTTGAGGTCCTCGAAGGCCACGGTGCAGCGGTCACCGACGTCGCCTGGAACCCCGTGTTTTCAAATCTGTTTGCTTCTTGCAGTGATGACTACACTATGTAAGTCGCTCAACAGATTTGTTGGCAGCCGCTCACTTCCTTTCAGCCGATTATGGCAACCACCTGCGGACGACCTCGGCGGGGCGGTGAAATGGGGCGAAGTGCGCACCGGCACTGTTTCAAATAACTCGTCAACCGCGATAGCGCCCGCTGGCATCGACGTCGATATGATCATTGCCTGAAAGAGATGCATTGTGGTTTGGAAATCGTTTACACCATTGTCAAACACTATGAATTACCATTTCTAAACGGCATGAGTCCCGAGACTTCGTCAATCCTGTCCATATGTGGCGTGCCATCCATTGCGGGCCATATCATGGTGCTCAGCCCGAAAGGATCTAGATGCGCTGGCCACGCGGCGAAGTCGGAATGGAGCATACCTTGGAGAATTTCGGGAAAAGGCTGAGGTGCAGGACCGGTCTGAGAAGCAGAATTCGAGAACTGCGCATTGAGAGATGATTCACTTGGGGTCGGTGTGTCGCCATGGCCACGCAAATTCACTGCTGTATCGAACCGAGGTAAAAGCGAAGGTATTGACGGATGAGATCGACGCAGGCGTTTCCCAACAGCCTGGAGCGTGCTTTCTTTCAGCATAAAAGTATCGCTCGCCATGTCTGTCAGGTTGAAGCTTCGAGCCAGTCCTAAAGGGAGGAAAGTGAGGTTCAAAAAGTAGTGTGGAATGGCATCAAAGTTGATATTGACGGCGGCGATCCGTTCCAGAAGATCTGCCGTTCCGGCAACAAGACCTTGACCTGCACGAAACAGTAATGGATTCAAAAAGTCCGGGCCTAGCGGTTTCGGTAGGCAGTGAATAGCAAGCGACATTTTTATGCTCAAGCACAGTTGCACATAGTAGGAGCTAGTAAGGAGTTGCTCCATGGATTTGACTAGACCTAGTCAGTATCGCTATATAGCCCTGAGCAAGGACCTACGGGTTGACGACCGATGATCCGTGCGCCAGATCGTGAATCTGGAATGCGCCGCTTCCATACGAGACTGTCCCTCTTCAAATTCAATGGGGTTGTGACTTGCCCCAAAGTTGCTGATGTATTTTCGATAAACGGGCACAAGCGGAGCAACGATTTCCATTAACGATGACTCGGCAAATAAGTGTTCAAGAACGTCGGACCCGGTCTCTCGTGCTAACGAAGCAGGTAGTGTGTGCGCGATATAGCGGTCTGACGTTAAGCCGGTCTCGATGCCTATGGATTTTGTGAGGTTGGCCCTGTAATGGAATTAGATTGAAGTCAAGATGGGCGAGAGACTGCTTGACATACCAAGTGTATCGATGAGCGATAGCATACCACTACACCAAGGGTCAGAAACGTCTTGGCCCAATCGGCAGTGCTTACGAGACATGCGTCATCCAACAAAGTACGAGTCCATTCATCCTTTAGATCCGCCACTTTGAGCCCCACGAGTCGTGAGGGTAGTAGATCTAGACACAAGTCTCTGGCGGCATCGTATGCAGACACGGCCGCTCTGAACGGATCCGGCGCGGCAAACAGTGGCTCATGCCGGCGGTTTGGACAATAACTGAGTATCAGGAGCGCTCTGAGGATGTCGCGGCTGGGCTCGGTGGTCTGCATGGTCGTGATATTGTCTTGAATGCATTCATAGGTTTGGAGACATTGGGTTTGCGACAGCACCGCAGAGCGACCCGCTCGAGCTGCGACATGATGCAAAATGACCGAACGTAAGAAGGGATGGTCTGGCGTTTCGGCAGAGCCGCCGACAAGGTATTTGGACACGGGCAAAAGGCGGGCAAAGTCCTCTTTGAATCTGTTCCGAATTAGACAAGCATAATTGGTATCTGAATAACGACTCACTTTGAGTAGATGTATTGCATTTCCATGAACGAGACGATTCCAAGCTCCACCGGGTCACGGAATGCGCTCGAAGTCGCCAGACCCATGCAGGTGTTTGTTATTCGGGCAATTGACGAGAACGACTGAGTCTCAAGAGTCAATTGAGTCCAATCAAGTGAGACCATGTCCGTCGCAGCATTAGCGGGCTCGTTTCCCTTCTCGGCGGCAAGTGCGGCATGAGGGCGTTTCCTGTGTTGCGTGGATTCTCGGCTGAGCCTGGTCAACTCGGCAATGGCCTCCTCGATTCTCTGTAGTCTCTGCGAGTCACTCGGCGGCGGTGTCGAATGCGATGCCTCGGCGAGTTGTGATGAATGCGGGATCGTGTATTCTCCGCTCAAGGGTATAAGAGAGCATGGTGTTTTCAGAACCACACATCGGCGACAGCCTGAGGGAATGTGAGCGGAAACTCGGCTTTCATCGTTCTACATGACTCACCTTTCTCCGTTATGAGTTCACACCGCGATTTCCTCTTTTGGCATTGATCGCAGGCGATGACCTGGTGGACCAGTAAGTCGAGGTTGTCAACTGAAGAAGGACACGGACCTGCTTGCTGCGTTTCTTCGGTCGCTCCTGCATACAATGCGGAATGAGCTAAGACTCTGAAAGCGGCACACCTCAACTTACGTCTGGCCGACAGGATCCCGGACGACTGGATCCCTCGAGATCCTGGCTATCCTCCATATTGCCCAGCAAACAGTTCGCCTGAGGGATCAAGGTGCCTCGCTGGAGATCATTGCGTCGCGGCTTATCGCGCCGGGCCGGTTGTTTGTTTGTCACCTCGCTGTCGCGCGGATCGAAGGTGGGCCGAAGGAAACCTGGTGAGTCGCGGTTCGAACTTTGCTGTGTAGCCTGCCGCGGCGACCGCGCGATGCCGTGGTGAAACGCCTCGATAGCAAGTCCGACGGAGTGACTTTTCTGATGAGAGTGAAGATGTACCGAATCCCCCGCTGTGCTCCTGCGGACTCCTACGCGGTATGCGACGAGCTGAAGCGGCCCACAGCTGACGCCGCTCTCAAGGCCGTCGCGAGCCCGACGGCGCCGACGGAGATTACTCATATCTGGATCCGAGACCAGTGCTCCATGGCTCGACGCGAACATTTGGGTCAACGCAAGACATGATTCGCAAAAGTAGAGACCACGGGACGGAGGGATGTTTCCTTCGCAGAACTATATAGCGGGCTTCGATTAGTCACACCTCTCACGATGAGCTCTCGTCGTCTCCAGAAACGCCTACCAACTCGCAAACGCGAACGTTGACGCTGCAAGAGAACATCCACGTTCCACCGCTCAATCAACCGGTCACCCGATAACATCATGGCTGTCACTGTCACTGATCCCGATACACAGGGCCTGTACGTATCTGCGACTCCCAGATCCACCGCTGTACTTACGCTCCTACGTCCCAGCTTCGGTTTCATTCCGAACCTGGCACTCGCAGTGATAGGGCTGATTCTGTATGCAGTTCCCATGTTCATCTTCATCGCGAGTACGTGACCAAACGATCGGGAGCAGCACCTCCTTTCCATGAATTCCCGGTCTCACCTTGAAACACATAGATTGGTTCCGCCATGGCCGCCAACGTTACATGCTGGCGCTCGTAATCGGATCCTTTGCCATGGTCGTGGGCTGGGGTTGTCGGGTTGCATGGCATTATAAGCCGGGAAGCACAGCCGTCTACATCCCGCAGACATTGGTGAGTGATCGCACTATGGCATGTTCCTCGTGCTGACGCTCCCCAGTTCATCCTCCTATCGCCGTGTGCATTCATCGCCAACAATTACATCATTCTGCCGAGACTCGCCACGCATCTTGGCGAAGAACGATGTCTCTTTATCAAATCGCGTATCATTGTGCGGTTATTCGTATGGAGCGACATCGTCACTTTCCTCTTCCAAGCAGCCGGTGGCGGTATGGCTTCTGCTGGCGGCAGCATCGCCAGTACCGGTGAGACCGTGAGTCCTTTAGCGCATGAACCCGATAGAGGCTGACATCTCATAGATCTCCTTGGTTGGTCTCATTGCACAAGCTTGTAGTTTCACACTTTTCACGCTCCTCCTGACCGTATTCGGCATGAAAATGTAAGCGAAATGCTCTTATTCTTCGCAGCAACACTGACCATCCATTCCAGACGCAAGGCAGCACCCGAAAAATGGCACCAGGCCGCGCACGAGCGCAAAAATGGCTCAAGATTCGCATGGCGACGGGACTGGACGCTCATGTACCGTGTCTTGCTGGCGACATGTGCCGGGTATCTCGTAAGTTGCAATCTCCTTTCTTTTTCGCCAAGCCAGGCAAATACTGATCCCCGCTACACAGGTCCGATCCTTCTTCCGTATCGCCGAGTACGCCCAGGGCTATTTTGGATACCTCGCTACCCACGAAGGCTACTTTTACGCACTCGATGCGCTGCCGATCTTCCTCTGCATTGCATGCTTTACCGTATTTTGGCCGCCGATCGTATTTGATCACATCGACCGCAGTCATAGCTACCAGCTGGATGTCCGATCAAATTCGGGAATCAGCATGGAGGGTATGCTCAAACCTTAGAGACAGATCACATCGGAATGGCATTATAGAGGTTGCGGACTACTCATGCTTGTACATATAGTGAGATATACCCATGTCATAGAGCTCGTGCGATTGCTCAAGCCGGATTCTCAAGAGTACATCGAGCGACGAGGAAGGAAACCGGATTCACGCTGGGTACTGGTCAAGGCTTTGAAACGCCTCGAACACTATACATACACCTCGCTAGTAACTCCGCCTAATACGCTACCATATATCGATTTGCACGGTTGTGGAGGTACCAGAGGCCATGCGGCTGTACTCGATGTTCCCTGCTTCGGGGTTCATATTCTCATAAACGGACCGTCGTCGCCGGATGAAGCCTGAAGTGCCCACTCTTCGAGAACCTCTTCTGGTCCATGGCTGCTCTGCTCCGAAGACTTCTCGATCGAAGTTTCCATACACACATTCATCATGAGTGCCTCCTGAGGAACCGCGATAGATGGAAGCATATGATCTTAGGTGCTCAGTGGAATACTCTGCATTACGGCTAGCGTGAGAAGGACCTGCGCGATTGCGCCTGTGGTGCTGCACTTGATACCTCGGCACACAATTTCGGCAATAGCTTATGTAGTCGCCTCTCGTGAGGTGGGCGGGCGGGGTATCAGTCCAATCTTGGGGTCCAAGTCGGGGCATGAACTCACGGGCAGGGGAGCCCGAAGTCGCTTGCCGGAAGGAGCGCGTCTCGTGGTCAAGGAAACTCGAAGTCTATCGGGACAAGATTGAGAGGAAGGTCAAAGATGGTCATGAACTTATTGCTGGTCTAGCCGAAATTAAAGCTGATTTTTACCTGATAAGAATTCCTCGCCCTGCTCGTATCACGGCGAAAGTATGCGCTCCCTTCGGCAGATTGGGAGGAAGACGAAGTTGAGCAGACTTCCGAAGGTGACTGTGAGCGTAGTCTGCAGCCAAGATCGGGGCTGAGCCTGGTGGCGGCTGATTGTCTGAACCCCGGTCTGATTTCATCCGAGTCGCAATCGCAATCGCTATCAAAGTTGTCATAGAAATCGGGACGTGGTGACTTCAAGCCCGAATCACAAATGGTGAGCCAACTTGTCAGCGCTCTGCAACGGTCATTCTTGCGCCAATGCGCCAATGATACTCACGGCGCGCCTTCGAAAACCCCCGGCAGGACGCGAATGGTCGAAGTCGTCGCCAACATGGTGAGGAGAGTACGCAGAGTCAGACGGCACGCTGTATCGACCAGGCTTTCGCGTGTAAATAGGGTAAGCTTTGGTGGTAAGGCGCATCACCCTCGCCGACTGCAACGCCTGACAGGGTTTCTATTTCTTGAACGGTGAATCTCACTCACGAATTCACGGGACGGGCGGTAATCATCGCTCACATATCCGTCGAAAGAGTGAGTTTCGCCTACATCTTCATTTTCCTCGCCCGACTGAAAGTCCAGCTCGGACGACAGGCGGGAATGTCGTCGCGACGCCGGGGGCTGATGATTCGTTGTAGATTGATTGCCCCTGAGTCGCATCCATGCGGTGTGAATATCACCGTATCTCGGTCTTTCCCTGGACATATGCGAATTGACTTGGCATTTGCAGGCGTCTAGTTGACTCGAAGAAGGATGGGCAGTCGCGGTGAAGAGATCTTCAAAAACGACACCGGTAACGGACGAGGCTAAGAATTCAGTAGAATGTCAATAGCTTTTATATGTTCCGACTCCGTCGATCACAACGGAATCTCTATGAAAGGATGAAATGGCACTCCCTGTACACCGGGTATCTGTGCTCACAGACCGCTCAAACATGCCGTTGGAATTTGCGGATGTTGCGATCGGCTATCCTTTAATGGGCAAAAGTCATCGCAAGAGATGTCCATGTGCTGCTATTTCCTGATCCACAGACACCTCTTTCCACGTTATATGACTTCTTGATTCAGGCTCAGGATCGCTTTCACGAGACGCCCCTCATCGCTCCAACAGGGTCATATCTGAAACCTCGCCTGCTTGGCGATCCCCCTCAAGCTCTCCTCTATCGCGCGCTTCACCCCGCCACTCGCTACCTCATGCGCTTCCCCGCCTGGCTCACGGATCATCCGCATCAAGCGGTCCGCCTGTTCCTCCTCCTTTGTCTTGATCTCGCGTATTCCGAGCGTATCCGACTGCATACCAGGATCGATGATTGCCGGAATCGCGTTCTGCGTTGTTTGCATCGCATGAAGGATCGTCAACTGGTATGGATCCGGTCGTTTCCGCTTGTTTTTGGTGCCTTGTTGGGTCAAGTCTTCCGTCGGTCCCTCACCTTCGATCTTTGGTGCGTTCTGCATGCCCTCGTCTACCTGATCTTGTAAACGTTTCTCCTCGGGAATTTTGATGGTTGAGGATTGCCAAAATGAAGTTTCGCGGACGGATGGGGCGGGAATATTGCTGCGGAGACTTTCGAGTGTTGTTGAAAGAGCATGCATCGCTCCGAGCTGAGTTCTGTCAGCTGCGGTCACACAAAGAGAAGCCGTGCTCACCATGCGGACATTCGCCAAGTCGTACAGAGTCGAGCACTTCATAACCTTTCTGTCCACGATGACAAACACCTCGAGCAGTCTCTCCTTGATAACCGTCACCTGTTGCCCGAGATCGTTGCGCACTTTTTGCTGATATTTGTGCACTTTCTCAATGACCCAGTAGTTTGGCGGTTGACAACGGCTGAAGTTGAATCGGTACTGTTTGCCGAACATGGTGGACATGGTTCTTTGCAGATGTCAGTAGGCGCAGATCAGACGCCCAATACTGCTTACTCTTCCATCCGGGACCAATCGAAGGACGCATCCTCGCTGAACTGAACGTACAGTCCCCAGTTGTCGGTCTCATGGTCGATAAATATGCTCGTCGCAAAGTACCTCCAGCTGCTTGGGTCAGCTTTGGATCTTCAACTGGACGTTGGACATACGCTAATGTCGGAGTGGTCAGGGATCCACCTGCAGCCACCTGAAGAAACCTTAGAACGAGCAAGCGAGTTGTTGAAGCTTTCCTTGAACTCACCTGTACCCAGTTGTCATCCCACCATTGCTGTGATGCCAGATCCGGTGCGAGATCCAATTCATCTGTCATCCTGGGTCCTTTACGCTGTGCCTACCGCGTTCAATCGCTACCGCATGGCTCACGTCCTGGAGGGGCAAGCCAAAGGCAAACTGATAGAGATTGACATCCTGAGAATGCGTGATCAATATGGTCGTGCATGTCTCGAACCTCGAGTCCGATTATTGCTCTGAGATCTTTGTAAAATGTAAAAAATCCGCCCATTATCAGGCCGAAGCGAGCCAACGGCGATGGCCGGCGCGGCATTCCACAACCGGATCGGCAACCCAAACCTGACCACGTCAAGCAAGCTCTTCTGCCATGTTCTGTTCATCCAAGGCTTCGAGCACCCATCCACATTCCAACTATCTCGCAACATGACCAAAGTAAACGCCCCCGCTGATCTCCCGCACCCGGTATCCGCCTTTCTCAACGCCTTCTACCGCGCCTCCGACACCAGCCCCGCCGAGAATCCCCGAGCACACGAACTCTACGCAGACTTTTTCCTGCCCAATTCACCGCTTCTCATGGGGCCCAACACATTCAACGGGCGGGAAGGTTTTATCAAGTTCCGTGAGCAGGGATGGGAAAAAGTGTCGAGTAGGCGGCATGTCGTTTTAGATGTTTTTCCGAGGCTTGGGGAGGGGAAAAAAGAGTGCGAATTGATGTTGCGTGGGACGGTCGAGTATGGGATGAAGGATGGTAGCAAAGGGGCAGCGGACTGGGCAGGGCACATGAAGTTGAATTATTTGGAAGATGAGGGGGGATACAAGCTGGCGTTTTATCAAGTGTGGATCGTAAGTCGCTTGGTATATGTTGATAATGGATTCATGCTGATCCGTTTGACAGACTCAGCGTTGAGGTCATGCGGTAACCTATGTCTATCGACTGAAGATGACATGTAGATATCGGCTAGATTCGCAATTACGGAATCTCTGCAGTGTTACGATGTGGACATTGGAATCAGATCTTTCTTGAACGAGGATGAGTCCTATCGGAATGATACGACTGTCTGTATCGTCCTCCTGCCATCTGAAGAAAGTGATTCACGTATGGAGAGCGTCCGAGTGCTTCCCCGCCAAGCAGGACGTCAAGGGTTGAGGGGACAACGGCGATGGTCATTAGTGCGCCCGCGCGCTGTTCGATCACCTTCGACAGCCAGGCGCACCCTGTTGGGTCCAGTTCCTTAACTTGAGCCTTTGCTCGTGTTCCCACAGAGTTACAGCAAGTTATCGAGGTCCATCCGGTACCGCTATAGATAATCGGGGCTTGGTAAGCATGAGTCACCGCTCTCCCACCCCCGACACGAGATACCCGACGATGATAAAACTGGTAAACCGTTTCCACCCCTCGTGACACGTGCTGCCGCGACGAGACCTCGATAGTCCGCTGCGGAAAGCACCGTGCAAGAGGTTCAAGGATCCATGGAGCTTATATCCTAAAGGATTCTCATGGGGAATGTTAAGGCGAGGCTGAGGGTATCTTGAGCGGCAATCGAGGATGTATTTCATGTCGTCGACCATCCGAGCTGACGATTCCCCACTCCTAGGTCCCGCTTGAAGGCCCCAAGATGTCGACGGTACAAGAGACTCCAAATGAAAACCTATCGTCTGTCTATTCTATCCTCCATGACATTCAGACCACGCTATCGAATCGGTTCCCGAAACCAACGGCGCCATATTTGCATCCATACATCCGCAATCAGAACCGTCAACCAGATGCTTCGTGGCCAACAGACAGAGAAAGGTTGCTGGAGAACGTCAAGGGCTTGAGACAAGGCGCCGAAAGTTTCCGGGCGATCTGGAAAGGAGAGCAGATACCTGAAGGGGCGTCGACTGCGGATACCGACGATCAGCGAAAGACAGTGCTCTTGAGGATCATGCAAGATTGGTGAGGCTCCCGCCGCGCGCATTGTAGGCATTCCTAATCCCTTGAAAGGTGCTCAAACCAACATGCACTCCTCCCTGTATCAACCGTCCTCGGCGACCTCCTCGCCCGATCCCGAACGTACGCTCATCCCACACGCACAAACTTAAACCGCACGCCGTTCGTCCAGCCGCAGACGCTCTCATCTCCGACAAATAGACTCGTCGCCCTCGCGCAGAGCATCAACCTCGAGGTCAGTCTTGACAATGAAGATCCGTCATTCGGCATGGGCACAGGCGAGGACAACGCCGATCAAGCCGAGGGCGCGCAGGAAAAGTCTATCAGGGTAGATACGTTGGCGCTCGCGGGACAACGAATGGTAATCGATGTCGAGGTTGCGCATCCCTCTTCCTCTGCATCGTCGGGATGGCGCGTACAATCGCTTCGCGTCGAGCGCGTCGATCCAGAACATGTGGCGAGTGTCGGCGGGATGGACGTGGATCTACCGCCGGCGTCGGCGGAGGGGACCGGGACAAGGCTCTTGCAAGCGCAGAGTCGCGTCCTGGAGGAATACCTGCAGCAGTATCTCGATTCCGTCAACGCGTACGATGAGGCAGAGAGACGATGGACGGCCGGCGAGGAGGAGACCATTGAGGGCGAGACGAGGGAGCTTGCCGCTGAGCGCGCGGTTCTGGCATTCGGGGAGCAACTGCGCGACCTCAGGGCCATCGACTTGAAAATGAAGCCGTTGGATGACATGGCCGCGGGTGCGGACGTGGATATGGAAGCTGGACGAGGCGAGGTTGTGTTATGGGATCAGCTGGATGAATTGCATACGTTGATACAGTGAGTGCATTGAGCAAGGATGCATTCCAGCATCTGATCCGGAACAGGTCAATACCCGATATGACGATAACGAGCCCGACAATACTGCCTACCTTCCGTCCCTTTGCGCACGATACGTACCTGGACAACCCAACGTGTCGACTCGTGTTATCCGGTAGCGCGACTGTCCCGCCCTCTTCTATCGCCTCATTGGCAGAATGGGCCATGGAGTTTGACACTCCCGTCCTAGTCTCGAATGCCTTCTTTGGGCGCGCGGAAGAGGCCGGACAAGCCGCGCCAGAGGTGACGTTGGAAAGCCTATGTGGAGTAAGTGCCTCCCGATACGCAACCCCGTCCTCTGCTTATTCCGGTTCAGATCGACCCGTCGAAATCATACCACTTCCGAGGCGACTCAGGAATCCATCAGTGCTTTCTCTTCCCGCGAAGCCGAGTTGCGGGAATGTATGTGGACTATGTTGGCGTGCGGTCCAAGGACGATATCGTCGCGACTGCGAGAGTGAGTTTCGCGCACTATTGTAGCGCATTGGCTGATGGGAATACAGGCTATCCGCAAGGCTTTGTGGACTTCGCGTCTGTTACGGAGCTGTGTAAGCGAGATGACACCTGTCGATGAGGGGATGGGAGACCTGGACGATGAACTGGATGGACTGTTAACGGGTGAGTCAATCCTCATTTGCATCGCTCGTGCAAGCGCTCATGTGAACTGGGATGCCACAGGTAACACAACAAAATCAAAAGACCTCGCGATCAGCGTCAGCCTAGACAAACAAGGCATCAGCTTGTCTTTCCCACTGCAGACGCCACTGCCGACAGAGACGCCGGTCATGATGACGCTCAAGGTGCAACCGGATGGGGACGGGCTGAACGTCAGCTTTTCGACAGATGCTCCCGAGGGGGACTGGGTGAGCGGGAAGTTGGAAGTTCGGGAGCTCCGAGAGGGCTTGATGCGTGTAAAGGGAGATGTACCTGCGTGGTTGAATGCTGTGTGGCAGAAGTTGTATTCATAAATAACCCTTGTCATAAGCCACATCGATCTGTTGGTGACTTTGAAATGTCGGGACTTGAGCGTTTCCGCTGCGATTTTTGCATGATATCGAATGGTTGTACAACATCGACGGCAATCAATGTTCTCGTCGTCTCTTGTTTTCGTCCCGACTAGCGAAGATGGCCTGTTGCCCCTTCGTTCCCCCAAAATGCCCAACGTTTCCTATCCTCGGTCCCACGTTTACATCCTCGGTGCACCCATTGGCGGACGTTCCTGGTAGACCTTCTGGGCGTCCACCAACTCAAGCGAGGCTACCGAGTTTCCACGAATGATCTGTGCACAAGCCGAGGGCATCAGCCCCATATTCCATATTCTCCGCACAACTCAGGCGACTTGGTCAATGACTCACCGCCGTTCCGCATGGTTTCCTCTCGCCCGCGCCCAGCTCTTCGAATGCCTGCTCGAGAACCAAGTTGAGGAACATGTCGTACCCACGCAAGACACCAGACATTGCACGGTTGGCCTGGACGTGCACGTAGACACGGCGGTCCATGTACTGGAGATGCGGGAAGCTGATCAGTGCGAAGACGCGGTTTCGCGGTCTGCGGAGAGCGCACCTTTTTCAGTTCTGGCTGAGAGATTCGGGACATGGTGGACGGGGTGAGGGGACTCAGTAGAACACCGGGGCGATAGAGGATGGTGACGATCTATACCGACCTTGTGATCGCGACACACGCCATGAATGGAAAACACCTCCTCTCGCACTCGCCAACTCTGGCCGCGCGCCCGTCTTCGATCGCTCGAGTTTTTTCAACGCCGCTGACTGGTCAAGTTCCCTTTCTTGACGTCGTTTGCCTTGTGCACGCTGAACGGTGACCCAAAAGCAGTGTCGTATCGCCTGCATACCCTTACCTGACCACACGACAACACATAATGGCTCCCTCCGCATCAAAGCAAAAGCGATTGGCAGAAAAGGTGAGTCGCGATGCCAAGCCGCGAAAGACGCTGTCGTTGATCCCCCACACTTCACAGGCCGCCAAGGCCTCCGCAAAGGGCTCCTCGAGCGCCATGGCGTCTACCGACGTCTCCGCCACCGGCACGCCCATGACCAACCTCTCCGCCAATGGATCTACCGAGGACCTCGCGGACTCGGCTGCCGCCCAGATGGCCAAGCTTTCCACGGCTACGGACCGATCCGCCAACGGTGTCTTGGTCTCCGACCCCAAGAGTCGAGATATCAAGATCGACCAGTACAGTTTGTCGTTCCACGGACGATTGTTGATTGAAGGTGCCGAGATCAGTTTGAACTACGGTCAGCGATACGGTCTTTTGGGTGAGAACGGAAGTGGCAAGAGTACTTTCTTGCAGAGTATTGCCGAACGGGATGTCGAGATTCCTGACCACATTGATGTGAGTTTGTTCGCCCTCTGGGTTCCCCATTACTGATGTATTCCCAGGTCTACCTCGTCCGAGGCGCCGTTGAGCCGTCCGACGTCAACGCCGTCGACTACATCATCGCCTCGGCCCGTGAAAAGGTCGAGCGACTTGAAAAGCTCGCCGAGGAAATGTCCATGGCCGACGACGTCGACGAGCTCGCCATGGAGACCGTGTACGAGGAACTCGAGGAATTGGACCCGGCCACCTTTGAGGCCAAGGCTGGCGCGATCTTGAGCGGTTTGGGATTCACCAAGGCTATGATGGCCAAGCCGACCAAGGATATGAGTGGTGGATGGAGGATGCGTGTCGCGTTGGCGCGTGCACTGTTCATCAAGCCGCATTTGTTGCTGTTGGATGAGCCGACGTCGCATTTGGATCTGGGTGCCGTCGTCTGGTTGGAAGCCTACTTGTCGACGTACAACCACATCTTGATCTTCACCTCGCACTCGCAAGACTTCATGGACACGGTCTGCACCAACATCATCGACTTGACCATGCGAAAGAAGCTGCTCTACTACGGTGGTAACTACACCACCTACGTCAGGACCAAGAGCGAGAACGAGACCAACCAGATGAAGGCGTACCAGAAGCAGCAGGATGAAATCCAGCACATCAAGAGTAAGTAGCCTGCTGGCTTTGCGCGACTCGACTGACGCCTTGCGCAGAGTTCATTGCTTCTGCCGGTACCTATGCCAACTTGGTCAGGCAGGCCAAGTCCAAGCAAAAGATTATCGACAAGATGGAGGCTGCCGGTCTCATTGAAAAGGTCGACGTGCCAAAAGTCTTGCGATTCAACTTTGAGGATGTGCCCAAGTTGCCGCCACCCAACATTGCTTTCAACGAAGTCGCATTCTCCTACTCTGGCGCCAAGAAGGACTACCTTTACCAGGACCTGTCATTCGGTATCGACATGGACTCGCGAATCGCCATTGTCGGTGACAACGGTACCGGTAAATCCACTTTGCTCAACCTGATCACCGGTCAGCTGTCGCCGTGTGAGGGTACGATCTCCAAGCACCCGGCATTGAAGCTCGCCAAGTACTCGCAGCACTCGGCCGACCAGCTCCCATACGACAAGTCCCCGATCGAGCACTTGGAGGCTACGTACAAGAGCAAGTTCCCCGAAAAAGACATTCAGTTCTGGCGACAGCAGATTGGTCGATTCGGTGTGACGGGTGCCCATCAGACGGGCCCGATTTCCCAGCTCTCGGACGGTCTGAGGAACCGAGTCGTCTTTGCCATGTTGGCACTCGAGCACCCGCACATCTTGTTGCTCGATGAGCCGACCAACCACTTGGATATGGAGTCGATCGACTCGCTCGCCATTGCCATCAAGGAGTTCTCGGGTGGTGTCGTTATCGTTTCGCACGATTTCCGATTGATTTCGCAGGTTGCCGAGGAGTTGTGGGAGGTCAAGGACAAGAAGGTTATCAACTTGACCAAGGAGGATATCACGATTGTTGATTACAAGAAGGCACTTGCCAAGCGAAGTACGTTACATCTCCGCATGCCAGATCTCTCGCTAATCCCCTGCCACAGGTCAGCAACAGATCGAAAAGGCGCAGCTCTTGTCCAAGTCTGCCGTCAAGGGTGTCGCTTAAGGAGAATATATATTTCACTGTATTCGTACCATCCTCGAATATTACGAGGCAACCATTACTGGCGATTGTACATAGACGTTTCTTCCATGTTTCCAATTCAATCAGATATCCAATCCATATCCATCCAAGTCAATGGCTATTCTCAGCTCGGACCCGGCTTGTGCGGAACGATTGCTGTACTTTAAAGGAAGATGGCAGAGAAAATATCGCATTGCCGTAGCAGCAAGTCTTTTGGCTTGAGGGACCAGGCAAGGTTGCCGTATGATAGATACTGCGAAGCATGTAATCGACGGGCTTACGAGTTGGGTTGATGGAGCTGTTCAAGGGCTATCGACGGCAAGGCTAGCTGGAAGGCCATGCATATGCAGCTAGCTTGAACGACAGCTTTGAGAATTGCATCCCGCGTTCGGTCCGGGCTCCGGCTCGGAAACGGAAGTCGTTACTGGCGGTGAGTATCCGTAGCGTGCTCCAGCTCGTGCTCCGTTTTCCAATCGACCCTAATGGAATCCCGTCTCCCGTCATTATTTCGCGGCGTTGCGATAGAGCTAGGTGGAGAAGACCGAAGGCGTGCAAGACATTCCAGTCATCTCTTGGATGAGCTACGGCAACCATTTCCAAGATGTCTATACCGTCAAAATGATGTCGTCTGCTGTCATCGCAAGCTGAATTGACGGGACAGTGTATATCTATGATCCGAAGGTCTGAATGATTTCCTTCAATTTCGGCGCCATCGCTCAGCCATGACCCACAACGACGACAACCACCCCGTGAGGGTCGTTACCAGGAAGAGCCTCTTTGAACAAGAAATCGACCTCATCGACAATGACATTCTATGCCGACAACAAAGTCGCAAGAATGCTGAGAATCCCCCGAAAGACTCTTGGCAGGAGGATGGGTTTCTGTACACCAGGGATGGAGAAACAATATGGGTATGTCGTAGTACTTGAGATCCGCTCTCTGGCTGACCTGGTGCCAGGTCGACTTCACCCTGCGTTCACATCGGGATCCCCTGGCATTTCCCAATCGAAAGAAATGGATCATCACTTGCGTTGCATTCACCTTTTCTATGGCTACCAACTGGAATACGGGAGCGTATGCCATTGGAGAACGCAGCTTGCAGCGAGATCTGGGTGGGACGGCTTTAGAAACATCCGCAGGATTCGCGATATATGTTTGGGGATTCGCCCTGTTTCCGTTAGTCCTGAGCGGCTTGAGCGAGGACATGGGCCGGAGACCGCTGTATGTGGTGACCGGATTGCTCTTCTGGCTGTTCTTCTTCCCAATCATCAAGTGAGTACAGACAGCTGTCACTTTCGCTGAGGTGCTGATCTCTCAGAGCACGAAACATGAGTATGCTTCTGGCATTTCGCTTCCTTCAAGGAGGGATGGGCTCAACGGGCGCGTCAGTGGTTGGAGGCACGCTGGCAGATGTCTGGGTCACTTCCGAGCGCGGGCTCAAGATGTCCCTGTTTTCCTTTGTCTGCTTCTTTGGAAACAGTAAGTACTTGGTTCTAATCCTTCTCAGACATACTAACCGAGATATACAGGCATCGCACCCCTCGCAATGTCATGGGTCGAAGCTCGGCCAGACCTCGAGTGGCGATGGATACAGTGGATCCAAGTTATCCTGTTTGGAGTCTGCTTGCCTTTTATCATGGCAATTCCGGAAACAAGGGAAGGCGTCATCCTGCGTCGTCAAGCTGCACGCAAGAGAAGGGCGGCCGGGGCGACCGAACAAGGAACGTACATGGCCCGCTCTGAAGCCAACAAGCCCAAGCTCGTCGACCTCATCAAGGCCAGCTCCTTGCGACCGCTATGTAAGTAGACAAGCTGTTCCGAATTTCTGTTACTAACATCTCACAGGGTTGCTATTCACTGAGCCCATTGTTCTATTCTTTAGTCTTTGGGCGGCTCTCGCTTGGGGCGTGTTCTACGCGCTAACCGTCAGTATACCTTTGATCTTCCAAGGTCTCTACGACTTTGACGTCGGAAGAACGGGATTGGTGTATCTTGCCCTGATGTACGTCTGTTGACGAGGAGTTTGTCTGAAACGCTGACCCCAATCTCAAACAGCATTGGGACATTCTTGTCGTTCTGCTTCAACTTTTATCAAGAACATCTCTATCGCAAGAATGTGGCGACTCGAGGTCCCGAGGCTAGGCTGTACGCAGCGATGCTTGGTGGAGTGTGTTTCGCTGTGGGATGCTTTCTCTATGCTTGGACTTGTGAGTGTTGAGTGGATGAGGCTTGACGGATAGTTTAGCTGACCTATGATAGCATTCCCACATGTCACGTATATCGCTCCATGTATCGGCATCACCGTCGTCGTCTTCGGAATATTCTGTATCTAGTAAGTCCTCATTACAGTCTAAGCAATCGTCACTGACCAAATCGCAGCGTCGGAGTCTTCAATTTCTTGGCCGATTCATACACCATCTATGCTTCGTCAGCGCTCAGTGCCCAGTCCGCATTGCGAAACCTGGTTGCCGGATCGTTCGCGTTATTCACGCGGCAACTTTACAACAACCTGACGCCGCGTTGGGGAACGACGTTATTTGGCTGTCTAGCTACAATACTCGCCGTGATACCGTTCATCGCGTTTTTCTACGGACCCAAGATCAGGGCACATTCCAACTTCGCCAAGACGCTGGCAGAGGATCAGCGGAAGAGGGAAGGAATAGAGCTCTCGGAAGAGGTTATCGCCTGACAGGATACCGCAACATATAATCGACATAGATAATAGTTGTATGGACTAAATGGACATTTCTAGACAGCAGGGCACTGTTGAGGCCGTTATGAATCCCACAAGCTCTCGGGTTTCTGACCTCCCCAAAAGTCCGGCAAATCTGGATACCCCTTAGGCATGCGATGCCTATAAACCTTGTGTAGCGTCCTGTCCGCACCCTCGACATTCGCGGAATACCGCACGAGTGGCTCGGGATCGGCCTTGTTGTCCTCGACACGGAATTCAAAGGATGTGAGTCGAGGCAGATCCTTGGTGAGCTTGACGACGAATTTCTCAAGTCGGTCAACTGGAGGAATGTAATGCGTCTTGACGATACCCCAGTATGTGAGATGTGCCGGACGGTGTTGTTGACGGAAGCGAGTGACTTGGGCTTTGATTTTGGCGGCCGGTTCGAGGGTGACAATGAGTGTTACTTGTTCAATGTTGGAGGAGAAGCGCTTGAAAAAGTCTTGGAAACCGTTCTGCAAAGGCCGTCAGATTCAACTCATATAACAAAACTTGCCACGTACCAGCATAGAAACATCTCTCGCACCGTATGCATACGGCAATACAAACCGTACCTCAACCCGCCTCAATGCCGGCAACTCCTCTGTGCGCAGGACTCGTAACGGCGTCTTTTCCCTTTCCACGTGCAGGGCGTCTTCTTTCAGGTGCACATGGAGCACGAGATTCTCGATTCCAATGAAATGCGCAAGAGCGTGTGTAAGCCAGGTCGCGTCGGGCTTATCTCGGCGGTATGGCTTGAGGTCGGCGTAGACCATGTTTGTAGGAAGAGCTGTCCCGTCACGCAGGATCAAGGTCTTGAGCGGAGTAGGTTTCGCGTCGGGCTTGAGGTCATTGTCACCGACGAGACTTGTCGTATGCACCATATCAACTACGTCCAGTGGATGATCGTACGTGTAATCGGAAAGGTTAGACGTGATGCGTAGGCGTTTGATCTGCCCGTGATGGCGGATCGCGCAGAGATTGGGAAAGAGGCGGGCGTAATCGTCATAGTCGTCCCTGTCGGTACTGATCTCGTATGACCTGTCTGCTTCAGCGCGCTCGAATTCAAGAGCTCTGAAAGGAGTAAGTACTTAGATCATTAATCCGTCTGTCGACTTACTGCACGAAAGGTCGAATTCTCTGCGGCATTCGCTCCACCTTTTCATGCCATCCGATAGGATCCTCGTCATCGAACTTTAACACTTTCCACCGGTAAGTCCCCCTGAGAATCCTACTGAAGCGTGTGCAGGTTCTTGCCCAAGCATCCAAGTCGGCATTCCACACCTCATCAAACAGCGCACTCGTCTCGCGGACGGGATCCAAGCGCTGAAGCGGATTAGCGGGCGGGCAAAGATGCCAGGCGATGCTGTCGATTGCGACTTTCGGAAGATCGAAGATTGTTTTAGGGCGACGTGGGCGAGCGTCAGGCCGAGGATGATGAGGTTTGCGTGGGCTGCGGTAGCGATAAGGTGCCCGCCTCGATTTGGGCTCTTCTATCGTCGAGGAGGAATCCGGGTTTCGAGCGGTTTTGCCATGCGCAGCCTGCGTCTTGGCATTCCCGTTGGTATTGCTGCCGGCTCTGATCTCTGGATTGACCGCCGATGCAGGCTTCGAGGTGATTTTTGGATCCTCTGGCTTTGATTTGGGATTCGCCCCGGACAGTCCATGTGATCGCAAAGGCGGCAAATCCATCCCCTCCGGCTTCGGCTCGACGATCTTCCGAATTGCCTTGATTTGATCCTGCATTTCCTGCCTCTCAGCTAGCAGCCTTTGCACCGCGTCTCTCAAGTGCGCCAGCTCGGCTTCCTTCTGGTCCATAGTCCGTTTCCACTGCACAATCTCCTTGGCCATCGAATCGACTTGAGCGCGAGATGATTCAATAATGGCATCAAGGAGGGGATCATTATGACGGACTTCATGGGCGCTAGGCGGTTCGCTAGACTGAAAGTCCTGAAGCCCGGTAGCTACTATCGCCTCCGGGGAAGAGCTAGCAGAAGGTTCACGCTGAAACGTCTCGGTCGTCTCGGCAACTCCCCCGTATGGCCGACGGGTTCGTTCTCCTAATCCTGCATTGTCACGCTCCTCGTCGGCATCGTCGTTAAGCGAATCTCCGAGACCGAGCTGAGCCAGGAGACGACGAGCACTCTCTGGGTCCTCATAGCTGAAGCGATTCCTTCCTGGCATGATGTGCGGCCAAAGGGAGATCAGAAGAATATGTTAGTTGATGAAACAATAAAGTTCAGAATTCAAGTACACGACGATCACTCACTCGTTCTGTCGTTTGCTTCCGCTTCATTATCGCTTCATTCGTCATGCATGTTGAGTGATTATCTCTCCAAGCATCTATCTTGTCTTTTCTCCTGCTTCTACCAGTGTGCTATAGCTCTCACTATGCCTGTCCGCACCAGGGCAGATCCCGAGTTCATGCCCATCCATCAACCCATTCCAGGACTTCCGCCGTTAAAATGGGAATGCGAAGTCCAAATCGAGACGCAGGATATTGACGATCTTGCAAGTGACTACTCGAAAGGTCCGTCGGTCGTGACCGCGTTCCGGCCAGACCTAATGAGGATATTAGAAACCGTTAACGAGACCCTGAGACTTCCACTCGAAATTCTCTCCATCGTCGCGGAATACCTTACCCTGTCCTCATCCCACGCAACCTGCGCCTCTCTCGCCGTCACCTCTCATGCCGTCCGACAAGAAATATCACCCATCCTTTGGCGAACAGTGACGGCTTGGAACCCTCCAAGACAGTTTACCGCAGGGGATGATATGCTTGTCAGCGAGATGCGCGAAAGGTGGAGCGAAATGGTTCATGCGAGTGCCGCGAGATACACAGAGTGAGTTCCCTTTTTGGCGCTTCGTGAAGACTTGCTCACGGAGAGAAGGTACATCCTTGTTCCCCCGTATGCGTTCAACCAAGAGTTCAAAGACTACTTTCTGGACGACGACTATCCCTTCGTTCCATCGCTCAATCACATCTTACCACGCCTGAAAGCCCTCGTCTACTTCGCCGAGTTTCGCTCCGGCCCGCGACTTGTTGTCTGTCAGCCATATCTTTGCTTCTGCAAAGGCTTCAGACCGGGAACGAAAGATGTTCAAGGTGTGCTCAGGCTGTTGAGTATGGTGTCAGGAGTGTTGGGAGAGACGTTGATCAGGCCGCCATGGAAGTTTGTCGTTTTGGAGTCTGCAACGTCGGTACTTGCGAGAACGATTACAGAGTTCCGCCAACACGGCGTGGAGGATGGAGATGAAGACGAATGGGAGGATGTGGACGATGATGATATCGAGGAGACTCTCGTGCCCGAGGAGGAAGATCTTCCGGGCGACCAAAACCTTGCACAAACGGAATGGTACAAGGCATCCGACATCTACAGTCCCGAAGCTCTGCCGCAATACTTGCCACTTGGACCTTCAGACCTCTCGCGAAGCGCTCGAAAACACTTCCGGGATTGTTTCCCCTATCCTCTCACGATCTTTGAATTCGCATCTCCGCTTTCTGATCACCCGGATCCGGATCTCGTCACGGCGATGTTTTTGGATCTGCTCAGGCTGATTATGTCGCTGCCTCAGAATATATTCGCCATGATGATCAGCATCCGAGGACTGTTATTGGAGGAAGTGATGGAATGCATCGAAGCTGTGCGTTGTTGTCGATTAAGCTTGATCTGACACTGATTTGCCCGCAGTACCAGCCTCTGCTGCTCTTGCATGCCCAGTACGCAAATCTCAAGCTAAATTTTCTCGTTTCCGATGCGCCGCCACGATCAGAGTTTCAGTCTTTCGTTGAACAGCTGTTCCAGACCATTCGCGGCGGTCTCTTTGCAATCAGCTGTCGGGGGGCATCATTGAACGCTATGGGATCATGGACCATTGGCCGAGAGGAAGCTCACGAGGTGAAGGAACGTTGGAGTATGCGGGTTCTGCCAAAAGAGAACAAGGTCTGTTGGGGCGAAATGGCGCAGGGTGCGGTTGAATCAGCGGAGACGTTTCCGGACGAAGGGGAGGATGCGTTTGCGCTGTTGCGCAAGCAATATGCCGATAGTTTATGTGGGGACTCGGAATAATGAACGGAGTAGTTGTGCTGGTTTTAATCCGCCTTGCGATGCGATCGCAGGGTTGATAGACTGGGATCATCGCTGTACAGGCCAGCCACGTGTTTGACGGCGTATAGAGATGCGCCAGAGCAAAGCATGGAAATCATCGTGCATGACGCTCTCCACCTATATCTCCACCGACTGACGTCGATCTTGCGAGGCCGTCCTCTCCTCCCAAGCACCCCTCGGAGCCCGTCGTCGCTATTCGGCCGAATTGCCGACACTGAATCGCACTCGAAGGATCCTCGGTGCGACCCCCAGACGTTCGGAAAAAAGCGCTGGGCGGAAGCAAATGAAGATAATGCGGCGTGACCGCCTGGCAGCGATCCGGCCTTCTATTCGTCACAGGTCCGGTTGAGCAGTCGGAGTCGTCGTCGAGGTATATAGATTCGTAGATCATCACATCGTCGCTCGTCAACAAGACCAGCTTACAGTACTCGCAGTCGCATTCCACCACCATCCAAAAAAACAACATCTCTCAAAATGGTCAACCCCAACCGAAGGTTCTTTGTCGGCGGTAACTTCAAGATGAACGGTACCGTCGACATGATCACCGCCCTGATCGAGCAGTTGAACAACGCCAACCTCGACGGCAAGACTGGTGAGTCCGCAAAAGATGCGAAAAAAGCAACGTTCTTATATCCCCGATACAGAGGTCGTCGTCGCTCCTCCCTCGATCTACTTGTTGCAGGTCAAGAACGCCCTCCGCCCTCCCGCTCAGGTCGCCGCCCAGAACTGCTACACCGCCGACTCGGGCGCTTACACGGGTGAGATCTCGCCCGCACAGCTCATCGACGCTCGTGTCGAATGGGTCATCCTCGGTCACTCGGAACGACGATCGATGTTCGGTGACACCGACAAGTTTGTCGCTGACAAGACCCGGGCCGCCATCTCGGCTGGTTTGAAGGTCATCTTGTGTGTCGGTGAGACCAAGGAAGAGAGGGAGAAGGGTATCACGATGGAGATCAACGAGAGGCAGTTGGAGGCTGTTACCAAGACCATCGACGAGAAGGACTGGGAGTGAGTAGACTATCCGCGTTGACTGGAAAGGTGCTGATATGGCGATAGACACGTTGTTCTTGCTTACGAGCCTGTCTGGGCCATCGGTAAGTCGACTGTGCGCGAAAGTTGATTCGAAGCTGACGACCGTTTTTAGGTACCGGTCTTGTGCGTAACGCATTTGAGAGGACGCTTGCGCAGCTCGCACACGGCTAACTTTATTATCGCTGCAGGTCGCTACCCCTCAGCAGGCACAAGAGGTCCACGCCGAGCTTCGACAGTGGTTGGGTAAGAAGGTCAGTCAGAAGGTCGCCGACAGCATTCGAATCATCTACGGTGGAAGTGTGAATGGCAAGAACTGCCGAGAACTCGGTAAGTCTCTTTCTTCCTCTTACTAGTTCGCGTCTGACTTTGGCGTGCCTGGTTTACAGCTGGCCAGCCCGACATTGACGGCTTCTTGGTTGGCGGTGCCTCGTTGAAGCCCGAGTTTGTCGACATCTGCAAGTCTGCCGATTAAACAATCACAATGAAATATAGAGGAAAGAATAAAGAAAAGACAGCAAAAGGAAGACGCCAGGGTGCGCCAGGGTGCTCTTGTATCACGATCGGAAGCCGTTAATGCGCGCTCAGTATGGATCATGTTCTAAGACGGAGAACGTAAGACACGGAGCTTCGACAACACTTTGAGACTAAAGATCAACAAGTGTTGGCATGTGCCCCATTGATGGTTCAGGTTAAGCAAGCAGCTAAGCAAGCCCGCCAGCTTGGTTCTTTGTACATTGGCTTGGGACCCAGGTTTCCCGAACGGGCGCACCTTCCCTTTCATGTGAAACACGAAGTGCTCTGAACGCGGTGAGCGTCCAATTCTTGTCAAAAGTTGGTCGAGGAGTCCAGCAGCCACTCAAGGAGAGATTGGCTCCACTATCACCGTCCCATACTGTACCGCAGCCCCAGCATGGCGTTCGCTGAGAACAAAGACTACGAGAACGAATGGGAGGCGATAGACTCGATGCAAGCGCACACACCATCAAGCAAACTCGAGATGGCATCGAGCTCAGTCAGTGCCTCAAAGGCATTCAAGATCCGCTCCCATTGCCCACCAACAGGCCATTCTGTCTCCCGTCAACGTCATCGATCGAAGGAAACCACGGCAAAGCCCCGTTGGACGCCTTACCCGCCTTCGCAAATACAATCTTCCGGTAGCCCCTCCATTCGAACCGAGAATGATTCGTCCCAGCCCCCAGCGATGCCTTCATCTGGCGCGTACTGCCTGGATCTAGATGGCTTCGAGATAACGCCGGCGACAGCTCAAAAGCTTGAAAAGTACCGGTTTACGCCTTCGCCGAAAAAGCGAGCGCGTGCTGAGTTGCCTGATGTTTCGGAGACCGCTATTGACTTGACAACTCCAGTAAAGACGCCTACGGAAGATGCTAAGGTGGTTTCGAGGAGTGCGAACAAGATCAGGGTCGGAAGTGATTCATCGATTCAAGCGGTCGATGTAGATCAAACGATGGTTGCGGAATTTCAAGTCGATGGCAAGCAATCTGGGAGCGGATTAGCGAGAGAGGAGAAGCCCGAAGCGCAGGAGGAGGAAATGCCTCTATCAGAAGAACAGCAGAAAGTATTGGAAATGGTCATGCAAGGGTACGTTCCGGTCACCAACGCCTCCTATCGAGGCTGACTCTCTGCAACAGGCAAAGCCTATTCTTTACCGGTTCAGCCGGTACCGGAAAGAGTTTCCTGCTCAAGAAGATCATTGCATTGTTGAGGTCGTCCGTGATAAGTCAAAAGGGACATCTGGTCAGGAAGAAAGTTGGCAAGTATCCCTATCTCGCCACCACCTCCTATCGACTAATCCTGCGTCGACAGCGGTCACCGCTTCCACCGGTATCGCGGGCGTTTCCGTCGGTGGAGTCACGCTTCACTCTTGGGCGGGCGTTGGCATCAATCCAGGGGATCCACAGATCCTTGTCAAAAAACTGCGGCGTGACGGCGCACAGCGGAAGAATGCGGATACGGCGTACAAGCGATGGATGGAGACGGATGTGCTAATCATTGATGAGAGTAGGTTCGACCCCCGACAATCATTGGGGGCATAGGCTGATTGTAGCATTCAGTCAGTATGATCGATGGCAGGTTTTGGGATAAGCTTGAGGAGGTAGGGCGATTGGTTCGCGGTTCATCCAAGCCGTTTGGGGGGATTCAGGTGAGTTTACGGACATAAAGGAAGGCATCATGCTCATAAACCTTCGCAGCTCGTACTGTATGTCCTATGACTTAAGAGATTCTTAATCGCTTCTCATACTGCCATCGCTAGCTGTGGCGATTTCTTCCAGTTGCCTCCTGTACCGGATCGCCATACTGGGACATCGGTTTTCGCCTTCCAGGCCAAGACCTGGAATAGGTGCATCCCAAAGGTGTTCGGTTTGACGCAGGTATTCCGTCAGAAAGCTGGAGGTGTGTGCGGCTACCCGAAGAATGCATTTCCGCTTATTCTTCTCGTCAGGCTTTGTACAAATGCTCAATGAGGCGAGAACGGGAACGCTGTCTTCCGCGTCGGCGAGAAAGTTTGCAATGCTTGCGAGGCCCGTTAGATACGATGATGGCATCGAAGCGACAGAGCTTGTAAGTGAAGAAGAGGTCTCACTGCGCGATGCTCATCCCTCTCAGTATCCCATCAAGCGTCAAGCAGAAGACGCGAATCAGCGAAGGCTCAAGGCCTTGAGCGGGACCTTGGAGATGTATGTCTCGAAAGATGTGCCAGGGTAAGATTCGAGGTCGACACAGACTCCGGCTCTGCTAACTCCTCTGCAGCCACAAGACAGAAGGCACTTTACACACGCACGAATCTGCCGTCAGATTGCTGGATCAATATTGCAAGGCAGCCGCTGTCGTCGAATTCAAAGTCGGATGTCAAGTCATGCTCATTACAAACGTGAAGGGAGGCGAAACGGGATTGTATAATGGATCACTGTGGGTCATGCGCATTCTTCATGGCTTTTCGAGCTGAACTCTATAGTGGAATCATCACCGGCTTTCAACGAGAGTCGGGTAAGGCAGGCATCTTGCCGAAAGACATCCGCTGAAAATGCTTCGATTTAGCGGTTCCTACCGGAGCGAAAGAAGAGAAATCCATAGTACGTCGCAGACTTATTCATGAAGCCCGTTCTGACGTGCTCTTAGGCGTTGACCGACGTTGAAAAGGATGAGCGAGAAGCGCGAGCCATCAAGCAGGCTGCGGCCTTTTCGACGTCGGGATGGGACACAGACGATGACGATGAGTTGATCCCGGACGTCCCGCCTGTCGTCGAGAAGCCTATCGAAATATTGAAAGGCGCTCCTGTTAGGAGATGGGATGCGGACAACAAGAACTGCTTGTGGCCGGTCGTCAGAGCAAGTTGCAGAGGTGCCGCCATATCGTCCCGCTGACCTGTATGCCAGTTCACCAATGGTGTGGAAATGCTCGTCAAGCCCTTCGATTTCGAGGTGACCTCGGCGAAAGGAACCATGGAAGGTGAGTGGACAACACATGAGACACTGAAAGCCTGGCATGACCCACTTTTCATTAGCAAAACGAATGCAAATTCCGCTCATCAACTCTTGGGCGATTAGCATCCACAAGTCTCAAGGCATGACTTTGCCGCGTATGAAGGTCGATTTGGCGCAAAGCTTTGAAAAGGGGCAGGCTTACGTCGCTTTATCGTGAGTACTGATGTATTCTGATCTGCCGTCGAGCTGATGTGATGGCCCTAGGCGAGCGACTTCAATGGACACGATTGAAGTGTCGAATTTTCATCCATCCAAGGTGTTTGCGCATCCAATCGTCGTCGGATGGTCCAAGAATCTGCGCACGACAAGCTGATGGTGTCAAGCCGGTATCAATTTGGTGATCACCTTCGGCCGGAAAGGCGTGGGCTTCATGGAACAGGCGGGCAGTCATACCACATTAAAAAGCCGATTCAGAAATGGTGGTATGAGGGAGTGATCTCTGTAACGTGGATGTGATAAGGTGAGAGGTACCCCATATTTGCATAAAGAGCTTCCCATGTCCTACATACGATGGCGATCGCAAAATTGTTATCCATCGCATTCCCGCTTAAACTATGATATACGTTGATAAAGGTGTGTGAGAATCACTGGTCTCTGCCGCAAGCTTTGGCCTGCAGCGATTCAAAGATACAGTCAACTCCCTTGGATCTGAGAACCTAAGTTCCCGTTACGTTCGAGTTCGTGCTGCCTGCGACTCGAAAGATTCTGAACAAGGGCCTTCCCTCCGCGTTGCTCACAGTCATGAGGCTCTGAATGTCTCCGGCTGAGACGTCACTCAGATTTAAGAGCTCAAGGATTTCTGTTGTGGAGGCTTGGCGAGCCTCATCTTCCACACTCGGTCGGACCTCGAAGCTTAAACCTCCAACAGAGATTGTGACAGTGGGCTGGACTAGACTCGTAGCCGTGAGCCCCAACAAAGTCTCGTTCAACTGTGCGGCGATATCATCGAGGGACAAACTAGACGAAGTAACGGAATTCAGCGGATAGAGGTCCCGATAGGTGCGGCTGTATTCGTAGAAGTGCAACCCGCCTTGCATCATCTCCCTAGAAAGGTCGGAGGCGGGTTTGTCTCCCAGGCAGTCCAGTCCTTTGCGCAGTTGGTTAAATAATTCAGTTGAGATGATGGAAGACTCGCGCAACGCGCGCACATCCAATGTTCGACAACTCCTGGTCTTGATCGCTTGTACGCTCCAACCAACGCAATGCGCCAGTTCAAGAGCAGTCGTTTCGTCTGCCTTCGCAGTTGCGATCATGTCGCTTGTAAGCTCAGAGAGCTGTTGCGAGGGGTCCTTTAGTGATCGCGCCTTTTCCGCTCGACTGACCCAAGGATGGTGGAATTCTAAAATCTCCGCTTTCTCGTCGGGATGAGAACTCGATAGACCAAGAGACAAAGGATGGGAAAAATATCTTGGTCACGACATCATGTCATCCTTTCTGGCTTCGTTTATGACGTCACTGTCGTCACCGTCAACGAACGCGCAGAAAAGTGAATAGAGGCCTCCCTCATTCAAAAGTCGCTGAATACGGTCCTGAGCTGAACTTCTGGGCATACAACGGGTGAATGGTCATGACCCAGAACCTTGTAAACTATCATAATATCAAACTTCTCAATGACCTGAGGGATACCATGTATCTGTAGGATGCGAGAATTGTCAAAAAGACCGTCTATCAATAGCAAAAATCTCCGAATGGCATTTGTCCTCTTGCGAGGCCGTTTACGGCAAAATTGAACGAACAGATGGCGAGAACGTTGATGTCACTCGATGTGGTCCGCCTTGAAGCTTGGCATTAATCGAGGAGACGCAACGCCTAGACCGTCCATTCGCCCTTCCGCTTTACTCCTCTTCCTTGCCCTTCCGCCTCCCCAGAGCCATCCGGATCCCGCTCAAGCACCCGCCTCACGACCTCAGCGAACGTGCGCATGGTCTCCTGCTCCTGAGCCCCGATAAACAGCCCCTTGGACGTTGCCTGCGTCTTTCCGTCCGCGTCTTTTGTCTTTATTGTCTCCACGCCACGAGGTTCAGGAATATAGAATCCCTCTCCACGCGACGTCGGTTGAGTCTTGCCGCCCCTCCCGCGTCCTCTGCCGCTGACCGGCTGCGCCCGGGGAACCTCCATTCCAAGACACTTTGCCAGCACGTCTTCTCTCTCTTTCAAATTCTTGATTCCCGCGAGGTGCGTGAGGAGCGTTCGAATGTGTGTTTGTGGATTCGCGTAGGGAGGCGCGGAGGGATCTGGCGGGGCGAGGAGGTGACGGAGTTGTTGAGATTTCGCTGCGGCGCAGATTTGTATGAGCTTTGGTAGTTGCGAGCGGACTCCCCTACTTACCAAGATCAAGGTACTCCGACCGCCGAAGCGGCTTGACCTCTTCGCTCCTCAGCGGATCATCCCATATCCCCTGATCTTCTGGTTCTTCCGGGAACTTTAACGATTCCAAGGATCGCGTGATTCCTTTCCATGCGGTTCTCGTGCTGCGTGGTATGTATGATGGCGCCGGTACATCGAGTCGTGGAGCGTCGGTTGATGGACCAGAGGGTGATTCACCACATCGCACTGTAAGAATAAAATTAGAAGGATAAGTCGAGATGATAGACAACACACCTTTATGAAGTTTGAAACATGCCACAGAACAACTGCACGCAATTAGCTGTGTCTATGGAACGGCGCAAGAGGACTCACTATGGGACCTGGCATGCAGGGCACTTGTACTTTTGCTCTTGCTCGTGACAGACGACACACTGGACCATGATAATGATGGATGTCAAACGAGGAAACGGGCGATATGACGGTACGATAAGTACTTGCCTTGTAACTTGAGCCGATCGCCGAAATATCTGAAACAGCAGGCGGCACGTGATGTTGAGCCATCGTCTATCTCTCCAACCTTCCCTCCATCGTCTTCAGCCTCAACCATGCATCCAGACAATCCCTACCGCGACAACCCTCCAGACTTCGCTCAACTCGCAGCTGAGTTCTCTTCACTCCGGCCGTTGTAAGTCCCGTATGCTTTCGCGAATTCCCGCTGACCGGACTGCAGCGTCAAGGACAACGCCAACGGGCCGACGATTGATTTCAAAGATGCTGCGGCGTTGAGGACATTGACGACATGTCTTCTGAAGAAGGACTTTGCGCTGGATGTGGTCATTCCGGAAGATCGGCTGTGTCCCACTGTGAGTGCTTTTCGTGCCTCTATTTCTCGGTTGCTGAGTCGGTTCTAGTTGGCGAATAGGTACAGCTCCTGTCAAGGTCGACGTCGGAAAGCTGAATACATTCCGTCGATAGGCTAGACTACCTGCATCATCTTCTTGACATTCACGCATACCTCGATGACATGTCTCCCACCCCGCTGAGGGTCCTCGACATGTACGTTCTTCGCATTCATGCAAGCACGCGCTGATAACCAGATCAGCGGCACAGGCGCATGCGCAATCTACGCAATTCTCCTCGCACGCATACATATCTCGGCCACTATCATTGCGACCGGTACGCGTCTCTCTGTTTTTTCGATCCGTCGCTGACATTGGCGAAGAACTGGACAACGTATCCTATCAATCCGCGCTCGAGACGGTTCGCAAAAATGACTTGTTGTCCCGGATCACGCTGTACAAAGCACCGTCAGAATCGTCTCCGCTGTTGGATGCGATCGCGACGGAATCCGACCCGTACGTTTTAAAGACTAGCTCGGGCTTTCGCTGACTTTGAACAGAAGTCCATTCACGTTCACGCTATGCAACCCCCCCTTTTACGAATCTGCCGCGGAAATGGAAGAATTGACGAGCCTAAAAGCGCTACCATCACACGCCGTACGTCGCTTTCGCCACTAAAATACACTGCTGACGGCCTTACAGGCGCCGACTGCCGCTGTCAACGAATTGATGACCCCCGGCGGCGAAGTATCCTTTATCGGGCGCATGATTTCGGAAAGCACCTGCACCCGGAATCGATGCCTGTAAGCCTTTCTCTGTTTGCCTTGTGCCGTGCTGACTCGCAGGCAGGTGGTACACCTCCCTCATAGGAAAGGCTTCATCCATCCCACCACTCGTTGATGCCCTGAAATCACAAAACGTGGGTCTTTGCGTGCCGCTTCACTTCCCGACACTCAGGTCGACCGTGACCTGGGTCATGCACAGATCGACAACTACTTATTGCTCGGGATGAGACAAGCGCGTACCGTTCGATGGATTATCGGCTGGTCATTCACGGACATCAGATTACCAGACGTGAGTTTCTACCACTGCCGTCCGAGTCGACGCTAAGTCTTCGCAGTCAATGATCCGTCCACCGGGCTTTCCCTCGACCGCACGGTACCTCCCGCCACCAAATACATGGACTTACCGTCCACTCGAGCGTACGGGAAAAATCTTGCACATCAGCGACATCCACGACATTGTCGAAGCTGCGCTTCGGTCAGCAAGAGTGGATATCGAATCGGACGAGGATGCACGAAGCGTCCGAGTCGTTGCCCCTCGAGCGATTACTTGGACTCGAGCGGCTCGTCGGAAGGGACCGGGCGAGTCATCGGCGGAGCCGTTGTTTCGTGCGCGCATCAACGTCGCAACGCCTGAAGCGAGCCGGAGAGCGCAATCACCGTCAGTGGAGACGAACCACGACTCCGTCATTTCACTTGACTGGATCAGAGGGAGGGATAGAAATCTTGTAGATGGCTTCTGGGCGTTTCTCGTCCGCAAAATAGGCGACGCCGTCAGGGCGACATGACACAAGACATATCATAGAGACACTTGGGAGCGTCCACATATACAACGACTTTCGTTCGATCTCGGCGCTAATCTGACCCGCGACTCCTGAGTCTCCCCGCCCATGGCGAAGTCGGTGGCTCGGCCGCGCGCATCGGATCCACAACGGGTGAGCCGGGTGCCGTACGATTCGTCGGTGTGATCGCAAACGCACTCGCGGCACCCGCTTTATTATGCCGGCGAAATGCCTCCCATCCATCGCGTGGCGTCGTCGGTGCTGTATCTCTCGTCTCCCCCGAGGCATCTCCGACACCGTTCCGCCCCTCGCCGCCTTGATGGCTATCGACCGACGAAGAATACCTATCCGTCACCGCGGGCGCAAATGCATCGGACGCAAAGGCCGAGAAATCGTCATCGTGCATGGCGGCGGGTGGATCATCTGCAAATGACATGGCCGCAGCGCGTGGTCGCGCACGGGAACGCGGACTCATCTGATTGAGCGCGTCAAAGTCGATCGAGGTCGACATGTCGAAATTGGTCGTGTCGTATGTCTCTGATTCTTGCTGGTATTGCAGCGGCTGGAATCCCGTTGCGACCCATCCGCATTCCCCCTGGCGATCCTCCATCTCCATGTCGCCTTCTTCATCGATGCTCATCTCGTTGGCTTTGCCGTAGGGAGCCGAGCCGGTTGCATGCTGATTGCCGTATACGGGCACGTCGAATCCCGTGAAACTGACCTGCGGTGTCGGCATTGGACGACCATTGGTGCGCTGCGGGTATGCTGTGCCGTTGAAGCTCGTCGATGCAAGGGAATTTAACGATGAGACGGGTGCTGGAGGGATATTTGTCGAGCCGGCAATGGGCTGGTACGGCGCAAAGGTATGATTGACGGCTGCGTGTGGGTTATATGCGAGTGTTTTGGCAAGTTGGGCCTGGGGAACATGTTAGCTCTCGGGTTAGATGCCTTACTTAGAAACAAACCTGCAACGCCGTCAAATCGTAGCCCTGTTTGCCGACGTGCACCCCGCTGTTCATCGTCGCGATGAGATCTTCCACGCTCGCCATTCTGATTTGTTTGAGAAGGAGCTGAGAAATATAAATGTCAGATGATGCCACATATATCACAGAATGACTGACGGGTCAAGTGTTTTCAGTGTTTCGCGATGTCGTCCTTTGTTACAAAGGGAGTTCCGGTTATCCGGCTTTGTGCTGCTGTCGGAGGCGACGCGAGATGTATTGAGTGCTGATGGTTGTTGATGGTTGACTCGTGCGCCTGATGCTGGAAGACTTTGCTCGAGCACTCCAGCGACGTCTCTCTGCTGACCGAGGCTACTGGCGAACACGGCGTAAATGCCCAGGCGTCGGTGTTGGGTAATCGAGTGTTTCCCGGTGTGCGGTGTAGCTATTGTCCTATGCCCATGCGATTCGACCGACTGATTACAGAAATCCTGCGCTCAGGGCGATCGTCGGCCCGGACTGTTCCGCGGGAGAATTCGTGTCCGCGATTTCCGCTTATCGGGGCGGCACAGGCGGGAAGAGATTAGCAAAGGGTTGTCGAGCGTCTTGGGTATATCAGGTCTGCCGGGAATCAGCTTGTCTCTGGAGGAGCGCCATCGATCTTTGCCTCTTGTCAAGTTGCCGCAGCTACTTTATCTCAGTCCTCGCCCAGCAGCTCGGAGTTTATAGCCGGCGGTGACGCTCCGGCGCGAGAAGACTTTAGAGCTGGACGCCGATAACGTGCGACGCGGACTCAGATGGCTTAAATGGCGGGAATTATCGTACGAACGAAAACCGTGGATATTGACAAAATGCTGAGCAGGATAGCGCCGCAGTGTTGTCAGCTGACCATCAAGGATATCGTATAGCAGCTGGTATATCAGCTCGTTTATCAGCAGGGCAGGGTGGCGCTATATATGAATTAAGAATATGCCAACCCACGGCGCGTACGATATGCAAATAAAAGCTCCAGCCCCGAGAGTTCCCAGCCGAGCTCAATATTTGTGAACAGCCTCGTGGTTTAGTCGCTAGATCAGCTTCACAGATGAAGCAAATAAGATATCTGAGGGCTGAGGACAACCCTGAGATATCGGACGGCTCTCGATGTTTATGCTGTATACCCTACGCCACCGGTACAAAGCGACAGGAGCTTTCACCGCGGCATCTGCGGAAGTCTTCATAGCTCCGGCTTAAAGTCGCTTAAACTCGCGAGGATGACTTTGGCCCCATAGGTTTCCCGAGGATTCGCTGCGCGGACCTCTGCATCTGGGACCCAAATGACGTCCATCCCGGCCCGAACGCCCGCCTCTAAGCCCTACCAGACAGAAAATGACGATGGGACCAGACATCATTCAGCGGGATGGAATAGACTTGCGAGTATGGCATCCTCAAAAACCAGACCTTTGCTTCGCTCGATGCGCTCTGCCTCGATGTCGGACTGTTCGCCATAGCCGACCTTTCGACCTATTTACGGGTTGGTGATCAGCTGCGATGCCGAGAAAAGCGCCCGCAAGCAATCTCACCCAACGAACGGGCGGCTGCAAGGTAGATCTGGAACAGCAAGTCAACGTCTTTCACTATGCAGATCTGTCATCGCTTACGTCGGGACACGGCTTGCCTCGACCGTTTGGTTCTTCTTTGGAATCCGCTGTGATGATGCTATTTGCCGGAAACGCATCGAAGAAATGAGCAAGGTTGGACTAGACCATCCATATCCATAAGCAAAGATCAGCATGAGCGCAAGCTCTTGACGTGTCTTTCTCAACCGACGGGTACTGACCGATTTGAATCGGAAAACAGCATCTCGAGAGCTCGTAGCCAAAGTAATTGGAGTGTTGTGACCATGCTACACAAGACTTGTCAGTTTCGATCCATCTCATAAGAATTGACCGACTCACAAGATGCTTGACGAGTTCCACGGCTCCTTTCATTGGCTGGACCTTGGCAAACGTTTCATCCTGTTTTCGATTGCGCTCCGCAACAAAGTTATCCATGCTGAGCTTGTCTGCGAGATCAGGGTAGTGGCCGTGAATGTATTGGTTGGCCTCGTGCTGGACTGATCAGCGTTTAAAAAGTCAGTGCAAGTCTTGACGGATAGGCGAAATTTGGTCGACCTTTTCCCATCACGGCCGACCTAATTTCCCAGGTGTACGCATAGCCGCACCTTCCCAGAGTTTCATCTATATAAGGTATATAAGGTTTGAGCGACATAACATGGTTCGAGGAGCGATAGACATACCCATCACGCTGGAGATAATCCTCTAAGGTATCCATTAGCACACGACTTGATCGCGTCTTGTGTCGATCTCGGATCGCCTCCGAATTTCTACAAGGACGATGAACTGATATTCCAGAGCGATTTGTGTGCCACTGATGTGGCAACTTACACTGCAAAAAGAAGCCGACCTATTGATATGCCATCGCTTGGGTCCTTCCCAAGCACATACTCAGCAGTCCATCCATATCAAAGATGCAATACTCGCTCCCGGAGAATTCTTGATTTCCGGACATTACGCTCGAGACTCTAGCGAGTCAATGCTAGAGTATCCAAAATAGACTCGCGGTTGCTGATATACCGTACAGATCGTCATACATGGCATCGAGGGAAGAACGATGAACATGGAATGCGTCGAAACAACACAGTCGCGCTTCGGACCGATAGCTGCCCCGAGATTTACGTAAGCAGACTGTGCGGAACCGCGCCCACCGCTCCGGCTACGATGACGAAGATGTTGCCGTTGCACTGAATCAAGTGGTCTCGTGCGACGGTACTGTTTCAGAAGAACGGTCCCGATTCATCATACACTGCCTAGCACTCACGATACACTATGCCGACGGAATTGCCATACGCAGCAGATGCAGAGGAATCCCTTGCTTACGATGAACTCGAGGTGCGTATCGAGAGATTCTCACGACCGCAAGCGTGTACGCATTGTAGGCTTACATCCTCTTTCACCCAACAGGTTCTGAGAAATCAATACGAAAAGGAGCAAGCGCAGAAACATGTGACCACGCAGACAAAATTCAACTATGGTGCGCTTCGCTCCTCTGTACTTTCCATAACATGCCGTGCTGATGGACGTCCTACACAGCTTGGGGCATGGTCAAGTCTCCAAAGAGGGAACTGCAGATGGAGGGTATCAAGCTTCTTCAGGGTACGGCCGCTCGTGTGTTCCCCTACCGCTCAAGCTGACCTTGTCTCGCCCTCTGACAGAGATCTACGCCTCCGTGCCCGATTATCGACGTGAATGCTCCTACTATATTGCGTTGGGATACTACAAACTAGGCAACTACGGCCATGCCCGTCGTTTCAACGGTAGGCTAACGGTCCATCTGCGGAAGCCATTATAGCTGATTGAGATTGGCGACAGATCTCCTACTACACGTCGAGCCATCCAACATGCAAGCGCAGTCGCTTAAAGCCCTTATCGATCAAGCAGAGACAAGGGAAGGATATATCGGTGAGTGCCATTCCCAAATTCGCAGTCTAAATGTTTCTCATTGACTTTCGTCACCTTTAGGGATCGGCCTGGTAGCGGGCGCCGCGGCCCTGGGTGGTTTGGTGGTCGCGTCACTGTATAAGCAGGCACGCAGAAGATGATGGGCGATAGGAGCACAACAGAGCTCAGTGTCTCCGTTGGTAATGTATAGTGTCATTGTATTTATCTAATCGTGATGTCTTTTAGTAGTCAGTATGACGCAACATCATTCGCCTATACCCCCATCGCTCGTTGATAAGCGACTCGTCAACCGGATTACATAACAACCGCGCTTCGGATTAGAAGCTATTCACGCATTGTGATGATCTTCCGAAGGCTTGGTGAATCACGCTCACTGCTGCTGTCTGTGCTGTACATCTTTCGATTGGATTCGCTATTCCAAGGAATATAAACACTCAAGCTGCTTGTCTGGTTCGAACCGTCGTCAGGCGAATCGCATTTCACACGCGAGCTAAATGACCTCGACCGTGATCCATGTCATGGCCCCCTGAAAATTGACTCTGCCAGACATAAAGGCCATGTTGAGCAAAGATCTATTAGAGATTCGCCAACAACCATGATCGAGCATCTCCCAGCGGCTCCAATTGGTCAAGTGAATGAACTTGAAAGACGAACCAACTCTGCTTCTGTTAAACCTGTCCACAAGTCGTCGCGCATGAAGCCGTGGCCGCTCGTGACCTGTGAACCACATCTTAGAAAGAACGACCCTCTGGTTCGACTCCATGGCTGCTGCCGATGCCACACTGCACGCAAGGCGGCATGCCTCCCCTCGCCTCAAAGGGGGTTGTACCCGGGAGGAGACAAAATGTCCTGGGGCATGAGAGATGTTGCACAATAGTCGGCAACTGAACTCTCGTCCGAAGCTGCGTGCACTGTCGTCCGGCTGACGACTCCACCGACTCGTGCTCGTGCATTGTTCTTTTTGCCAGTGATCATATCAGCCCAACGCCATTGGCACCATTTGGCCTGTTACAACCCCATGGTAAGAATAAGGCTAGGCCTCAACAACCGACAAAGCGTTCGTCCCCAAGATCTCCAAATTTGCTCTCCCGCCTCGAATCCATTGCATTGATGTGCTTCTATATCGGCAGGTGAATGTCGAAACGGTAAGAGGTCGTAAAGAGTCGAACGCTTAAGCCCAGGTGGCGGGTCGGTTGGCGGCGAACCAAGCCTTCGATCGGGTTCCTGTATAATGGGACGTCAACAAACAGCCCAGACACAGCCGACGTGCCCAAGACTTACGCCTGTGGGGAAGAGGGAACTTGAGTCCGGGTTCCAACAACTGCCTGATGTAAGGCCTCTTGACGTCCTCCTTCTTCTCAATCTCGGCAACTCGCAAGATCTGGACGCTCCTGAATCGGGCTCGGTGTCGAGCGGCCATGTCCTGGTACAAGGTCTCGACGGCGGCGGCTCGGCTCAGCTCTCGGAACTCCTTGTACATGTTGTGGGTACCGGATCGCGAGTCGTATCGGAGCCAGATACCGAAGTTCTTGACCTTCAAGGGCTTCTTCTCGTGGATGGTGTGGATGGCAACGATTTCTCCGGATGCCTTCTTGACCTTTTTAAGCTGTCGCAAGAAGTACCAGAATCGGGACTTGGCGACAACCTCGTTGGGAGCGAAGATCCTCATTCGGCTGAAAAGGAATGATCGCCTTAGCGATGGTTCCGTGCATATATGCGGCATTTGACTCACTAGAGCTTGGGGGCGGGGTCGGCTTCGGTGGGAAGCTTTCGTCCCAAAACGGAGTATTCCTGGAATCGGGCCATTTTCTACAGGGGCAGCACAATGTCAGCCTAGCGTCCAGGTGACGTGTTGTGATGGCAGGCAGGCAAGCGGCGGTCGTCGATTTGTCCTCCATGTTTCCCTTTTGTGTCTCTTCATTCCGATAACCATCCATACCATCCATCCCGTGTCTTGATGTCCTCTGTATTGCCTTGTCCTCCCGTCGTTCCCCTTGTCCCATTCCTTCTGCTTGACCGATATCCGCCGACCATCGCTTGCCATTCCACCATCGACACGTCCGACTCACGACAATGCTATGAATCCCCCTTGCTTACACACGAAAGAATTCTTGACGGGGCCTTGAGGGGTGTGATTTCCGACCTTCTTCACGGCGAGCGGCGCGTCTCGATGATCTCTCCACAGACGACAAGTTGTCAATTCCCGGCGAGTCCGACGGCAGCACCAGCGACGACGGCGACGAGCGGTTCGTCGGCAGTGAGACCCCAGCCAGCGGGCCTCGGCGGTACAGTGGCCGACTCTGGTCGCGCTTAGCTAGAAGCGCTTGAAATCATCTTCAATTCCTGGCGGGGCGGCTGGATTGCTTCTCAAACTCGAGCGGATCTCGACTTTTGCTCTGCTTGTTTGCTGGCTGACAAATCTGCTATCTGGACAGCTTCCCATCATGGCCAACTCTGACCTCGCACTGCGTTTCAGCTTGCGAACCTGCGTTTCGTTTGGAATGCCTCCGCACACCTCGGTTCTCTTGCTCGGAACCTTTTGTCTGAATACAGAAGCTGATTTTGAGATGATAAGATGGGTCAAGGTCTGGCAAAGAATAGAGCTGCAAGATGTAGCATCTCTGATCGACTCGACAAAATGCCTTGACGAACCGCTGTAGTCTAGTCAGCTTTTGCATACTCGCACCACTCTTAGATTCTAGGATCTCGTGCGAAACTTGGTCTCAACTACTGGACATCGAAGCAGAAGGGCGTCCGTGGTAGCAGATCTTTCAATATACAACGCGCACTTGTTGATGGTGCTCGTCAAATCAGAGAGCCATTCGCAGTTCGCGCGTCGTGCACGGCAGTATCGTCACTATCGTGTTAGGGCCGCCTTTTCTTTCAAGCTTCGGCACGCTCAGAGCCCTCTTGAACCTTACCTGCCATCTGACTGATCTAATCTGCATACAATCGGAACAAAACAAAACAATAACCCTCTTGATCTCCATTCAAGCGACACTATATTTGACACGGGCTTTCCCTCGCCCATTCCCTACAGCAGCGACTCCATGGCCGACAACACATTGAAAACGCATGCAACAACCTCGAAGCACAAGTCCTCTCCGTCATCCGCCTTGCCAACCGTACTGTTCCCCGGCAAGGGACCGTTCATCTCCTTCTTGACTTCGCGCACCAACTCCATCACGCTCTCCTTTCCGCCACCCACACCACCCGACGACGCACTCCGCCGCTTACTCGGTCCTCCACCAATCGAAATCGGACCCTGTCCATCCGGACCACCGCCGGCGCCCATGGATCCCGATCCAAACGGCCACGACGAGAATTCCAACAAGATATCGTCACATCGCGCAAACGCCGATTCCCGCGCATCGTACGAGAGTCGCTGGAGTGCGTTTTCGAGCACGTTGGCGGCATAGGCGGAGCATACGAGAGCGACGGCTCGAGTGGCGCGGTACTGGACGTTTTCCTTGTGCAATGCTTGTGCGGGAATGGCCGTCGTTCGCGCCGTGAGCAAGGTGAGAGCGCGGCGGAGAACGTCTTCTTTGGCGTTGACGTCGGCAATCGGATGGGTGGCCATGTCAAAAAGGAGAAAGTTACGCTTTTCAGTGCGGAGGACGCCCTTGTCGACGAGGCCCTTGGCTAGACGTTCTCGGACTTGCTTGAGCTGGTAGCCGATTTTCATCACATTCCATGTTTCGCCTGCCGGAGAGGTCAGCGTGATGTCAAGGTATTCATGACCCCGAAGAGCACTCACCACTCATCAAATCTATCCACGCGCCCGTTCCATACTTTTCGCTGCTCTTCATCATCTTCAACGCCTCATCCAATAATGTCTCGCCCGTCTGCCTCTCGTCAATGACCTCGATCAGTCGGTCCGGCAATGCCAGGCGTCGACGAGACGGATCCTTGACGACGGCTATTCTGCGTCGGAGTGCGAGTTCGATGAGGATGCAGCCACGAAGCGCGTACGAAATGTTGTCGTTCCAGAAGGACAGGTAGCCCTGAGAGGATCGGGTCAGTGTCCGTTCGATGGGCAGAAACGCGGACATTCCCGCGATCTCGCACTGCTCCGCTCACCTGCTTATCCTTGAGACCCAACAGCAACACCTCCTCCATGATTGTCAACCTCGGCATCCTCTCATACTCGCTGCCCATGCTTCCATTCTCATAATCCCTCGGATCAAAAGCGATCTTTGCCCGTCCCTCGACGGCTCCGGTTCCCCCAGACCCACCTGCAGCAGCAGCGGTCGACGTAGCTGCTATCGCTCCGCCCGGGCCCATAGCGGGACGGCCGAGCGACGATGTTGGACGAGAGCCCGAGGACGAGGTGCCGGGAGCGAGTCTGCCGGCCGAGGAAGGTGGTGACTCGAACGCGTTCTGTGATGGGTTTGGGGACGTCCCTCCGGCGCCGCGACGGCGGGTAAGACCTTCGGACATGGTGAGAAGAGGAAAGTGAGGGATCGTTTGCAAGCGTATCTGGCGGGACAGCGACGATCAACAAGGAGACGACGGATATGACGTTGGCTGTGGGACACGAGAGTGACAAGCCTCGGCGCGCGGATGGGAAGGGCGTCAAGCCTCGTTAGCGCGCGGAATGCCACGCGTTCGCAGTATATTACGCAAAGGAGGCGGAACATTCCACCTGAATAGTGCTTGTTGGGACGATCCCGCTCGAATCAGCTCGGGCTGGGTATTCCTATTCCTGTGCGTCGCAGCTACTAGTATACAACGATACAACGCGTTGCCTTCCTCCTCACCGCATTCCGTCGGCGTTAATTACGTCGGCACCAAGACGCGCTGCAATCTCGAAGCCTACAACCAGAAACAATTGGCCTAACAAGTCGATCAGACTGGAATGTACAGGCAGACAGTACGAGCTGCGAAAGCTTTAGTGGTGGGAGCGGCGATGCTAAGGGAAAACTTACTCTGGATCGAGGCCTTTGGACCAGAAAAATAACGTCATGTTTTGAGCGAGGTATATTGAAAATGCCACCTGTATAGCCGAATCAGTTCCGGATCGTCTGGCCCTCTCGAAAACCTACCGTCACGCCATACACCAGCATGGCAACGCAAGTCAACTTGCCTCCCATCTCAATCCACCCGCTCATCCAGACAAAGCCCACAAAGACGGCCTGGACTGGCCATGAGATTAGGAAAAGCGTGATGGCTGATTGGATATCGGTCAAGGCGGCACCAGTCAGCGGCGTATGCGCCCCATCTGTCTCTGCATTCTCGCCAGTCGCGAGAAGCGATGCTTGTGATTCTTCCGCGTGACGGTGACGAGCCGCATGCAGACGCGTCGATAATCGGGAAGCACTAAATCGAGCGCATCAGTGTTGTGCGTGACGCCAGCGGCTCACGCATGACCTACTGGATGGCACCGATACTTCCCGCGATCCCTGTGATACTGACCGCGAGTAATGCAAACCCCTTGTACCGGTTCACGCTTCGATCCAGTACGAGGCCCGTTGCCGAGGAGATAATCATGGCACCGATCTGCAAAGCTTGTCAGTCCAAGCGAGATCCCCAAAATACCGAATACTCACCAACGGCGACCACCCTCCTTCTTCTGACTCGTCCTCCACGTCGTGGTCCCGTTTGCCCAAGCGCTGTCGCGCCATGATCCTCAACGCACACCAGATTGCGCCCGTCATCCCACACATAAGAACGACAACCACAAACGGCACGGGCGTATCAATCGTCTTGACCAACATCGTCCCCACGAGTGCCATGATGAAAAGGGTCAACAAGTCTCCCAGTGTCGCCGCGAGCGGAGACGCAATATTGTCAGGATCGACGCCGAACCAACGACAGCCGACGACGAGCCAGGACATGAAGCTCCCGAGCACGAGACTGCTGAGGCAAGCAGCCACCATGCCGGTTCCTACGACAAGGGTGAACTCCTTAATTCCTGGAGGTGTGTATCCTTCTCTGTGCGGACCCTCGTTCCCTGGTTCTGGTGACCCGTCGGCGATACGATGGTTGAGTGCGAGACCGAGGGAAAAGGAGAGGATGCCTGCGATCGACGAGATGACGAGCGCTTGAAGCAGGAGATAGGTGAGAGCGTGGGTGAGGATTGTTCGACGATGTGCGGCTGTGTCGAGGTGTCCTCGATTTGCCTGGATGATGAGTCAGTGAGGGATACGGACATGAAAATTCAGGCGTACCGATGTGCCGAGTCGCGCACCGAGGCACATTTCTAGATTTCCCTTGAGGTTTCCAAGAACAGGAACGAGAATGAAGAGCTCGTCCACGCGGCGAAAGACGCTCCAGACAGCAAGGTGATCGAGCAATTGTCCGGTGAACACCAGGCCGACAAGACTGAGCAGCAGTGACGGTGTCGATTGAATTGCCAGCGTGAGTGCCAAGTGCACAATTGTCCGTTTCAGGAGCGGTCTCGGTGGAACAACAGGACCATCCGGTTCGTCCGTATCACCAGGATCTTGTGCCGAGCCATCAGACGTCACGCTTCCTTGATCTGAGCCATAAGATCGATCCCGCGAAATCTTGTTTGTCATGAGCGCCGCTCCCTGTCCCACGTCTCCATTTCCGTCCGGTATCGGCGGAGGGTCGTGCTTCGTCTCCTCGCGACGCCGTGCGGCGAATTCGTCCAACAGGGCAGCGCGCCGTTTGCGTGGATCGTACTCGTGCTCTCGACGTAGGATCGGGGACATGCTTTGAGCGAAAAAAAGACGAATTGACACGATGCCAAGGTTGACCGACAAGCTGAAACTTGTAGGACCTGACGTGCTGCAACTGCGCGATCCCCCCCGCATCACGCTTACCTAATCCGGGAATCTGGGTTCCCGTCTTGCCGAGGCTTCTCCCGGCGTTTCATACAGAGACATCCAGCGATTCAGCCCACCGCGATCCCGCTCTAGCCAACTCACAGCCATGAGACCGCTCCTCCGCATCGCACGCTCCGCATCGAGGGCTCCGCGCATCGCCCGCTACTCGTCAAGTGCCCAGGAGCCATCCCTCGATGGGCTCTTCCAGTCCCCGAAGCTCAAGACAGGCCCTGTAAACTCTCTCGCGTTCGCGCGAGAGGTGCGCAAGAGGGCAGGAGAGTACCGTGCTCGACAAGCTGGAGCAGGCAGGCATCCATTGGCACCCACGGAGCAGGTCAAAGGCGAAGTTCTTGCCGTCATCAAGGGTGATCGAGAGAGTGTACGGCTGTACGATAAACATCTCGTCGTGACGACATCGAACGGAAAGGATCTCCCCGTCAGTTATGCCTTTCTCCGGGATGCCTGTCCTTGTCCGGCTTGCGTTCAGCCATCGACTCGCCAAAAACTTTCCAAGGCAGGCCAAGCTATTGAAGAAGTCAGCGCGAGACCACCGAAAGCCGCAGATGTCCGTCTAATAGGCCAAAAGCTGATCATCCAGTGGCCTTCGCATGAATCAACGTACTCGCTCGACTCGCTCCGTTCGATCATCGATGCGAGCGCTACGCCTATTGAGCAGACTCCTCGAATCTACGCACCCATCGAATGGTCGGACAAATCAGCACTCTTGGCCTCGCCGACATTGCGCATCCCGTACGAAGCCTTTGTATCCAGCGCGACCCATCAGCACGCTTTGCTTTCCCAACTCGTAGGCTATGGTCTGGTCGTTCTCACCGGTGTCCCAAATCAACGTACGACTGACGTAGACTGCGAGTTACGCAAAGCCACGGGCGTTCTCGGGGAATTGAGAAATACATTCTACGGAACAACATGGGACGTCAAGGCGCTCCCGGACTCGCGAAATATCGCCTATACGGACGTCGACCTCGGTTTCCATCAAGATCTATGGTGCGTTCAGCTCCGCCTGCTCTTAAGGCAGGGACTTAACTGATCCACTTGACAGCTACTTCGAGTCCCCGCCGCGCTTTCAAGCGTTGCATTGCTTGCGCAACCGCGTCACGGGCGGCTCATCATACTTTACCGATTCGTACGCGGCTCTTCGTACGCTCATGACCGAACAACCGGAGCACTACGCCGCGCTGCGGGACCAAGACGTCGCGTTTGTTTACGATAACGACGGATACTGGTACTACCGGCGCCATCGAACCGTTGTCGAAGCTCCTCGTTTCGAAGCCAATGACGCCGTTCAATTCCACGCCGTCAACTACTCACCGCCATTCCAGGCTCCATTGCCGCCGACGTCGACCCCCGAGCAGCATGATGCCCTCTTTGCAGCCCTCGCGGCCTTTGAACGCTTGCTTGCTCGTCCAGAGGCGCTCTACGAATTCACCATGCAAGAAGGCGATATGGTCTTGTTCGATAACCGGCGTGTTCTTCACGCACGACGGGCCTTCCAGAATACGAGTTCGGCAAATGCTGGAGCAGAAGGGGAAGCCACCAGATGGCTCAAGGGGTGCTATATGGATGGGGATGTGGTATGGAACAAGATGCGGGTCATGAATCGGCTCGTAAGAACTGGTGAGCTCGAAGCTCTGCCAGAATGGAAGCAAGTGCTAGAGGCGAGGGGCCTGTTATGATCAAGTCATGAATTCATAATCTTGCCTGGGCTTCTATTGTAAGCTTATTGCTGCTCCTCCATCGACAAGTAACGATGCACCGGTAACTGTAGCCGAGTCAGCATGATTCCTATTGGTCCTCATAGCACTCACTGTATCTCGCCATATCTGATGCCATGAAGCATACGGGCTCGGCAATATCCTCGGGCACCCCTAGACGCCCCAACGGAATCCGCTGTGTCATCATGGAGCGCTTGGCCTCGTCTGCCAGATCATCGACGTTGATGGCCGTCTCGATTGTACCTAGAAGAAATTTAGCTTCAGGACAAGGTATTTCCAAGGCAATAATGCTACTCACCGGGCAGGATCGAATTGCATCGAATCCCCATCGGACCCAAAGCGATTGCACAGCTTTCCATTAGACTCTTGATTCCCGCCTTTGTTGGCGTGTAGTGTGTCTGACCGGCGCCTCCCATTAACGCCGAGATACTTGAAATAGCCACGATACTCCCTCCTCGAGGTTCTTGTGCAGCCATCTGATTGGCTACAGCGCGAGTAATGTAGAAACTGCCGTCGAGGTTTACGTTTTGCACTTTCTTCCAGAGGTCGTTGGGCATGTCGAGGAATGTGTGGAAAGGGCAGATGCCGGCGTTGCTGACGAGAACGTCTATTCTGGAGAAGGTTTTGACCGCTTCTGTGACGATCTTGTGGCTCATCAGCACCGGTGTAGGCGAGAGCTTAAAGGACTTACGTTTTTGGCAGTCGAGGGATCTCCAATATCGCCGGCTACCAATATAGCTTTACGGCCATGCGACTCGATTGCTTGCTTGACAGCCTCAGTATCCTTGAGCGTGCTTTCCCCAAGGTGGTGTAGCACAACATCGGCGCCATGTCGAGAGGCGGCTGTCGTAGATATTAGCGTTGTCTGTGGGTCTTGCAGTGGATAACGGCTTACCGATGGCTGTAGCTCGACCAATTCCTGACGAGCAGCCCGTAACTACGACGATCTTGTTGAGCAGCAGAGACATTGCGAGGATTGCTCAATCCGTTTTCTAGTGTGTAACACCTCGAGTGGTGATTTCGTGTGATATAGGGGACGGCCTGAGCGAGTTGTGAGGACAGACGTAGATAGTCGAATGTTGTCTTCTTAATGGGATCCAATGCGGGGAGTCCACTTCGCGGAATCAGATGCGGGGTAGCATTGGCCCGGCGCGCCGAGTGACGATGGTGCGCTCGACTAGTGGTGACCTTCGAGATGCTTTGACACCTTCTTCATGCAGCGGTGTTCAAGGTCAAATCCGCAGTGACAAGTATGGTAGCAATGGGGAAACAAAGAGATAGCAGCGGCATCAGATCAAGGTCGTAGACACAAGGTTAAATTACCTTAGTATTCGCTCCTGGTATGGTATGTGCTGCCTCTTGACGTTTGGCCCTTGTTTCGTGTGACGAACCGACACTTATGGCTCTGCCTTGACGATTTGAGCTGAGCCTTTCTCCGGTTTGAAGAAAACTATAAGAATCGTCAGAGCAGGATTAGCTATGTCCTGAGAATCAGGTACAAGGCAATAAGAGCCTGCATTCCGTTGTCGAATTCTGCATTGGCAAATGCCGCGCCACAGATGAATAGGCGAGAAAGGCTTTTCATGAAGGGATATCTTACTCTCTTCCCTAGCGTCAAGCCGGAAGGACCTAGAGAAACGAACAGTACCGGCGACTAGCGAGAGTCATCGCAAGTTAGCCCAGTCTGGGTCTTACCAAGCGAAACGTTTCACCCTCGAGTCATCTTTGTCCTATGCGAGGGTGAGCCGACAGCCGCGAACGCGCGGCAAGACAGCTTTGGTCCCCAGTGCATTCTTACAACAGGACTCAAGCAATGCGGAAGTACCCGCACATCATGTTCTGAGAGGTATCTCTATCTCTCGCCGCAAAAACGCTTCTAGAGCGAAGCTCGTCACCACAGCAACCGCCTTCTAGCAAAGGACACAATGTGCTAAAAACCCAGAAATGATGCAAATAACAATGTCCGTACAAAGGAAGACCACAAGGGACCGGCCTGGAATGTGCTTGTAGAGCGGTGCCGACAAACCGTCTAACCCGATTCTAACTGCTGCCCGATCCTGCCTGACCTGCTTGATTGGCGACCTATTGACGCAATCAGAATCCGCGGCGAGCGATGTTTTCGATCTATGAGCTTACCGTCGCTGTGACACGTGCCGCTCCCATGGTAACACCCCATCTACAAGAAGAAAAAGGTCAGAAGATTCGTAGTGCAGAACTCAAATTATCAAAACTCACTCTTGCGTCGGATTAGGCATTTGTGTGAGAACAGCGGTTGTCGCCGGAGCTCCAGATGGCAGTTCTAGACAGTGGATTGGTGATAAGTCTTGCTCCGACCGTAATTCTGAATCGCACTTACCGGCGGACGTAAAGTTGTTCGGCTGTGCATTTGCAGCATAAATCGGGAACTTGTTCGTCTGCAAGGAAAGGCATTAGCGGATGTACACCGGCGCGGCACATATTACAACTTGCCTTGTAAAAGACATTTCCACTCTTGGTATCCATGAATACGAGAGAGAATCCCTCTCCTGTGGCCATCCCGTCTGGCAGGTCCACACCGATTGAACCGCCATATTGTCCCTGAAAGAGTCGTTAGCCGATGACATGTACACTAATGCTTTAACGCACCTTTTTCGACCCGCTTGTCCACTTCTTCACGGGTACATTCTGTGCGATGGGGAGAAATCCAACCATAATCGTCTTGTTAAAGTTGTGCAGCTGGATATCGAATTCGGTGATACCGATGTCACCTCCCATCCCAAAGACAACCGCGTTGGGCTGTCCAAGAACCCACGGCTCGTCTACGGATGGTGTGCTGACAGGCCAGTATCCTCCGCTGAAGGCTATGATGCAGAAAAGATGGCTTCAGAACGCGGTGCAACGCGCGTCTTGACCGGTCGATCTCACCATTTACCAGAGGAGACAATGTCACGGACGCGACAGAGAGCAGCGATGCAATTTGAGTGAGCTTCATGGTATTCCTTGTCGTAGCCAGCTGAATGATCCGTTTTTCGAAGATGTCTTGCAAGTGTGTAAGCCACGAGCAAAGTCCCAATAGTTCAAAGAGATTTCCACGGGGTTTGCAGTGTCGTTTGTCCTTTGGTCCACGCGCGAGTGACAAAGGAAATGTCAATGCAGCTACCTGATGTACGCAGCCCCTGACGGAAATAGTACCAAGCCGGCAACGATGAACTGAGAATACCACCAAGAAACCCAAGCACACTCGCGCTCGAGGGGCACCGAAGGAAAAGATAAACATCGGCTGGCACCAAACGCGTGCGCGCGGCCGGAAGCCTGAAAGCTTCATGTCCGTTCGTTAGGGTAGCATCAAGCGAACGGGGCCAAGATCGATGGCAAGAAATGCTCCAGTGCTCGCCAGCTGCGTGATCCGCCGAGGAAGGCTGTGCATACGTCGAGTCGCCCCGTTCGTCACAAGAACCGCGGAGGTGGACGCTGTGTTCAGTCATGAAAGCTTTCGTGATTAATATCAATATGCCTGAATGAAGACCAGGTGGTATCTAGCTCAGCTACCAGCTCTGCAAGCGCGTGCCGTGAAGCGGAGCTCAATCAAGGCTCCTTTTGTAATCGTGATCGCTGAGAGTTCCTACCGCTGTCCCTTCGGACTTCTATTAATCCACGGGCCATGTCGTGTCGTTCAGATCACCGCAAAAGGCAAATGCACTGCCTGAGGGCCGATACTCTCTGCCAAATCCCGTACTTGACACGAGATTCAAAGCGCCAACTTGCTGGGCTCTCTTTGGACTTCGGCGCTTCTCCAACCCTCCAAAACTCGCAATTTCGATGAAACAGCAACTCAAACCTAGCTCTCTCGAAAAACGAAATCAAGAATCGCGCTTCAATGCGGATACTGAGCGCATGCTGCCGGCTGACAAGATAGGAACGCCGCCGGCATGGTCAGAAAGCCATTAGATCCTCCGATATGCCTACAGGCACTGGAAAGTCTTGTGTTATGTTGATACAGTGTAACACGACATGACAGCGCACGGACATGCGTCCACCGATGGAAACGCGTACAACCTCTTTTTGGCCACGCGTGCTCGCGCAGGGTTCCGCATATAGAAGCGAAAATATAGACTGGAGCGAAAAAACACCTCTTGATGCTGTTTAGATGTCATCAATGTCGTCCTCTTCGAACGCAATCTCGTCGTCTTCGTCTCCACCATACGCAGCGTCCTGTTCGTTGATCTTTGTCGTCTCGGGAAGTTCACCGTACTGCTTCAAGTTTCGTGCCTGACAACGTCTTGTCAGTGAACGACGTTCGCGCGACATCGCTGAACTCACCTCTTCTACTGTGTACTTGACGATGACATCTGCCTTGTCATCCTGGAACTCCCGAAGCGAAATTAAGATGATGTCTCCCTGGTTGATCCACACCTTCTTCCTCATCTTGCCTCGAATGTGCGCAAGACGGGTTTCACCATCGAAACACTGAGCCTGGAGTCGCCCGTTACCGAGCATCTTGGTGACCTGGGCGTATTCTATAGTCCCAAAATCAGAGGTTTGCGGGAGGACAAACACACGAACAACGTACCTTGGCCATCCTCCTTGAAGACCAATTCTCGCTTCTCGTCGTCGTTCTCGTTCTTTCCTCTTCTTCGGTTTTTACCACCCTGCGAAGAGACGTCAGACGCGAAGCGACCTGAGCATTCATCCATACACAACTCACCTTTCCCTTGTTCTATGCAATCGGAAACAAAGGCGATTTTGAGTCAGCATTCAGCCTTGATTTCTGCATTTCAGACATCGACATCGCCCCGACATTTTGGCTCGGGCAGCATAAAGGGCGTAGGCATTGTAGAGGACATAGACCCGCCCGGGCCGGTTGTTGGCGCCGTCGATGTTACTGAAAACCCCGAGTTCTGACTTTGCTTTGGCTGATCCGGTGGACGTTCGCTATTTTCATTGCGAAGGGTCCTTCGCCTTTCCTTCTCCTTCGTTGCCTCTACATCCATTTCCTCCACTTTCTATGTGCGATACGGCTGCCATCATTATCCCCTTTGACGTCGGGAGTGAAGTGGATCCGACGGATGCTCGATTTGCACGGCGTTTCGTTAGCGCTTCGGAGCCCTCGATAAAAGTGAGTGTCGTCCGTCCCGTTCCCGGATGCCTCCTACTAGTCTCCGTGCCTCCATCCTCCATATGCCCAAACAAGCTCCCGAGCTCCCTGTCCGCAAGGCGATGTCGTTCTAAAAAAATTCAAGCAAAAACTCACCTTCGGCATGATGACGAGTTTGTCGAAGGTTGAAGCCTGAGTGAGCGGGCCAAGTGTCAAAGGCGAGCGCAGATACCCTTGGACCCTTAAGATTGTCGCTTGCGCTGTCGACGGGTGCTCACACCGTGTGTGACGTCGAGTCACGACGGCGACGACGGCGACACGCTCGGAGCCGGCTCACCAAACCTCGGAGGTGCGACAAGGAAAAATCGCCTGACAATGGAAGCGCGTGAGGCCAGAGTTGGAGCCAGTGACTGGCTGTCTAATTGTTTGCCACTGGTTGATGACTGTCGTTGTGATGAACACAGAATCAGAAGGGATTCACTCAATGGAAAGCAATCCCATGAGCCCGTGCAAAAGTCGGAAGGAGTAGCGATTCTATCGCCGGCGAATTGGCTAGTCAGTTGAAAAGGACTTGTCCAGAAATATGCATATACAGCGGGTGTTCTATAGTGCAATCCCGCAACGTCTCAGCTCAGCCAATGATCCTCTTAATCGTTAGACTATACGCCCTATAAGTTCCGGTGTTACCCGGCGAGGTCTTCGCCTTTGAGCTTCTTGAGGACACGGCGGACCTCGCTTGGCTCTCCGGTGTATTTCCCCTTGTCGTCCGTTAGCTTCACGCACTCAAGCCCATCGATCCGCCTGAGCTTGATGACAATGTTGAGTGGCTTTGATTGCGAGGAAGAATCGGATGCCTTCTTGAAATCATTGGTCAGATTGGTGCCGATCCCGAAAGAGGCTGGGTAAATGGCGTCAACGTTGACCTACTGGAGGAACAGGAACCGCTTACCATCAATACCGATCTTTTCGCATTCATTCCAGATGCGTAACGATTCCGGCACATCCAATCCGTCGGAAAATATGACCTTCTTTCCCTTCAAAACCTCTTTCACATCCCTGCCTGCACTCTTGGCCACAGTGTTCCAGGCATCCTTGACCGCCTGTGCAAAAACGATGGGGTCGCCGCTATCATGACGCAAACCATTCCATCGCAAAGCTCGTTCCGGTTCCGATGTGAATTCGTCGAAGAATGTTTTGATAGTGTACGTATCTGTCAGCATGGTGTGTAGGGGACTGGCGCCAGTGGCGGGATAGACTGGGCTGGTGTTAGCGACTTGCTGGTCATGACGCATGAGGACCCACCCTTCTCCCATGCCTCCATAGCTCTGATATTCGGCGACTCGTAGTTTTCCTTGGCGCCTATGGCCATAATCCATTCATGGGCGATAGTTCCCACTGGACGTAAACCATACTGCATTGCCAGAAAGACCTAGGGGATCGTCAGCGCCAGCAGTCAACATAGCCGTGATAGCTCACGTTGCTCGTTCCAGCCAATCCGCCAGACTTTTTCCCTCCATTCTCTGCAAGAATTTTTTTGCCGTCCTCGGTCGTAGCCCATTCCTTGTCCCCTTCTATCAATCCCTTGATTACCGCATCATGAACCATGTAACTCCTTCTCCTCCTCGTACCAAACTCGGAGAAGAGTATGTTTCCGGCCGATTCAGTCAAGAGGGTGAAAGTCTTCTGTTTTGCCCGTTCTGAGGACGAAAGTCATTCAGCTAAGGTATCAGCTAGTCAACTAGTGCCAACGGACCTTGGACGGCTTCATAATCTTCCTCCCAATCGGTATCGTCAAACTTGAAATATCCCTCACTTACTGCTTACGCACGGATGTGTCAGTTCTATTCGAGCAACAGCGTGACGACTCACAGATAGACATTAACGGGACCTCGTACAGTATGCAATCTCGCCAAGGACCCTGAATGTCCATTTCTATCAACCCCATCTCATCCGCTTTCGACCCATTCCCGTCGTCCGTCTTGCGGCGCTTGGCTTCCCGCTCTTCACCGGCATGGCGAACGCTGTTGTCCATTTCGGCATCACCCTCAGTATGAGGAATGAAGGTGACCCGCACCTGATTTGCTGGATCCAAGCTGAGAGCGCTCACGAAATCCAAGTAATCGGCATGAAAGTACGGGCAGTGTTTTTCAAGGTACTGTCGTTCCTCAGCCGAGAGTCGTAGATTTGCCAACGCTAGATGGATTATTAGAACTCGATACTGCAGTCAACGGCCAGTAATCTTACCCTGAACCTGCTCCTGTACCCACTCGTAACACTTCCGGCTGAACAGCATATCCGGCGCACGATTTGTAAACTTGTACTCGGAATGCGCATCGGGGAAAGTCTTGAAGACGGCATTCTGCATCGTCAACTTATCACCGGGAGAAATTTAGTCTGAAGGAATGAGCGAGTTGCACGGGAGAAGCTTACCTTATAGAGATCGGTGTCGAGGAGGGAAACCGGAACTTTGGTTACGGTTGCACTTTTTGTAATGGCAGTTGCATTGCTTGCGCTATCCGTCGTCGCCATCTTCTCAGAGTTTAATTATGTGAAAATTCAGGCCGAGAAGGCTGCAATCCGGACCATCAAAGATATCCTCGGGGTCTGCTATTCCATTCTGACGCAAGGTCTTGCAAACGAGACCAGTCCGCTTGCGATCGGTCGTTACTGATCTTCCTTCAGCTTAGAATTCGTCATCATGGTTAGAATACTGCTACATGCGCGCATGTACACGAGTCACGGGTAGCTGATCTTGCAAGCTATCATACATGCATGAGCCCTCTGTATAGGATACTGGCCAGAGCTACCATGCAAAGATAATTCAAGGCGATATGCATGCATAGCGTCATGAATCGTACACAACCAGTGTGTACTTATACCAAAATACCAGCCTACAAGGGGTCGTCTACGAGAATTGTAGCGATGCGGATATAACAGTGATATTGGATGTGATACAGTGCAAAGTCCGTCTGTGTATTCCGCCTTGGGGAGACGCGTGGCTCATATTGCTGATGATGGCTATACTGCATCGGTTAGGCCGGATCAGGCAATGACTCGGCTCGCTCAAACGAAGGCGCTTCGGCCGACGTGCGATCGTCGGACCCGTCGGAATCCGTTCGTAAGTCGTCTGCTCAGGGTTTCACCCTCGGTGGCTTCGGCGACATCGGCAGAGGAAGAAGCCGACGCGGACGGCTGGACGTATTCCGTGGCGTAAACGTCGACGTATGAGGTGATGGCCTCGGGAGATGCACTCTCGCTTGTGGTTTCGGTCCATGCGCTTTCGGTCGCGCTTTCGGTGTACGCGCTTCCAGTCGAGCTGGCATTGGTCTCCTCGGAGGACCAAGACTCTGTGCTCGAAGCGGTCATGGAAGGCGCGGCGTCGGAGCTCCAGGCAAAGGATTCTGTAGTCGTAGTCTCGTTGACCGGGAGAGACGCTTGCGGAGCGGCGATGGGGTCTTCACTTGAGGTAATATTCGAGCACCATGTCATCAAGTCAGCGTAGGTAGCGTTGACGTCGGTAGCGTTGAGCGAGAGAATCGCCTGGCAATCGGTACTGTTGTAGTACTCCGAGACATCGACAATGACATCCTCGCCATCATCGATTTCCTCCTCCGTGCATTCCCACTCATCGTCATCTTCTTGGTCATCTTCAGGAATCTCCTCCCACTCATCCTCTTCGCAGTCCTCGATGTTTCCGTAACCATCATCAGCCGAATCGGGCGAGTCAGGGGTGTCGGGCGTGTCGGGAGTGTCCGGCGAGTCGGGGCTGTCGTAGTAGGAACCGGTAGATGCCGGAGACGAAGCAGCTCGAGTAGCAGTGACGCCGGCGCTGCTGGGTGCGGCCTGAGCAGCGGAAGAGGCGGCAAAGTTGTTGTTGACGTTACTGCCCTTTGTTGGGGCGGGAGCCGAGGTCGAGAGGTACGTTGTTGCATCGGGACCGACGATGAATCGGTCGACAGTGATCGTGACGTATTGCGTAACGGTAACGGTCTGCAACTCGAGTCAGCGCGGGAACACTGTCATGTGTACACGAACTCACGTTGTCATCCTGTTCCTGGCCAGAGACACCGGATGCTGAGGGGAACGGCGTACCCGTAGCTCCAGCGGGAGCTCCACTCGTCACGTACATGTACGATGTCGCTGTGGAGGTTGGGAGAGTCTCGGAACCGGACGCAACATTGGTAGCGGCAGCGACGTGGTAGACGTGCGATCGGGTAGCGGCGGTAGAAGTGACTGAATCTGCGCCAGAGTCGACGTTCCAGTTGTTGGCAATGGGGCCGGATGACGCCGCCGGGCTTGAGGATGACGTCGCTTCACCTTGCTCGTATTCGTCGTCATCGCAATCTTCGTCCTCGTCATCTTCGTACTCGTCCTCCTCTTCATCACAGTCCTCTTCCTCCTCTTCCTCTTCAATCTCATCGGCGCATTCTTCGACCTCGATGACTTCTTCCGATGTCAAGCCGAGTTCTTCACCGACAATTTCACGGCAAGCTTCGTCGCCCTTGCAGAGCTGAGTGCCGTTCAAGAATGACAAGACGGCGTCACCCTCTAAGGAGTAGGTGAGCTCAAGCTCGATCTCCTCTTCAGAGTCAATCTCGCTCTCGGCTTCAAAGGTGATGCTGTGCGTTGCGTTGGCGGTGGCGTTGAGCGACGACGTGACGTTTAGAGCCGAAGTGCCGTTCAAGTAGGCGTAAAGCTGAGCGACGGACACGTTCTTGCCATCGACCGTGACTGATGCGTCGATATCAGAAGTCGCATTGGTCGTAATCGGAGCGCCGGCGATAGGTGCGGAAGCCTCTTCTCCTCTGATATGCAACCAGCTGAAGGGACCAGCCGAGACAGAAGAAATGGCGCTGAGGGTGGCAAGACAGGTAATTGCGTTGACGGATCGCATGTTGAATCAAAGCTGTTTTTTTCGGGTGTTGGTGTTTTGTCGTGATCGTATAGCAACCAGTCGAATCAATCGATAGTTGTTGGAAGTGTATTCTGACAAGCGTCAGAAAATGTATGCGGGCAGCGAACGAGAGTCTGTCGGAAAGGCATAGAAGATAAAAGATCAGTCAAGCTGTTTGAAGGATTTGACGCGACGGCGGGTATGCATGACGGTCTCGTTGCCAGCGATGTGTTCGTCTCGAAACAACACTTACCAATGGTCGCGTTCGGCAAAGTCGTAATGGAGATTCTTGTCGTTCAGGGCCCTTGCAAAGGATCTCAAATGAAAGATGGAAAGAAAGTCGTTATCGTCGTGAAAACGCCTGCCAGAGGAATAACGAAGGTGTTGAGATCGTCTGAGAGGAGACAGCGCGTCAGAATGGTTCACGGAGACTCGTGGGCCACCACATACCAGATCGATAGTCCAGTGCTCGTCAAAGGTCTGCCTATGGTCCGTCAAGGATGCGTGTTGAGCGAAAAGGTCGTTGATGATCGTGCTTTTTGAGTCGTCAGCCTAGTCGCGGTTGAAAAGGGTTGTCGAGGATTCTATCTATTGTGCAGAAGGGAGTCGGAAACGGGACACTGGCTACAAGCCTTGGACGATACTGAAACTCGGAGAACTTGAGGGTGAAGGACAAGAACAGGATGTGATGGGTCAAGACGACTATGGAACGACTGTCTTTTCAACCCTGTGCGAAACCCGCTGCGAGAGACTGAGCGCGGCCGTCGCGGTGGGATGCTCGTGCAACGTGCATTGTATTGCTTCCGCAGGGCGACAACAACAAGAAGGTGAACGCGTTCGGGCTGTGCAAGGACGCCGGGCGGCATATTGTCTTTAAAGTGGCCAACCTGCTGACGCGAGACCCCAGCTGCAATCTTTCCTCTTCAACTTTCACCAGCCTCGACGGTTTTCGAACTGGCCGAGTGAATCTTGCCGTTTTCATGATCCAGAAATGTCTCAACCATTCCAGAGTTCAAGCTGTCAATGCATTCCACTATAAGGAGGGATTCTGTTAGCTATTAGCACGCAACCGGCCTAATTCTTGTAAAAGCAATCGTTTTTAAAAAGACCACACCTATTGCATTTCAAGTCTTCAAGGAGCTCTTCCAAGGTGACATTGGCTCTGTCTCCTCGGCCCCTCGGAAAAACGGAAGTTCTTCCGACGTGAAGCTTCCCGTGATTGTTCACGTCCAACGCGTTTTATGCAGCTTGGCACATCACGGTTAAGTTTTGTTCCGTCGACCGGTCTTCAGTAAGCTCTTCAGTCGCAGCAGCGGTCGCGCCTCGAGTTGAATGTAAGTCTGTGCGCCTCTCTGCATGGTCACCAAGGAAGGCTACATCGCGTCCGGCAACACTGCTTGACTGGAACAAGCCATGGGAAAGCGACCGGACATGTAGAAGCTGGCTGATGGACACTAAGGAGCGAGCAGTCAAGGATGCTGGCGAAAGCTGTCGACCACGGACACGATAGGAAAGAGGTTGCCGTATACGACTCGGCAGCTACAATACTTTTGTAATCACAACCAGTTGCTACGATACTTCTGACAGGATGATTTCGTGTTAGAGCTTCGTCCCGCCGCAGCTGTATCTGTGCGCGACAATCCCACAGTCTCTTCTCTCACTGAGCCGTTGATGCTACGCTCGGCTGTTGACTAGGGAGTAAGCCCATTGCCGAAAACCGATTCCGCCATCAAGCGTTTGAGGCGTACGCCCGTCGTGGACGCTGAATTTTGAGCACCCGAAGTTCCGGGACGGGGGTCGGGCTCGATATGTTTACTGCGCTGATACAAACCCTGCAAGACATCACGCGTCAGTCGCAATGATTATGTGAAAGACCAAAAGTACGCTCACCTCTTCATCCAGCAATGGTGTATCTGCCAAAAGATATCGAGCTCCGCCCGATTGCGCGAGGCCGGCGACGATGTCCCCTCGCGCCTGATATAGGGCAAGCGGGGCAATCGCCTCTGCCATCACGCTGTACTTGGACCAATGTATACGCTCTTCCGTGTCTTGATCCTGGAAGTGTGCTGCATGTATCTTAGTGAGATCCTGCGTAATCACACCGCTGGATGATGTGCGGTCAGCTACTGCGCCGCGATACGTCGCCTTCGACTCACAGGAATGGAATCGCCTTGCTGCCTAGATCGCAGTCTTTCTTCAAAGCTTCTCGATACAGTTTGTAGCTCCCCGTCGAATCAATAAGCTGTAGAGCATCTTGCAATTCCCGCTTGTACCCGGGCTTGACCAAGCTCAAGGTTACGCCCAGCCGGCGCACAGAAAAGTCATTGAGGCCAGAAGCGACAGCCCATGTGCTCGAATAATTGCGCAGCTTGATGAGTTGTGTGACAACAGCACAAAATTTCTCGTATACTTGAGCGCGATATTTCGGCTTGGCAGGACCGAGTACCAAGGTTGATACCCTGTGGAAGTTACTTAACCGGCACCATTCAAGGTCAAGTGAGCCTCGGCGACTTACCAAGACGATATGGTATTGAAATGTTGAGCAGAGACACTAGCTGGAGTCTCTTTCTCGCCACCTAACACTTGTCGGAAGCAATCCCGTGGCTGGTAGATTTGTTATAAGAGCGTGCGCGCAGGTGAGTGACGATACTCACCCTGATAGTCGAGAACAGCTGCCACTCTTCTCGACATAGTTCGACGGCTATTGCCAAATCAGACAACTCGTAAAACAAGGCCAGGGGTTTCTGAAAGACTTTGCCTTCTAGAGATTCGATTTCAGATATCGATCTTGAGCCGTCGGTGGAAGCCCGGGTTTGGCGCGATGCGTCCGTGTCCACACGGAAGAGGAATCGGTTGGTTGCCATAGTGGACGTGCGACTCATGGTGTGGCCGTTGTCACTATGACCGTTGGGTACTGTGATCCCGGATGACAACAACGACAATTTGGAGCCTGTTGACTGTCGTCTGCTGTTCGTATGACTAGAGGGCAACTGCGATGTCAGATCGCCTGAAGGGGCTGCCGGAGACATCGATCGCAGGGATTCTAGAGTGTCCGAGGCTCTGATAGCCTCGAGTGTTGTTTCATCTAGACCTGAGTATGTGGATCGGATATCAAAGTTGTCTCTGTCGTCCGCCGAATCTTCCGTTGTTTTACCAGGCGAATTAACTGGAACTGGCGGGTTGTGGCCCTCGGGACTGGTTTTTCGCTGTGTCGAAACGGACCAGGATTCGTCCAGGTCGTTGCTTTCATGGAGTTTTTGCAGTGCGATTGCGATCTCGGCTGCCACGTGGGCGAGATGCGTACGCTGACTGGCTGATGCGTAAAATTTCGCAATTAGCCGCCTGGCCTCTTGCGAAGAAAAGTCGCCTGGATATGCTTCGAGCCATTCGGCCATGGTGATGACCATTCTGCAGGGGTTTCAGTTTCTGCCTGAGGCGATCTATATTTTGCTCACCTCATCTGACTCCACAGCAAATATTGCTTGGCCATTCTTGTGTTCCCCAGAAGGTTATTCCAGCGTTCGAGCAGAAACGAGATGACTTGTGGAGGTTCACAAAATCTGCGATAACTCAGGAAGAAGGTATTCACAAAGGCATTGTCTGAAACACTTCGAGGGTCAGCGCGCGCTGCCATTGACTCGGGAATCTGACTCGCCAATTCCCCCTATGATGGCGTTTATGAGCCGGTCTAGTAAATCTTGCAGTGAAACGAAGCGCGATGCCACAGACGAAGTCCGTTTTCTGAAACAATATGCAAGGATTCAGTGAACCGTTCATGTGTATCTAGTTGGACTCACGGTTTCGATGCTACGCTATGCGTTGTTGCTGTAGATCCAATCTCGTTGGGGGTCCCAGGGTTTGCACCTTTCGAAGCGTTCAGTTGATTTGCGGCCTATGCCCGCAAGCATATGGACTTACTCATCCCGGCATCAGCCATGGCGTCAAGTGCCCCATCCGAAACACTTCGGTTCATAGACAAACGGCTTGCATGTCCGTCTGCTATCGAGATCCTATGGTCCAACAATGACGTGGGATCCGGTCCCAGCGCCTCGCGCTCCGACGTCAGGACACGTTGTTCTGCGGTACCTGCATGATCTGTCGGAGACGTAGCCGAGCTCGGGCGGCGTTTTTCCTTTGGCAGGCGATTGCCTGGCGCACCAGAGCAGTTGCGAATGAGTGATGCAGATGAGAGTCTGTGGAAAAGTACGACTTACGTCGCTGCTTCGAGATGGCTTTCAACCTGGTTATAAATTCGGTAAGTATTCTAAATCCATTTGAAGGGAGAAGACTGACATCCAACCGAATCCCATCCTCATTTTATGCCTTCCCTGCTGTGAAAGCACTGACAGCTCAACCAAACCTATCCCGTAGGGAGCTCCGATCTCGTTGCCTTCAAACGGCTTGATTGCCAGTTCTGCTTCGATCCCCGGATCGGTTTTACAAGCGATAACCATTGCAGGCAATTGGTAGCAAAGATCGCCTATCGACGTATGTCAGATCTCCCGTTGGCAGGGTACATCCTGTACTTACGGACTATCTCTGGAAGCCCAGTGACACTACCTTCATTGGTGGCATCGTAACAGACCATCACGCCATCAATTTTCGGCAACACCTCGGGCCAGCTACTAAGCATAGCAGAAGGCGCGTCGAGCGGCCTCAGAGCCAGCAAGTCGACTTCGTGTATCTCAACGATCCGTTTGCGAGGAGGCTGACCGGTATCCACCGCTGCCGTGTAGCGATTGACTGTTATCGCCTGTGTCAGCCAATGCAGCACCCAATGGTGTACCTTCATACTCACTTTTATATGCTGATGGAGCATCTTCAGCGTTAAGGGAAACAGGCGCCGATAGACCCCACGCTTTAAACGCTTTCCCGATGATTGTCGACTTGCCTACCTGTGAGGCTCCTACTACTGCAATCACGTAATCGGCTCTTCGGGGCTATCGGACAAAGGGTCAGGAGGGGACCATGAGGATAGAGTGATACTTCTCACCGAAGCCATATTAGCCAGACGGCTAGAATCAGAGACATCGCTTGACAGCCCCTTGACGTTTTGATGCGGTAACTCAACGGGAGATTCAGACGCCTTTACGCCAAGAATTGCGGACTCATCTGCGTCCGCATACCTGCTGGGTGTGGGGGGTAGGGGCAGGTCTTTGACACTTGTCACGGGCAAACTGATGCTTCTCGGAATCGTGCTGCCGCCTTCCGAAGGCGAGACTGATGCTTGCTTGTTTCCGCATCTGTCATCCGCGAGGTGTAGTTGAGATAGTTGCTCTTGCTTAAATATCATAGACTGTCGGAGGGGAGAACCATGGGATGGAGATGGCAAGTCTCGGGTCCCGTTCACAGTGGAGCGGAGAGCGAGATTTGCAGGCATGCGTGACTTGAAAGTCTGGATATCCGATAGGGACGAAGACATAGTTGTCGATAATGGAGCTGACACGGTCTCCACAGAGTTCCCTTCCCCTTGACTGTTTTCGGCATCATTGCCTTTGAGCGTTATTCCGTGGAACAAGTCTGACGTAGCGTCAATGGAGGTTCTTGATGCGGGTGTCGTTGTGCCGGAGGCAACTACGCGATTCTCCAAAGTTTGCTCGAACCGAGAATCATGCGACGGTTTGTCGCTTGAACGAGAGTCGGATGTACGACGAGTAGGGGGTACTCGACTAATCGAATCTGAGCTGGATGTCTGAGTTGCTTCAGTCCGGGAAAGGCCGTCGGCAGCAGCGAGTTGATCTGCTAGCGACATTTGTGAATTACTGATCGGTTCATCCGACGGGAGAAAAGTCGTAGAAGAGGCCTGCAGTCGGTCCAACCCTTGTGTTCCGCTGAGCGAGTCCATAGCTGGGCGTTACGCTATGCAAAGTGATGGTGACAGGGAGTCCTTTCCGATCATGCATCTACCTTTCCTTATCCGTTCGCTAATACATTAGCTGTGGTGTCGGTTTTGTCACTTCAGCATATGTCAGAGATGAAGATCCGGTACCTGCGATGAGTCTTCCTGTTGAGCGTCTCTGCTGAAAAGCATAACATGGACATCCTTGTTTCAGTAAGAAATCCATCGATATCGGCATGACATGCTTTGGGCATCCATAGATCAACTTCGATTGGCAGATCCGTTCATCCGGTGACGCTTCCGCAGCTCATCGTTACGCCTGAAGAGACTTTCCTTTCGCTCTCGTGTATACTGCCATCGTGGATGCTCCGAAGCAAGGTCGAGGTGGAATGCGAAAGACTGCGACTTACCGGTCCTTCCTGTTGAATTGTGTTCCTGTCCGCCCGAACCTGACCCCCTTCTGCTGAATAGATTGGCGTTATCCTGTTGAGCTGAGACGTGACGATGCTATCTCGAGCAAGAATTGGAGCAAGGTAGACGAGACGATCAGGCTTCCATCTTCCCGCAAACTACTACTGTCTCTGCCTGTCGGAGTTTCATTCCGCAGCCACGGCCGGTGCACATCAGTATCCGAGACAGTGATAGCCATTGCCCAATATGAAAAGTCATTCAGTCAATTCAGTCAAGCTTCCCGAATGTGATCATCTCTGACGAATCGAATCTCCTTTGCAAGATGCCTTAGGATTCAATTCGGAGTCGGAGATATTGACAAGGGCTTCTACTTGATGCACAACTGCAAAACCTTTACGACATTGGCAGCGAGTTCCTGAAGGCTCTGATGCATTCGCGTGCATTCGCGTGACTTCTGAAAAATCAAGTTCTGGACTGGGTCACTATCGAATCAACTAAATGTTGGCAAACCTGACCATTTATGCTAACAAGTATCCGTTGCATATATTTCGTTCTTATCTTTTCGACAGACTGTTCGGCCAAGTTGGGAAAAGACATAGATTCCTTAATCAAGACAAGGCGACGGTTTCAGCTCCGCGTTCCTATTCATCCGTCCAACTGCGGAAATTTCGCAGCGAGGAAGGCTGGAGCGATGGCAAGTCTAGGTTCATGCAATCAGGCATAACGTCTTCCAAATCGCTTTTGTACGACGGTAACCAGCTTCTCGCTAGCTCTCGCTAGCTTCCTTGCTGAACACAAAGACGAATGGCAATACCAGTATCGTTTCACAAAAACGAGCTCCGCGGAGACACCACTAAAGGCGAATAGCGACATCGTCGGTATAGCCTGGAGTATGAGTGATAGGGATCCTTGGCTTTCCGATAAATGCCGAGAAGACTCTTTGTATAGTTTGGGCAGGTGCCTGGTCCCAGGACCTCGGAGAAGCTTTCGAGAGCTCTTTCGACAATCAAAATGACGCGTAGTACTCCTTATCAGGAACAGCAGGAACAGGCAGGAAACATAGCGAAAAGGAATGACATGGTCCATAAGCTAGTCCATAGTTCTAGATTTCTACATGAAGACCAGCTTGGTGACCTTAGGGAATGTCACTCGAGGAAATTGCTCGGCACTACCTGGCCATGTTCCTTCCATTTTTGCATATTTGTTCGCATGACTGCAAATCGCGTGTCACGTCGTGTTTTAATTTCTATGAACATGCTCAACAACATACTTTTTTGAGCATTTTCTGCCCGGGAGGACCAGCTCGAAGAATAATTCTAATGTATTTTGCACCGAGGATACTACGGGATCGGGGCGCCCGCCAGCTCTGCCGGCGGCTCTGGATGCTACCTCCAGCCTAAAGGCCACCTTGCACAGATCTTCCGGAAACCTCCTCCGATTATTGACCAGTAGTTAATCGACAGAATGATAAAAGATTCAGCGCAGTCCATATAGGTTCACGTTGTCCGGACATGCGCCAGTATTTCTACCAGTAGGCTAGAGGGATAGTTAGGAGAGACACTAACACAGAGAGAGGGACTCAAGAGGGAGTCGCGGGGCTTGCCAAAAGCAAAGGATCCAGCAAAGTTCAGGGGAAGTTCAGAGAACTTGCCAATGCAATCAGCTAACGACTACCATACCGGTATCCAGTCAGCTGCCCAGTCGCAACCTTCACCCAGTACACTGGTACAGTTTTATCAGCTACAGTTCTGCTTTGCCCCCTCAAAATAGTCGAGAATACTTCCTTCTGGATCTCCGTCACTTCTCCGGCTGCAGCAGCAAAGTGTACCTACTGCCCGCCCGCCAGCTGTCCCCTATCCACTAGCTCAGCTACTAGCTCTGCCAGCACATCCCTGCGCATCCCCAGCGTGTTTTCAGTGTTGTCTTTTTTAGCCGATCGCGTTTAGAGCTGCCACGACGCGATTCCGTTTCAGTTTGGCATTCTCGTCAAAAGGTCTTTCTCTCTCGACAGATATATCGCTCTTGCCTCCCCGTGACCTCTTCTTGCCGCCGTGCATCTAGTCGTCAGTCCATCCTCCATCATGGCTGCTACCTCGACTTCAAGACCAGCGACTCCGCCCCTGTCGCGGACGGCATCGTTCAGCAACGTCCAGCAATATCCTCCCGACAGCAAATACCCAGGACAGCCTGATGTTGAGGCTCGAGAGACCCTGTTGGAGGCTCGAGAGGAAGGTGCAGCTGATGCTCGACTGCAGGAGATGAACAAGCCGTCGCAGGGAAACCCCAGTGGTAGTGAGTCTCAACCGTGTGTGAAATTACGTGATTGAGTACTGATAAGAATGCCTCGAAAGTCCTTGCCATCGCTGCGTATTGTGGTGCATCCATCATGATGACCGTCGTTAACAAGGTTCGTTATTGCCGACTATGCTCAACACACTTGACTGACGGCTCATGTCCATTGTGCAGTTCGTGGTGTCAGGACACCACTTCTCGATGACTTTCCTCCTCTTGACCATTCAATCAGTTGTCTGTGTCTCCCTCGTATACGTTGCCAAGAAAATGCGCGTGATCGACTTCCGTGACTTTGACATGAAGGACGCCAAAATCTGGTTCCCGATCTCGGCCTTGCTGGTCTCGGTCATCTACACCGGTTCCAAGTCGCTGCAGTACCTGTCGATTCCCGTCTACACAATCTTCAAGAACTTGACCATTATCTTGATTGCCTACGGAGAAGTCATTTGGTTCGGCGGTCACGTCACTAGTTTGACATTGGTTGCGTTCGCCTTGATGGTCGGATCTTCGATCGTGGCTGCCTGGTCCGATATTTCCACCAGCTTGAACGCGATGGCCAGCGTAGTTGAAGCCGTCGATCCCGTCACCGGCGCTGAAATTCCGTTCGTGCCCAAGAGTATGCTCGGCAGCATTAACGGCGGATACTTCTGGATGGCGAGCAACTGCATCTTCTCCGCTGCTTATGTACGTTATCGATTTTGGCAGTCGATTCTCTGCCAGCGCTAAGCATACCCATCAGGTCTTGGCCATGCGAAAGCGAATCAAGTTGACCGGCTTCAAGGACTGGGACTCGATGTTCTACAACAACTTGCTCTGCATTCCCATTCTCGTCGTTGCTTCGGTCTTGCTCGAAGACTGGGGATCGGAGAACCTCAACCTCAACTTGTAGGTGTAGAGTCGAAATCTCGCAGTAGCCAAGCTGACGTCTCCACTACAGCCCTGCTGAAGCTCGAGGCTTCTTGTTGTTTGCCATGGCTTTCTCTGGTGCCGCCGCCGTCTTCATCTCATACTCGACCGCATGGTGCATTCGAACCACCAGTTCGACCACCTACAGTATGGTCGGCGCTCTCAACAAGCTTCCTGTCGCCGCATCAGGCATGATCTTCTTCGGCGACCCGGTCAACTTTGGCTCCGTTTCCGCCGTCGGAACCGGTTTCATTGCAGGTCTCGTCTACGCCATCGCCAAGCAGTCCCAAAGCAAGGCAGACAAGGCACGACAGGCCACCCAGACTTTCCAGATGAGGGAGAAGGCATAAGTGCCGGGGGGAAGATCTAGAAATGTGGAGACTGCATGTTCGTCGTCGCCTCCGTGTACGAGGAACGAGTGCCGCGGTGAATGCGACAGTGGCACCAGCTTGGCATATAGGACGTTCTTGTACCCTCTTTTTGTACATTCGTTTTGCCGACAGATTATATTCATAGATGATTTGGATCAGTCAGGCTGACGCATTGCGAGCGTAACGGAGGGAAGAATGCGGTGTACCGCAGAACCGAGATTTGTGTGTGCACAGTCTGTTGCAGGACTACTCCACATTGACTGCCAATCAGCTTGCTCTCTCTAACGACAATAGGCTTGAAGTACTGGTAGCTATACAGAGTTGTATAGGGTGTTTGTATCCATTTCTGATTTCGATATACACATCATCAGAGAACAGCCATTGCGGCGATTCTGGCGAGTGGAAAGAACCAAACTTGCGCAATTTCATTGCCTGCTTACGTGCGAATCAACGGCGATGTAAAGTCCGGGCGTCGGCGTTGCTGCATCACCTTCAAATGGTCAGCAAATCCGGATCGAAGGGCTAATAGCAAAATCAATTGCCCTGGAGCGACTTTGAAGACCTTGCGTTGCGCCTTTTTCTTGTCGATCACTCGAGCGCAAGCCAGGCCGGGCCTTTGAGGCAGGCGAGGCGGCCTGCGGGGCAGGAAGCTCACCACCGCTGTCGGCCTGGCTCTGGGATCGCGCCGGGGGCGTCCTCGACGGTGTCGCGGGCGGAGACGGCGTGATTGATGTCGCATTTGGAAATCTAGCAAGCTTTGCCCGCCCACGCGCGCCCTTTCTTTCCAGGCAAGATCAACTTCGTGAGTTGCTGTCTTTCCTGCTGCGCCGTTACCGAGCAGGTGCTCTTGATCGGACGATTCTGACAATATAATTTGCCCAGACCGACGGACCTCAATCAAAACTTTAGGAAGAAGGGATTGATTCAAAATGGTGGGTCCTCGTGTGTAAAGGATGGGAACTGGGAGCGGTGGTCAAGGGGATGTCGCGGCTTCAACATTCGAGGCATCGCAGCGGAAACAGTATTCGACTTCGACCTCGTTATGGCTTTGCGGAGGTTGGGTTATGCTGGCAGGGATAGAGGGACTGGAGGAGTTGCAGAAAGGATCAAGAGTGGTGGAAGAGAGGATTGAGAACGACACCGACACCTGCAACGTGCGACGGCGACATTCGAACAGCTTGTGACACCCACCTTCCAGTCCCATCCGGAGAAAGTGCCCTCGGTCTTGTGCTTACCTTGTATTCTCAGGCCGACCAGACCGCCCCCGTTAACCCCATGAAGGAGCTCCGAATCGAGAAGGTCGTCATCAACATCTCCGTTGGTGAATCCGGTGACAGGCTCACTCGAGCCACCAAGGTCTTGGAACAGTTGACCGGTCAATCCCCCGTCACCTCCAAGGCTCGATACACTGTCCGATCCTTCTCCATCAGGCGTAACGAAAAGATCGCTTGCCACGTCACCATCCGAGGCCCCAAGGCTGAGGAAGTTTTGGAGCGAGCATTGAAGGTCAAGGAGTACGAGTTGAAGAAGAGGAACTTCTCGGAGACCGGAAACTTCGGTTTCGGTATCGATGAGCACATCGACTTGGGTATCAAGTACGACCCCGGAATTGGTATCTTCGGTATGGACTTGTAAGTTCAAGGCGCTTAGTGGTATCTGTTGGCTCTCGATCTCAGACGAGTTCTGCAGCTACGTTGTTATGGGCCGACCCGGTGCCCGAGTCGCCCGAAAGAAGTACAAGCACGGCCGAATCGGTTTCCAGCACAAGGTCAAGAAGGACGAGACCGTCTCGTGGTTCAAGCAGAGGTTCGACGGTATCGTCGGTCGTGTGAGTATAGCCCTCGGAAGCAGGGTCTCCGCTTGGCTGACCACGTTCATGCATGCAGTAAACCGCCCACATTCTTTCCTCCGAGTCGGAATCGGGAGATGGAGTGCCTGCTCATCGGTCGGCCTAGAAAATGACATCAGGTCGGCTGGGAGTGATGAGGAGTTTGCGGATACTATGGGTTGTACGCGAGACGTAGATGACGCTTGGTCAAGTCGTGGTATACGCAATCCTTCTCATGATCTGCCATTATTGGACTGGCCTTTGGGTCATATGGACGAGTCGCGTCCCTCGGAATCGCAAAATGGCTCCTGGTTGTGCGCGAGCGCTGTCATTGCAAACCTCAGCTAGCTCTGCGGGCATCGTTCTGGTTTCTGCAAGTATTCGCCATGCCAGCGTGGGTGAACAACAGGTTGAGTGACGGGAGACATATAGGTGGATGTTTTGCCATAGGTGCGTGATCTCTTCAATCGCCTTGGTGCGACTGAGCTCGCAGTTCGTGTCGGGACGGGTCACGACCCCCTCGTAGTAAGCACGCTCGGATCAATTTCTGAGCTGCGGTCGACCCACGTCGACCCGAATGTTTCGGAATAGTCAGACAAAAGTCGATGCGCGAAACACATCGAGGCCCAACGATGACGACCTGTACTCATGATGCCGAGGGGATACTCATCTCTTGACGTCTGCGCGGATGCGCTAGGTGGCGGTTCCATCTGTATTAGCACAAGACTACTGCTAATAGACTGAAGAATCTGCGCTCGAGTCGTATAGCAAGAAGTCGGTTCAAGATATCGGCCACTCTGACCAACTTCGCGACCGGCAAAAAGACATTCTGGGATGGCGATATGCAATGACAAGAATTGCCGAGCAGACGTTCGACTGCCCAGTCTGTCCAGGTTCAGAGTTACGATCATTACTCTCGGTCAAACCAGGTAAGGCTCATCAGGACAACGGACGAATGCAAACATTTCAAGCGGTACTTCTGGGTCGATACGTTTGGCGGCGACAGGCCAAAGTCATAACCCGCAGAATCATCCCATTACTGCATGCATAGTAGTATTTTTCTATCTTCATCGCTTGTGACATGACAACGGTTACAGCACATTGACTCGATGCTGCCACACCTGCTGTTCAGTGCGAGCAGAGTACTGACTTACGCCCAAAAGCGCTCGCATCTGCGCGTCTCCAATGAACAAGGTATCCCGAGCGACGAAGAAGCGAATGCCTTCGGTGCAAGGAGGGGTGGTCAGAGAGCCTGAGGGAGCGATCAGTGAAGTATAAGTGCATTGCGGTCTACTTACCGGCGTATGTCCAGGCCCTTTTGAAGTAGTCGACCTCCTGCAGTGCCAGTCCGACGTTGAGCGTCGCATTGACCTGTTTGCCATTCTCATCATGTCCAATCAAAGGCGGCAACTGTTTGAAAAACTCGGAATCCACGGTTCCCGGGTCGATTCTCAGAGCCAGGACAGCACGAGGTGAGCCGTCTGCGTCGACGTGTACGAGGTGCAATTCGGCTCTTGATCGACGACCGTCAACAGTGTGCTCACTTGGAGCGTGCATGTGCCAAGCCGACATGTAGACCGTTTCGCTCTTCGTGTCTTCAGCAAAAGAGAAGTGTGGCAGGGTAGAAAAGTCGCCGTCGGCATGTTCAAGCGTCATCGAAGGGCCATAGCCCCAGTTTGCGAAGGCACCCGTGACATTACGTTCGTAACCTTGGAACTTTGGCGATGCTGGTGCGAAGCCCTGATCAAGTCGAAGACCGATGGGAGCTTGATGGCTACCGTCCTGACAGGCTTCGTATTCTGCCGAGAGGACACCCCAGGTGTTAACGTTGTTATACGACCATGGGGTGCCAGATGCCTCAGCGCGCTTCTCCAGATCGTGCGAATGGTACTGGAGGTCAGGACAGGCCAGAGCGGTCGTGGCGGCGAGAGCGATGAGAAATATAACTGAATGCATGCTGCGAAAGATCAGTGGAGTTGTCATTGCCAATACTCAAGCCAAACGTACTCTGTAGTTCACGCGAGAATCTAAATCCGAAATCTTCTTGCTGAAAGCTATCCCGCCCCGGATGGTACACGTTGTCTACAGTCTTGTTATAGTCTTCTACGAGCACTCCTGCTTTCAGGCTTCCAGCATTCGCAAGAGCCTTTGCTCAGCGATCCAAAGCTCCCTGACACATTCTCTGAGATTCCGGAATGCGCCGCGACGGACGAAGTGACCGGTTCGGACGGGTTTTCCGTTCGTTCCGCACGGATATCTCTGTATGGCCTTGACGAGTCCTCGATTCAACGAGCAGCAACAAATGCCAATTTGACAATCGACCTCAGTGTGAACGACGGAGAGATTACAGGCTAGAAACAACTCCAACAGAGAAAACTGCGCATCGCAGGACAGCTCCAAGGAGTGTTCGCCAAGTTGGCTAAATCGGTAGGCCATATACTGGGGCTTTGAGAAAAGGCACGATCTACCCCAGGTACCCCAGTTTCTACACTGCCGTCCTCCAAGGTGTCTTGCGTTTCATAGATAATAGCTGCTGCTAATATCCGAGATCCTCCCTCTCATATTTGATGAAACTTAGGCGGAACCTGCGTCACATCGCGGACAATCGCTCGGTCTTCAGGTTCTCCATCAAGCTGGCCTTGAGAAAACCTTAAAAGTTCCGTCATCTCAGCTGTCGTCTCCTCACGAGCTTCCTTTTGTATTCCGCTGTGCCTGTTCAGGCCCGCACACAGTCTCACAGCATTCTGCAATGTGCCAGATCTCTCCTCGAAGACCGCCCGATTGACAGCTTTTTTAGCTGCTCAGCTAGCTCTCCTGCTCCTCGTAACAGCCCTCACGGACTGTTTCTCCTACTGTCGCGATATCTATCGAAATCTAGAATATGAATATGGCACAGATAGGGAGCTAGATAGGGCGACCATTTCGCCAGGAAGTGGTGTTTCACTAAGAGGTAACCGAGGGCAACTCGAGCGCAAACAAGGGGAAATTCTCTTGGACTACCTCATAGCCAAGAAATCGCTCAGTTTCGAATTGATTCCGCAGCGTCGTCCCAGCTGTCGTTCCGCTTTACCGTCACTTGCACCGGAACCGAGATCCGACATGAGCCGCATTTGCATGTAGAAGGTCTTGTCGAGCTACTTGTGGAGTAGAGTCTCCGTTGAGGAACTGGTCAAACTATTGCTTGGTCTCCTAAGCATGAGCTGACCTTGCGATCACTTAGCCCTGTACCTTTGAAGCAGGTGATAAACTTGCGTTGATGCAAAAGATGTGGTAGATCGACCGACTAGAAGGGCAATGGCGTGACAATCAGGAAAGACAGTGTAAGTATATCCATGCTGAGTCGAAGGTTCAGCATTGGGCTGTGCGACCATAATTGGGTATTCTCCATGTACGCTTTTGTGCTGAGGCTGGAAGATGACCTCGATGCAGTCTCAGAACCGAATATACCTCTGATTGATCAAGATCTTACGCCATACTGTCATACAGTGAAACCTAGATATTCTCCTGCAATAACCTCCTCACTTCGCTTCTTCTTGCGCCGGAATCGAACCTCCCTCCCCGTCCTTAACCGGACCGCGACCTCTGCCCCTTCCACTTGTCCCTCTCCTCATTCCGCCTGGACCAGTGCCTATCCACCCACGCATCAGACGCTTCACGGTATCCTTCGGCACAGCGGCTTGTCTCGGACCCCGATTCTGTGGTTCTCCCAACGGAGCAGAGTCATCCACAGACGTTGCGGATGGTGTTGAGAGAGGGAGCGGGGATGATCCCGTGGATTCGGAGGCCGATTCTGTGGCGGGACTCGGAACAGGAGGCTGTGCGCCGCGATGTTGTACGGGTGGTGCGTTACGACTGCCATTTCCTCGCGGCGCCTGCACATTAGCTGAATTCAGATTCGGTCGCGCCGAGTCCTGCCCCAGCATGTTATTTGCTCGCGGTCCAATCGGTGGCGGACGGTTGAAGTGCGGAGGACGGGCAAAGGTATGTGGCGGTTGATGGCGGTGTTGCGGAGGCATTTGCTGGGACTTGTTGTGCTGAACATGGCCGTTCTGAAAGCCGTTGGGAGGACGTCCACCTCTTGCCTGAAGGGAACATGAGCGACGAGCATCTCGCAGACACGGATGACTAACCCCTCGATTTCCCATTCCCCGCGGAGCGGATGCCCAACGCGAAGACTGTAACGAAACCGCTGCGGAATGACCGTCGTCGGCCGTCACACTTGTATTGGTCGGTGCCGGCACCACGCTGCGATCACCTGCGCTGGTAGTACTCTCTCCCTCACTTCCTATATCCGAACTCGTCTGCACCTGTTCCCGAATGACAGGCTCCACGGGAAGTTGGTTCGCCAGCTTGACGTCGACCGCTGCCTTGTCCAAAGCTTGCCGGCCGACATTGACTCTCGGAGCGCCTCGTCGAACGGAGTGATCGATATCGTCTGCCGTGGTGACCTCCAATCCATAAGTTGAATTTGGACCGCGTGAGGGTTCGGATCTTTCGTCTGCCGAGTCGTCCTCATGTACGGAAGCCGGTGCCGTTACAGGAACCGGAACATCTTCCAAGAAGGCCAGATCCTCATCGTCCGTCAATTCCGACCAATCGGCACCGGAAATGACAGCAGGCGGAGGTATAACTGTAGCAGGCGGAGCAGGAGGGGGCGAAGGCGTAATTTTGACTTGATCCAAGCCCTTCGTAACTTCCTGAGTGTCGACGGTGCTTTCCTCCTTTACATCCTTCTCTCCGGTCTCCTCCTTCGCCTGAGTCTCTTTTTCCTTTGCCTTCTCCTTCTCCTTTTCGTCCTCGCTAGAATCGCCCCAAATACTCCTGTACACGGCCTCCCGTTCCCTCGACGACTTTCTGCGGTATCCTCTCGACGATGTCCCTTGCTGCATCGGAGAGGGCGGTGGATGTTGCGGAAATGGCGGCGCTCGAGACCTTCCTCTACCGCTTGGTCGGCCACCTCTACGATCTCGAGGGAAATCATCCATGCTTCCCGGACCTCTGTTTCTCCCTGCATTGCTTTTGGATCGTCGGCCATTTCCTCCTCCAGCGGAATCGGGTGCGAGAAATCCCTGATCTCGGGCTTTGGCATGTTGGTCTGCGAACGGAGTCTTCCTTGGCGTCGAGCGAGCGTTTTGAAGCTCTTTGGCGTTGTCTGGAGCCCACATGGAGGACATGATAGAAAGCTGCGGCGTTGATAGGACTTCTAATAAGGTGTTCTGAAAGGATATGGGCTGAATGTCGATTATGACTTGGCTTCCTTGCTCCTGGTGATTAGGTTCAGCACCGATGTATGCCGATATATAAGTAGCGAGTGTGTCCTGCTACTACATTAACTCGACAAAGTTAGCAACCGAGTGATTCATAACTTTGTGCCTTGCCATCTCGGTTACCCGCATCGGGACATTGGGCGAAAAACCAATTGCAGCTGCAAAATCAGATTCTCGAGGCATTTACGCTCTCTTTTCAGGTGACTTTTGGCCAAACGGACGAGCAATTGATGCGACAAGTCCAAGCTGATGTTGGGTCAGCAATGCGTTTGCGGGCCTTGCTTGAGCAGCTTGTCATACGCTCGCGGAGGCGGACAAGCCTTCATACCTCGACGTAGGTATTGACAAGAAGTATTCTTCCGCTTGATAGATATTTCCGTGCTGAAATATACTGTTTCGTGGTGACTGCCTTATGGCTCCTTGGCTGTACATTTACATGAACACAGATTTAGGTGCTCAAGCTAGATAGAGCAGGGGAAGCACGATCTGACGCCGAGAAACAATATGATGAGACCCACTCTGCGGGCTGAGAGGAGAGTAATTTCGGAGCTTGACCTCAATTTTAGATTAGTTTAGCAATGAATGTACCCAGAATGCCGTTGACACAGGCTACACAGCCAGGTGTCGGAAAGATGGTATACAGTTCTGAAGTTAAAGAGTTGACATGCTTTGAAAGCGCTTCAACTAGCAAGCACTCTGGAAGACTGACAATGCCCTGACGCATTGTGAGTCCGCCGACTTCATGCATCGCCTCATGCGATAATTGCGGGAAGACACGATGTCCAACTAGTAATGGACCAGATTTGCGTAGTACTGTATTCAAATATCGTAGTCGCCTATGCTTCGGTTGGTGCGCTACGCAGTAAATGTCAATCACCATGCCAAGGGTCGGTCACCCCAGCATCCAATGCCACGGAATATGCCTCGACTTCGCAGAGCGCAATCAAGAATAACATCAATTTCCCGATATTGGCAGAGTCTGTTTGACTGCCTCTCTGGAGCCTCCTAGCGTCAGATATACCCTCTAAGCTTTTCAACAGCCACTCCTCGTTCTGAGAATGCATTCAACTCTACTGTATAGTTTTACCTTGACCGCATTGCTGATTCATACTCGTGATCCGGTTTCCAAGGCATTGATGGTCGGCTTCGAGAAAGTTTCAAGCCTGATCCTACGGCTCCTGGATTTTGGCCAAATCCAATCATGTAAGACCTTGCGAGCTCATAGATGGGGCTCGATGAAGGAGAGCAGCAGTCCGCAGCCCGAGAGTCGCGGAATGAGCAGTGGCGGAAGTGGCGAATCTGCGAAGTTGAGATCAACCGGGACCCTATCGTGCGGACGCCGGCAAGTCGCGTGCGCGACGGACACGATAATTAAATGGAAGAACGCGTCTCGCGTCTCGATTATACATCCGCAGTTGCAGACAATTGAAGCCTAAACCAGAAGACAATGACAATCCGGTTAATGGTAACTGATTTCCACTTGCTATACAAAGTGGGTCACAATATCAAGTGGCCGGAGGGTCAATTTCCAAGATTGCGCGCACAAGCAACATCAAAGCGCAGCGAGCTGCACCCTGGGACACTGGATGATCTCCTCCATCGACCTCCCGCATCATTGGTCATGGGGAAAAAGAAGAACTCGACGAAGCCGTCGGCAGGGAAGCAGTCTCGAGAGCAACTCCTCAGTCAGCAAAACAATGAAGGCGAAAACAAGGACGAGACCAAGTCGCCAGAGACTTTGGCGACCAAGACGATGAGGCAGAAGAGTGAGTTCCTCGTCGAATCCTACACCGTGCGACTGGCAGAAACGGTAAAGCTGATGTACTCTACAGGAGAGGCCATGTTTGGCTTTAAGGCTAAGCCAGTGCATCCGGCTGGACTTGCGGAACCTGCCGTTCAACCCCAAGCGAAACCTGCCGGAACCCCTTTATTCTCATCCGGCCTGCCTTCCACTACCACACCTGCTGTGCCACCGCCTTGCTCTGTTCATCGGCAGCCTTCGCCATCGCAAACTGGCACGTCATTTATTGGCCAAGACCCTGCCAAAGCATTGGGTCCAATCAAGAATTGGACCGACGTCTTCAATTTGACACCGGAAAAGCGTCGTCAATGGTTCAACGTTGTTCCAGGAGCGGAAGCAGCGTATACCAAGATTTTGGAAAACGCAAGAAAGAAGCACGCCCTAGTGATGGCTGAAAAGGCAAGAGCTCAGGGTGGTGTCGCCCCGGCTACAGCGCCTCCAGCTCAGAATGTGGCGGGACCGTCTCGTGCCCCTCTCCCTGCGTTCAAGTCGCCGGCGTTCTCCACGTGTCCACCGCGAGCCGCATCCGCTCCGCTTCCGAGCTCGCCTACCTCATCTACGGGCATGTCAGCGGTTGAAGCAAATCCGCAGTCCTCGGGAAATGCCAATTTGCGGCCGAATCCGCCTAAAACCCTTGAGCAGCAAGTTCAACTTGTTGAAGCCGAAAATGCAGACTTGCGATCGACCATGTTGCAGCTTAAGGCAACCCTGGAGAAAAGCGGCGCGAGATTGATGGACGCAAATGCATGTTCCCAGCGACATCTCGGTAATCACGTCAACTCTGCACAATCCGTCGCTGTCGCCGTGCAATCGCAGGAATTGGATCATTTGCACGGGACGCTTAATCGGCTGAGAGCGGAAACGAGCAAGATCAAGCACGAGAATGAAATTCACCTGACGGAATTGAATGCCATTCGTTTCGATGTGGAAAATCTTCGCAAGGAGAACACCCGGCTGGGACTCAAGAGCCTTGAAGAAACCGCGGCAAGAGAGGCGTTGGAAGGCGACAAGGCAAAGTTGGAGGCGGAGGTCCAACTACTAAAGCAATTGTTGCAAGAGAGAGATATCAAATTGTCCGAGGTGGAAAGCGAGGCGGAGCACTACAAAAAGGAATCCAAGGCATCGATGCCTATGGTCAAGAAATTGACGAACAGTCTCCGTGAAACCGAAGAAGAACGGCGGAAGCTCAAGATACGATTAGACGCCGTCAAGCTTCTGGTTCTTCAGGATGACCTGAGCGGATTGACTCCAGACCTGAATTTTCCAGCTTCCGTGAAACATGTAACCAAGACGCTTGGAAGTCCTGATGATCAGAAGGAGATTCTGGATTCGGTCTTGCCCATCAAAGAGTATCCCAGCGGTACTGACACGGTAGTCCATACTCATGCGGCAATATCAAGCGGGCCCGCATGGTCCAGAGGTATCAAGGAAAAGGCCAGATCTCAAGGATCGATCAACCTTCTGAAGGTCGCATGGAAAATGGCTGCATTAGAGCGAGTCGTGCCACCTGCATCGTCAAGTTCGCTTTCAAGCGCTAATACCAAGAGAAGTGCAACATTGTCCGGCACCGCCTGATCAAACAAACGGAAACAAGGACAGGCGAACGTCGAACCTGAAAACACATGCACGAAATTCTTGTCGGCGGGAAAAAATGGCAGTCTTCGCAGGCCGTTGATTCGACTGAGGAGGCAAGGCAAGCTCCGCAAAAAGGTGATGCTGCTGCGAGGACTTTTGCAAAATGGGAAGACTACCTTAAAGTAGAATGCCCCGAAATGACCGCTTCCATCGTTGCCGTCGAAGTCAACGGAAAGAAAGCAACCTCGACGCCATATACACAACGGACAGTCAGTATAACTTGAAATGCCGGGGGGCCGAGGACCGGATGGCTGATGGTCGCTTTGGTAATTAAGCAGGCTCTTGACTTGGCAAGCAAAGGGCGCAGCACAAACCCACTTTGTGTACAAGCAGATGGCGGTACATCAAAAGCGGCTGTGGACATGACCGTTGCTGTTGATACCGCGGTCAAGCCACAGGTCAAGGACAAGACTCTCAGAGTTCAAGGCGTCAGTTTGGGGGATGACTTTTCGGACAATACGCTTCTCTCCTCAAGTAGTCGTTCTAAAACGCCTGAGCTCGCGTGGTCAATGCACTCAATTCTTCCTAGCGCATTACCACGCGAAGAGGGGTTTCCGTCATCTCAGGACAGTCGCCATGCTTAGAGCCCTTTCACAACGAGTACGACATCGTTCAAGAGCCGCATCAGAAGGAAAGAAAGGTGAATCGTCTCCATCGGCTCGATGCCCAGTTGATTCCTGGGGATTTCGACTTGCGACGACAATCGCCGCGAAGTGGCGGTGGTCAAGATATTGTGTATAGGTCCAGAAATACTCAACAAAGTCTATAGCAATCAAATAACAACACTGGACGATTATGAATGGGTCGGATGCTGTCGCGTTTTTGCCCAATGCTCTGATTCCGGCAAACTCATCTACTCGCAATGCAGAGCGCCATCGGCATGGGTGTCTATATGGCTGGATCAGTGCAATTCTCAAGCAGGGCGTTATGATACTCACGACAAGCCAATGGGGCAGAAGAGGTTCCAGTGGCAGGAGTCGTGGGCGCACTGGGAACATCGGATCGTCCAATGCATGCATCACCGCCCTGAGCGACTTCAATCCTACAGAGGAGAATGTTGGATTTAGCAATAGTCCGCGACTCGGTGCGAATGACAACATACGCGTAGACGTGGTTGGCAAAGTATTGCAAAGAGTGAGTGTTGAGAGTTGCAAAAGTAGCATTGTTCTTTGCCAACTCCAGGCAATCGTCGTAGGAATCGGCGTAGTGCTCGACCTTGCCGTCGGTGATTTGCGGAACGTGGTAGAGTCGGTGGCTGCACGAAGGCTTCAACATGCATAGGGGGTCAAGAGTGGAGATGGACTACTCACAGCAAGTCAGTACTGAAGTAGTACGAAGGCGACGAGCCAGCAACGGTGTACCCAAAGGCGCAGAATTGCTCATTGTACTTTCTGTCGGTGTAGGAGGCGTCACAGATTACCTGGCAACATGTCGTCAGTCACATTCTTGTAAAGCTCCTTATCCATGCTCACAGTCTCTGATGTTCCATTCTCGCCTCGCCAGTGTCCTCGCCATCCGGGCTGCTGACAGTTCTTGTCGGGGTCATCGCATCGAAGGAGGACACCATCCTTGTTGGACTTCAGGATGGCGTCGAAAGCGCCGATGACGTTGGTAATGGGACCGTCACCAAAGTACAGCTCGTACAGACTGTCATTGGCGCCATTGGTGTAGGTGTACTCTTTGGCCATGGAGACCAGCTCCCAAGTGTCGGAAAGAGCCTTGCTGAGTTGGCGTCGCTGGGTCGTGTTGCAGGACGAGTGGATGGTAACTTCTTCGACATAAGTTGCCAAAGCTCGCTTTTCGTGAATGATGGGACTGGCGAAAGTTGCCGAGAGCAGGGCCGCGGTGGCGAAGAGTGTCTTGGAGAACATGTTGTGAATGATGATCGTTGGATTATCAGCTGGAGGAAGTGGGTCTGGATAGTCAAGTGATTCGGCGAAGTGTTGTAGATCGGTCTATATATCATGCAAGACTCTGCGAAATTTTACACACGCTCCTCTCTCGCCGTTACCGTTCACCTTCTCCGGTCACGCCTTGGCGAACATCTTCATGGAGTCATGCATTTCACGGATGACCGTGAAGATGATCGTCGGAACATGCGAAGAGAAGCAACGCGAATCATTGGGTCTTTTTGTCGAAAGAGGATCGAACAGTCGTCAAGTGGTCGTGCATATGGTCATATCCGCTAGGCGAACGCCTTTGCCAAGACAATAGGGGAAATGAGTTTCGTCTGAAATTCTGAACAGCATCCGGATAAACTTTTGTTGCTGTACGCAAGTGGGTTTCATAAGTAAGACCCAGTAAAGGCCAGAAATGCGACTCAAATTCCGTCAAAAAGCCTTCAGGACAAGCAATATTTCACTTAGAATCATCCTTTTGGGACCTTTCACCTGAAAAATTTTGTTATAGACCCTTTATGAACACTGTCTTTTCCTCGGGGCCAAGCCTGATCCGGCTAGTAACCTTCGCTCAAACGACATGAGGCTGAATTCGCCGGTCGGGTAGAGATTTCGTGACTGTGCTTGGCTCTCTGCGATTTGCGGCAAGTAAAGTTGACCTTGTGCTGCTAACTTTTCCTTCGGACTTTGGCTAACCGTGGCCCTCAACCGGACAGTCCACAAGGACAATCCCACCCCGGAATGTTTGAATCTATAAAGAAAGCAACTGGGCCATACGGCTTTCACCAGGCGGAGTGGGCTTTACAACACGGTACATAGACTGTCTATTGGCCACCATGAAGTTGTCCATTCTTGCCAGCGTCCTTACACTGGCCGGTGCGGCATACGCCCAGACTCAAGTCCAAACAACAGCAGACCGCGCCGCCACCGCCAGTCCAACCAACAGTGTGGGCTGCTACTTCCTGAACGGCGAGTGGAACTGTGCTGCCCCTAGGACGAACAGCATTGTCGCCGCTGGCGGATCTCCGACAGCATCTGCGACGAATGCTGCGGCATCCCCAACAGAAAGTACCGGATGCACATGGCGTAAGCTCGGGTCTCGCGGACGCCTGGCACCCCACTCATCTTTGCGCTATCGTAGATATCAATCACTGGGATTGTACCGGAAATGCGGATGGCTCGGCCGTCTCCTCCGGTGGAGATTGTGTGATTCATGGTACGTCCTCGTTTCGATCACTGCAATGACCTGAGACTTATCCCTTCACTCAGTTGGGCACACGCACGGTGATTGCTCGGGTATTGACACAAGTTGTGGGGTCACCTCATTGGGAACATACAACCAAGGTTTACACATCGGCGCCATCTTTATCGTCCTCGTTACATCGGCCGTGGGAGTCATGATTCCCTTGATCTCTGGTCGGAGAAAGTCTGGTTCGCTGGGAGCGGCCAACGCTGCCCAGGCATCGGAAAGCAAGCCCTTGTTCAAACCGAAGAGCTTCTGGTCTTCACTATTCTTTGTCGCGAAACACTTCGGAACAGTGAGTGACTTGACTCAAAGACTGGTCTCAAGCTCACCTTATTTCAGGGCATCATCCTTGCCACCGCCTTCATTCACCTGCTATTCCACGGCTTCGTGATGTTCAGCAATGAATGCGTCGGTCACCTCGCTTTTGAGGCCACAGCCCCGGCTATCGCACTTGCGGCATTCTTTGTTACCTTTTTGCTCGACTTTTTCGGAGCTCGACACTTTGCCAGTCATAAGGATGCAGAGAATCTACAATCACCTGGCAGTGTAGAGAAGAGACTGTCACCCGAATCGCCCGAGCTTCAAAACGCAAACATGGCATCTCTCGAATCGCACGGTCACTCGCATGCTTTCTCCTTCGGCACGCACGCCCAGGACCAGCATTGGCAGGTCATGATCCTGGAAGCCGGTATCATTTTCCATTCGATCATGATCGGAGTGACGCTCGGGGCCGGTAAGTTACAATTTTTTTCCCTAACAGGATCGCTGACAGAAAAGGACTTTCACACTCTAGGTGGTGGTGAAGGTTGGAGTACGCTCCTCGTCGTCATCGTCTTTCATCAATTCTTCGAAGGTCTCGCCTTGGGCGCCCGTGTCGCACTCCTTGATTTCGCGAGTCGCTGGACACCGTGGCTTATGGGCCTCGCATTCACCCTGATCACCCCCATTGGTATCGCCATTGGAGTCGGCGTGCACGAAAACTTTTCTGCAAATGGCAAGGCTCCGTTGTTGTCTGTCGGGATTTTGAACAGCATCAGCGCGGGTATCTTGGTGAGTCGCTCGCTGTTATTCGAAAGCAAACCGACTGACGATCTTTATAGCTGTATACTGCCGCTGAACTTCTGGCCAACGACTTTACAACCGGATCATTGCGTCGTGCCAAAATGTTGAGAGTTCTGGTTGCTCTGACCGCCGTGATTGCCGGCATGATTTGCATGTCCGTTCTGGGAAAATGGGCCTAGATGTGCATTACTTCAAAAAGGCAGGACATGGGGCCAGGTGTTTGACTCAACTTTGGGACTAGAGTCGCTGCTTGTACATGTTCACTCGCGGAGCGGAACCAGGGCTCCTTTGGTTATATCCGGTGTTTATATTATATTATAGATTTGCGTAAAGTTTGTCCGACGTTTTCGTGGTATCCACCGTCTCCTAGCCATATCTGATTTCCGATTCTTTGGACAAGTGATTACTCGCCGAGCTATTCAACAATGACAGATCGACACAAGTTTCAGACTTTCATGTTTAGATACAACGATACTTGGCTTTGCTTCTCTCTCTTCTTTTGCTTTACAACGTCTGCCACTTTCTGTACAACCGCCATCCCTCCCGATCCGTAATTTCTTGCTGCCATGGTCTCACTTTCCTTTGCTTGCCCTCTATCCTCCGTGCAGCCTCGCTAGACAATGCAAATAGTTATCCCCTTAGATTTTCTAGACAAACAAGTTGGATGTGGGCTCCTTCTTGCTCTTGGCCTTCTTTGCGCCCTCCTTGTGCACTATTGAAAGCGGTGGAGTCAGCAGTAGAACTCGCGAAGGGTGACATAGACATACGTTTTGCAAGCTGTTTCTTCCACCCGACTTTCATCAGGAAAAGATCAGCCACCTCAACCTGTGGTTTGAGCGCTCAAAAGACTTACAGCAAGTGGTACAACTGCTGCTGCTGTGTTTCTTGCACTGAATAGACCCATCCTTGGCATTGACGGTGTATGCGGGAAGGCTCAAGGGATCACGAGCGGTCAAGTCGAACTGCGAAAGATGACGGCCATGTCAGCTATTGGTCTGTGAGAATATCGCGTAGGACTTACACCGAAGAAGGAGTCGTTCTCTGAAGAGAGTAAATAATGTCAATCGAGTTACACGGCCAGGACGAAGTTCAGAGGGACCGGAGAAAGACTAACCCTCTCGCGCGTCAAAGTTGCAGTCATTGCAAACTTCCTTTCCGTGCTCGCAGAAGATTGCGTCATTGATGTCCAAGGAGGACGTGGAGCTGTGAGACCAGGTGGGGATGATTAGCGAGGTTTCATAGCCCGATGATGAAAGCGACATACTCTGCGGGAGAGACACCCAGATTATTTGCACTCATCTTGTTGGAGAAGGGGTAATTGGAACAGTAAGGTTAAAGCGTTGGGAAGCACTTATGCCTGGACTGGACCGATTGCAAGGGAGATCGTGACGACCTCGAGTGGCACCTATTTATGTTGCAGGGAGCCTTGGGGCCCCTCAGTCAGCCCGTTGCTAAGCTAAGTCACGATGAGGTAGAAAGCCAGAGCCTGGCGTTCCTGAGGATTTCGCTCTGACAAGTGCACTGGCGGGACTGACGGGGAGTTGTATAGCGGCGGTTTGTGCGTTCTATGCCACTGAAGAGCAGAACCAGAGAGGCTCACGTCACGTTACACTACACGGCCTCAGGGCTGGCCCTGCCGAGCTTCGGCTTGTCAGAGCGGCGGTTCTGCCTCGGGGAGCGTCGTCAGGTCTGCTGCACGCCATTTCGACCTAGTTGTTCTACAGCTTTCTGCCCACCTGCAATGTACTGCGACAGAGCTTTACAGCGTTGCTCACGGTCGCGTGATCTCTTGAATGCGGATCCAGTCTTGTAGTATGTGCTCATAGCTCTGCTCATCGCTCATTAGCTCCGGTTGAGCAGCCAATCGCGCGGCCTGACAGCTTATCGGCAGCGTCGGCGGGAAAGGGGGACCAGAAGGGGGTTAGGGCTGTTTCACAGCGAAGACTTCTAGCAAGGAACACCTAACAAGGTTGGAAGCTGGTTAACTGCATTTGGGAGCGGGATCTGGGCTGCAGAGCAATTGCAGAGCACGGAGACAAAGAAAAGGGAGGGTATAGCAGGCGGGGTAGCAGGACAGCACAAGACGAGAGGCAAGGAAGGCTGACGGGAGCAGGGCGATTACGAGAGCGAGACTGCGAGAGGGATAGCAGTTGTAGATCCCTCAACAGCTGATGCGGGGATATGCGGGGTAAGCGGAGAAGACCGAGGGGAAGAAAATGATGTATCAAAGATCGTTGTCTGTTTATGATGTTCCCGATGATCTGATGGATCTAGGTGACGCCATCAAGCTATTGTTCTAACGTAACGCCGGCACAGTCGACTCGACAAACACCAGGATGCCAGGGATCAAGAGCGAAAGTACCGTCAAGGATGAGACGGGTGAATTGGATCAGGGGGACGTCGTGAAGCAAGAAGAGCCGAAACATGAGTCACGAGCGGATGAAGGGATCAAAGTGGAAGCATCAGTGAAGCCTGAAGAGGAAACGCCCAGGGAACCCGTGAGTGCTAACTCGCTTGGAGATAGTGAAAGACTGAGTATTTTTGCAATCACAGACAGACGAGGAAGAGAGCCGGGAAGAGCCACGATCGAAGAAGCGGAAAGTGGCTGATCGAGCGGATATGGATGAGGACGGTACGTCTGTTCCGAGAATTAGCGGATTTTGGAGAGGGTGAAGCTCACACTACCCGTCTAAAGCGGTCGAGGCGTTCGTCAATGAGAATGGAGAGAATTACATTGAAGTATGATTTTTCCTCCTGCCCCTTACGGGATCATGGATGGGCCTGAGCTGACCTCGATTCAGCTGTCAAACAAGCGCAGAGCCACCGTGCGGGAGTTCAAGGGGTCGACTTTGATCGATCTGCGTGAGGTGAGTACTTATAGATGTATGCTGTTACTACTTAGAAAGACTGAATTGGATGATGATAGTACTACACAGACAAAAGCGGCGAGGAGAAACCAGGCGCAAAGGGACTATCTTTAACAGCAGAGCAGGTAGGTCTTTATACCGATGAAAGTCTCAGCACTTATCTAGGAAATCTCGATAGTGGGTGAAACTCAAGAATGCAATCCCCCAGATCGACGCATGGGTCGCTGCTGCAGAGTCGCGTACATCCAAAAAGCCGGAGTCGGGCGCTTCGAAGAATGGACGAGGAAAGGGCAGAGGGAGGGTGCGGTCATAGATTGTCATCGAAAACTTCATATGAGGAACCCTGTCAGGCAACTATAGATTGATGCTTCTTCTCGCATGTATACAACTGAACGTTCTGATTGATTCGGTTATGACGCCAGCGCCAGAAGCCGAAACAATGCTATGCCTTCTCCTTGCTTGGGCGCTCATTGTGTAGTCCCGGAGACTGCAAATGCTCGACTTCGTCCCAGTCATCAATGCTTTCAGTCCCGATCAACCAATGTGGGAGAGCATCGTGGCCTGTGAGGCGACGAAGGAACGATTCGATGATGTCTCCGTCGTCTGTGGAGTACAACGCATTAGCATGCGGGCATAGCGAGGGGCATCGAGAGGGGAATCGAGAGACTTACCCCGCGCTGCGAGGTCAATCAGGACGAATTCAGCATTGTAACGCGAGTGCAAGTATATTTGTATTCGTCTGGAAAGTGGAGAGGGACCCTGTGAATTCATATCAGCATCCGATGCGTTCCTGGTAATCTCTCCGCTTACTTTTGTGAACACCACGACATCCGTTGACGGTGCGAAATCCCCGGACCGTTCAGTTGCTCCCTCCAAAGTGTTCTCACCGAAAATGTCCGAGCTGTCATCCGACCGAGTCCAGATGCGGCTCATGAGTAACTCGAATGACGAAGGGTTTCGCCAACCAGACGGTAACTCCTCGACCTTCACCCGGCGGACCATCGCTTGTATTGCTCGTCGTCGACGTCCGTCCGTCTGCTCAAGCAGAGATGACAACTCGTCTGCGCCAATGTCAAAGATCGGGTCTATATCATGTAAGGCAACCAGCGCTTCGTGATAGACTCCTCGAAGATGACCACGCCCGGAAGTGTGCGATTCGACATCTGGCCATAGGAGCATGTTGTCGATCACTTCCGCGATGGCCGAGGATTCGGCTAGTGATGCTGAAATTCCGGTTGGGAGCGCACTGCCGTCGACCTGGGGATTATCCTGATTCGCATTCAGCGAAGAGATTCCCTTCTCGATTCGCGTCCTATCCGCGATATATCGCTCATATCGGAGTCGTTGAGTCCGATGGAAGTACACTGGACGCGTGCTAGGCGTGAAATCCTCTTCCAGACCATGCATGCTATCTCCCGTAAATTGGCTGAGCTGAGCGGACCATTTTGCATTTTTCTCCATCCAGTCTGTAAACACAGCGGTGCGAAAGATTTTAGTGAAGACGAAGAAGATCGTCCAACACAGAACCACAGCCCATATGACATTGCGGTTTCGTTGGGCTCTTTGGCGTCTTTGCCGAAGTGTCGTCGTTTTCGCAGGAACGATATCGAAATCGGGAGTGCATTCTGGCAACGGGAGGGTCGCACGCCTTGGGCGGGCATTAACGAACGGTGGCGGTTTCAGTGGTGGCGCCGATCGAAAATCTCGACGTCTAGCTCGCTCGCCACCGATAGAAACGACTTCCAATTCGTCTTCCAGGTGTTCCTCGAACAGCGTTGGCGAGAATCCGAGGCCGTATAGCGGGGCACCAGCAGGATGAACCGCCGCCGCATGTCCCAAAGGAGTCGGGCCTCGACTCATGTTTTGATCCCAATCGCAAGGCGAGGCATCTGGGGTTGGAGGCAGCGAGTACAACGGCATGACGAGCTTTTGCGACCAAGGCAGCTGTGAGGTCTGGGTAGAGGTTTCGAAAGAGTGTTCGTCGAGCGGTTTTCCAGTGGGCGATAAAATGGGCAATCCTGTTAAACCCAGTGCAATGCTCATAAAAGTGGGAGTCCTTGATGATTGCCGGGATCGTGCGAGTTCAAGAGAGCAAGGATAGACCTGGTGGTGAACGGTAAGTTTAACGGAAATAGCGGCTGACGAGGCGACAGCAACCGTTACCTTTTCGATGGAACGGCTAGCGAGTCTTGTTATCGTAGATGTCGCCAGCTGTGCTTATATTCCGAGGATGTACAAATGGGATTCCTAATGTATTAATGGGAGAAGGCAAAAGGAATGTGACGCGGAAACGAATGTGGTGAGCTGCACTGTAGACCAAATTTAAAATTGAAGTCCTGCAGAAGCGTTCTAAGCATGTGGTACTGAAGGTGTCCGTCGTCAAGCGCCTCTGGTATAAGGAAGAAGCAGGGATCAGCAGGAGAAAAATATACCTTCTAACAGGAAACAGCCGAATGAGATGTAACGGGGACCCTCTGCGCTCCTCCACTTCCTTTCGAAGAATCCCAATATGTAATCCATCCTGGGGAAATCTCCGGGAAAACGGGCCCCAGGGGGTAACTCGAGTCTCGGCCAGAGCAGCCAAAAGTATCCCCTTCCACAATCATAGCCATGCTCAAGCCAAAGCGAGACGCCTAGCTTCACGAATGACAGTACGTACACCAGCCTCGGAAAGCACTGGAGCGTATGAGAGCTAGCATGCCAGAGAGTCCGCGAGCCCTACCGCATCCTGATTCCTTTAGCAGAATGCATGTGCGAGCTCATGTGGACTGTCAACAGGAAACATGGGACCACCTTCATGCCCTACGTCCTTCTTCGCCGAACCCATCTCTCCCTTCATCTCTGGATCCAACCTTCGATACGTCAGACACGAAATCCCAGTGCACTGTGGGCAGGCACCGAGGACACAACGTGGAACATCACTCACGAAATTGATTTTGAATCCAGCGAGAAACCAGAGGTACCTTTGCCAATCACTTTCGCTCTCGGCGCGGATGGTAATAGCTATGGTAATGCGGGGCGAAAGGTGATTTCGAGTTGGCTGTTAGGTGTGTACCGACAAAGCTACCGACAACCGCACCGAACTTCTGTTCACCTTGGCACACCTTGGCGGTCAAATCCGAGCTAGAAAGAAGATGGAACTCGTTCGGAAGCGGATTGTTGCTTTTTGCCGAAGGCGTTCGGAAAGTTCTCCTTGAATTCCTTGAGTCTGCTCGGAGTCTGATCGATGCTTGAGACCTGTCGGGGAGGCGCACCAGACACGAAAGCTTCTGTCAGCCAGCCAGCCAGATTCACCTCAGAAAGCGTTTCAGTTGACCACCGCTTATCGAGAATGCTTGAGGTATTGAACAGGGTCTGAGGCACGAAGTCAGAAGGAAGTCAGCGGGGCTCAAATCAATGACTGAACGCTTGCCGGAATGAAGACTGCGATGCGGGAGGAAGTCGACTCTGACTATGTTCTTGAGGCAGAATCGCGTGCAAGCAGTAGCTGACACTCACACGTTCTCAGCAGGTATGGGACTTGATGTACGGTCTTTCGCACCCCTGCGGTATCAGGGTCGGTCAAGGAACGCCAGTGTATGGCTCCTCCTTCGCCGATGAGAATAGAGAGCAAGAACAGTCGGAGTCGGACGGGACGCGTAATTTGGGAGGTTGCTGACGTCGAAGAGAGATGCCTTAATACCATGAAAATCTGCAGTCCTCTGCTTATTGCTCTCCCGATGGGTTGCCTCAGCATAATGTGCTTCGCTGTCGTAAACGAGAATGGGAGAACAATGGTCAAATCATCCTTAGCGACCGACGCCGAGCATCATCGCGTTCAATATTCTATTGTTCTGTTTTGAAGCTAAAATATCAGGCGGTAATCCATACAGGGTTCACAAGGATCCATATACGTCGTACGCTGGTACCGGAACATGGTAAAGCATGAGACAGTGGATTTGTAATTGCTTCTAATTCCATGATCGCTGAACAATGCGAAAAGCCGACCGCGCAGCAGAATATATGAATGTGTGAGTGAGAGCCGATAACATCGAGCCGACCATCCGAGACTCGGTCCGACTCGGTCCGGACAGCTGTCCGGATTACCTTCCCGCCAATCACCAGGTTCTGCTGTGAACCAGAATAGCTCTTCCTCCAAGCTGCACTTTGTAAATTCAAGGTATAGCATGTGCCTCAGGACGCACTCCAGAAGGTGTGACCCCCTTGGATCCTAAATGTCAACGCGACATGATTTTGCCGATCAGCTCCGCTCTATTTGGCGTGTCCGTAAACAGGGCGAGTAGCAGGTGAACGAGTTCGTCAGAAGTAAAGTCGACCAGAGCACCCGAATCGAAGAGATACGTGATGTCGACCAGAGATGCTTCCTAATATCGAGTTAGAAGCGATGCGCATAAGCGAGAGGGTACTCACCATGATCTCGGATAGATAACAGAAGCGTAGCCAGTGTGGCACAAAGGCCACGACGTTGACCTGCCCCAAATGTCAGTTGCACTCACGAGGAGGTGGACGGACTCACGTTCATCTCATTAAATCGCGCTTCAATCGGCCTTAGAATGGTACACAATTGCTTGAGGCGTTCCGATTCTTCAGCCGTAATATCTACCAACGCGAGTATGTCCGTGCAGATATGGCTGATGGCAGTGTCAACAAGCTGCCCCATCGATGTTAGGCATAGCGATTCTTTCATGACATCCTGCAATATGATCAGTGAAAGTTCAAGCATGATCCATGAACTTACTTTGCAAATCTGGAACAGTGTTTCGAGCTTATGATGCACTTGCTCGAAAGCTCGGGTGCATTTCTGATATTTCGAGTCGTCAGACGTTGTCTCGAGACCCTCGAGATCCGCGAGAATATCGAGGATTGTGTTGATTTGCATTTCCTAAGCTTTTCAGCCACCAAGTATTTCCGAAATTTGGGGTACTCACAACTTGCTTGTCCAGGACAATTGTTGAAAGGGACATTAGCTTTTCCACCTGTTTTGCCAGACCCTCCACCGCTACGCCCTGTCCCTTAGCACGATCCATCACGAAACGCACGCGCTCTGCAAGCCAGGCACAGTCATTGCTGAACTGCATAGCGAGTGCTGGCGTATCCCTGATCTGACCATCGTAGCGGACCGGCACGAGTGCCCGAACGAGCTCAAGCGTTTCCGAGGGGACCGTCGCTAGCCGATCGGCTGTGGCGGCAAAGTCTTTGAGTGTGATACTGAAGGTGGATTAGAAGCTGAAGAATGAAGGATGGCATCGACTTACTCGGCTTGCTGGAATGCGCTGACAAATTGCAGCTCATCTATGACGATGGAAATCACATCGTCTAAAGCGACCGACACCTTCATGCGTTCCCGCACGATCTCGTGCTCGGACATGTCTACGAGTGGAGGAGCCTCGACGACGGGTTCCTCCCACTCCATTTCCCATCCGGACGGCTGCTCCTCGGCCTGCACCGGTTTTTCTTGAGGATTCACAGGCGGAGACGTGAAGCGTTCTATACTGCTACCAAGCGCAGGAGAAGCCGTTCCAGACCCTTCGCTTGTCCCGTTGGCGACAGACTTGGCTTTTTTCCCAACCTTGCGTGCTTGACGGATCGGTTTCGGGACGACTATTGGAGGAGGCGATGCTTTCGGCGGGTCTAAGAGAATCGTTTCCGGGACTTGAGTGTTCGATACATCGTCATCCTCAACAGCGAGCTTTGCCTTTTTCCCGATTTTCCGAGCTTGGCGAATTGGTTTGGGTGCAACGATCGGAGCAGGGGCAGGCTCCTCTGGCGTTTCTGCGGCTTTTGTGCTGGTCAAATCGTCGTCGTCGAAGCCCCATCCATCCTCTTCTGCTGTTTCTGTGTTCATAATCTCATTTGGAGCGGGTTGCTCTGCTGGAGGCGGTATACTCGGAGTGTCCAGGTCCCAGCCGTCTTCCTCCTGGTCCACGATGTTTCCAACTTTGTTGTCGTCCGCCCTTTCTGTTTCCGAGGCAGCTAGTTGAGATGTCGGCAATGCACTCTTCTCCACCGCACCACTAGTTTCGGGCTTCGCATCTTCTCCGCTCAATTTCCGCTCAGTCTGCACAACCACGCCTTCCCAACGGCCCCATTTCCCACCTACGATTTCCCTGACGCGTTCGAGTACCCAGCTCTTCCTCGCACCGACGTAGACATTGCCGGCTCGACTGTCTGCGAAGTCTCGGAGCAGACGAAGACTGTGTGCCGAGTCCTTCGAAATAGATTCTTCGAATGCTGTCGCTTTCTCTACGATTTTGACATTCTCGACAATGGCATCGACGGCGGACGTTGGTTCGGTTGCGTCTCGTATCTGGGAGAGGAGAGGTAAAAGGAGGCCATCGCGGATCGTAAGCAGTGTGTCGGATGCGACGTGGCGGTGAAATGACGCGATGGCAGTTTCAGGGGATCCCGATGGCGGTGAAGAGAGGAACGTATGTAGAGTCTCTGTGACGATCGCAAGACTCTGCCAGAGGTCTTTGTCCGTCGATTGCACCAAGACGAGTCGAGTCTCAGCTGTATCCTCATGTTTCTGTACGGCTAGCGGTTGTCCATCCGCGTGAGACTGGATGAGCGGTTTGACAAGATGTTTCAAAATCTGCGTCTGAAGCGCGTTAAGTAATGGATCAAGAATACCGAACGCGTCAAGAGATGTTGTGAGGTCTCGCAGAGAAACCGATGTTGTATGATACTTGAGCTTGGTTGTCGATTTTTCGGCGACTGAGGGATATTAGCAAAGCGTTCCAGAGCAATTGCTTTGCACGCACGCGAAATAACCCTCAGTTTGACTTCCTTCTGCAGGCCTAACTCTCCGAGATTCGTTTCCTTTCCAACGAAGGCCCTGACGGCCCTTTCAAAGCCATCTCGTAACTGCGCCTCTGAAGCACCGATCACCTTGTTCTCCCTCGCCTGCACCTCCCCATCGATTTTATATGCCGATTCTCGTTTCCCAGCGCGTAGCTCGAGCACAGCATCCACCCGGCCAGTCCCGCTCGATATCTGCTCTTCTGCACGCTGCAGAACTGCGACGCGGGAATGGAGTCGTTGGAGAATATCAAGTCGGACAGAGGCGGTTCTTTTAGCTGCTGTGTGCTTTGATCGAGCGCGAAGAAGGTCAAGAAGCGGCGTCGCGAGCGTTTCCTGGGATGAAAGGTAAATAGAACGAAGCGCAATTCAGAAGAGACACTAACGACGTCCTGCAAATCGCGTTGTAACTGTGCGATCGATTGTGTCGTCTCTGACAGGCGCGTCTGAACGTCCACCGAGGTACGATACTGCTCGACAATTATCGGCAGCTCATCTTTCACCGTTCGATGAGTGGTTTCCTGGACCGGGGATCGATAGTAAGCACAATGCACGGAGATCAAGAGGACGTACCGTTTGCTTCGACTGGTCGAGCTGAAGCTGTTCTCGAGCTTGCCGGATATTGGCGAGCGTTCGGGGATCGGTCCAAGCTTGAGTGGAAGCCATGCGTTCTAGGTATCAGGTTATCGCACCGAGGAGGAGAAGGGCAAAGTCATCAAGTGTAGGGATATGAAGAGAAGCGAGCGGATCATGTACACGGGCGTGACGACTCACGCGTATGCGATCGACGGGATGACGTTTCGGGCGCCGCGGTTATTTGCATCCGTCCGTGCCTGCATCTCGCTGCTTTCATCCATTCAACATGCATTTCCTCATTCCCTGATTCACTCTGCCTCCAGTTGTTTATCTGACCCTGCGCCGCAACATGGCATCTCCGCGTAATGTCCTCGCCGTAATCGGTACCACCGGTGTTGGAAAATCCCAATATGCTATTTCCTTGGCCCGGTCGCAAGCCTTGCAACACGCAAGCATTCGCCCAACCGTCCTCTCATCAGATTCCATGCAACTCTACGAAGGATTGCCGGTCATCACAAATAAGGCGACCGAACAGGAGATGGCAGGCGTGGAACATTGGGGGATCGGATGCGTCAAGCCAGGAGAAGGTGGCAGTTGGGAGGTGGGCAAGTGGTGTCTGGAGGCTTGGGAAAAGGTGAGTTACATGCGGGAATCCAGTGTTCGGCCCGATCCATGCGCACGTCGTGTCCATTTGGAAGCGGGCGGGCAGGAAATATGCAGAGCTGCAAAGCGGACATGAGTGATGATCTGAACAATACTGGCGGATGGAAAGACGACATATCTCAGTTGTACGAAGTGACAATGTCATCGCGTCTCGACCATGTGTCATCGAAACCTTTGTAGCAGATTCACCACGTCCGAGAATGGCAAATGTCGTACCTCAACTGGTGCTGCCAGAATGCACAGACTTGCGATTTGCTTGTGCACCAAAAGTCGTCACCTGTGCTGATGCCATCACGGATAGATCGAATGTATGAATCCAATGACGGAGCTACCCATCATTTGCGGCGGCACGCACTATTACACGCAACACTTTCTCTTCCCGCCATCCCAACTTTCCTTTGACCGGAACACCACGAATGGAATAGTCAGCAAAAGCAAGAACACCAAATGGCGGCCCCAGTACAGCATAGACGAGGTCTTGGATACCCTTGGCCGGATCGATGCGCGCTCTCATGGAATAGCTGACAAGATAGGATCCGAACCAGATATTCGTCACTATCTCGATACTTTCTATCTTCCAGAACCCGTCTTCCCGCCTAGCTGGATCGAATCCAACGGAACGTCATGCAGCTCCGAAACAACTCTATCGGATCGGCAATTGCTTGCACAACATAGACTCCTCGCACTGTTGGACGAGCGTGAAGCCGGACGATGGCACTGGAGGGATGGGCGGAAGGTAAAACGTGCGTTGGAGCGATGGTGGGAGAGTGTTGAAGCGGTCCGGCGCGGTCCCGCGAAGAAAGATGGCGAGACTGAAGAGGAGAGCCAGGAACAGAGCGTCGCGCGACCGAGGTGAGCATCACCAAGGGTTTCAGGTCATGACTTCAGCTGAACCACTGCCTAGACTACGCACACTTATGTTCTGGGTGTATGATGACCTAGAAAAACTTGCACCGCGGCTCGATCGCAGAGTGGACAAGATGGTTGAAGTAGGTGTCTGCGCATAGTATACACTCCATTGGCTTATCGCATTTGTGTACAGCTCGGCCTCATTGACGAAATTAAACAATTGCGCGAGATTGCTGTGCACATATACGGCACCGAAGAGGCCATCGACCATCAAGAAGGCATTTTCCAGAGCATTGGTATGCCGCTTCAAGAGTTGGTTTGACAGCGCACACTGATTCGAATCCAGGATACAAGGAATTCTCGCATATCCCGACCTCTCGTCTCACGCCTTCAGATCCGCTATTCGCGCCCGCCCTCGAGCGTATGAAGATCAGTACTCGACAATACGCGAAACGACAGCTCAAGTGGATTCAAAAACAGCTTCTTCCGGTCATCAGGCAGGCGCTCAACCAAGAACGCACTGGCGGGCAGGAAGAGCAATCAGTCTGGGTGTATGTGGTTCGCGGGGGGGATGCGGATGTTGCCCTTGGTGAAGAGATCTTGCAACGTCAGGTTTTGACTTTTTCTGGGCAATGCAACGTCACTGATGCTCGTCTCACAGGCTTTATGCGGGACGAGCCTATGCCAGATTACCGGACAATTGGACATCCCAGGGCCGAAGAGCTCCTCAAACTTTTGGCTACAGCCGAGGATGGCACTGAGAATGAGGGAGCGGCCGGCACTACAGTGCCTGATATTCAACAGTGAGCTATGATGTCGGACTTGCTATGGGCGCTGACCACAATCGTTCAGACGCCAGCTTCTCAATGCACGCCTAGAGTGCGAAGTTTGTTCAACACCAAGTCAACCAGTAACAATTATCAAATCCGAATGGATTGCCCACCTAAAATCCAAGTCTCATCGACGGTCAGTCGACTCCTCTTTGCCATATGAGATTGCTAAATCTGCTGCAGGTCAAAAGCGCAACGCGATCGCGAAATGGGAAAGGGCCCAGACTACACAGCTGTGAGGGAGGAAGCCGCGCGGCGAAAGGCGGCCAAAGAAGAGGAAGCAGCTGCTGCCCGAGCGAGGTCAGAGGAGCATATGGAAGATGTTGGGCTGTGACGAGGCGAGAGCTGCCGAATGTGACGCGGAATCCCATTACGAGCCGTACATGTCTTATTGGAAGCCATCGAGATTTCCTCTCAAGCCACCCTACCATCGATGGTCCGCTGAATCGGCTCGCTCGACGATGATCGCAATGCGCGGCGTGCAGAGCATGGGTCAATTGAGTCAACTGAGCACTGATGGTTTACATGACAGCGCTATTTCCGTTGCAGTCAGTAACGGCGATGCTCGCCGGGTGGCATTGTCGATTTCCATGTCTTCGCAAAGATGCGACGAACGAGGACAGGAGGCTGCGTCCGGAACATGCTGGATATCAAGCTGATGGACGGGAAAGACCTTGACGATGGATCCAGACGTCTGTGTCGCCCGTGCCGTCACATGCATGTATAGTGATGATGCTCTTACAACGTTTTCGTCTTTTATGGCGAACAACTCGGAATCTTTGCTTCATACAACAATCAATCCACCACCTCACACAGCTTGCTCCTGACAGGAACATTGTGCTTTCGGCTCGGATCCGGGAAACCTTGCAGCTTGACGCCCTTTCGGAAACAGTTGACATGGGTGCTGCGTAAAGCGGAAGAGCGATTAGCCCCTGAACGGCCAAATGAACGCGCGAGACTTATCTCCAAAGTGGAACAATCCCAACTGAGATCCTTTCTTGACGTGATCCCCGACCTTGACTGTGATCTCGCACGTGGACACTTCCGTCATCCCGATACCCATAAAGGCCATCAATCCGATCTTTGGGTTGTCCGCCTCAATAAAGATGATGGCTCGAGTGGCGACGACGGATAGGTACTCCTGGCTATTGTTCTCGCCTTCGGAGGATGGCCCACCATTCGCCTCAAAGTCTTCGTAGAGGGGCTCGCTGTAGTATGTTCCCGGAACGACGTAGGCCTTGACGATCTTGCCAGATACAGGCGCATGCCATCGGTGGTAAGACAGTGCGCTCAGGAAAGCCTGGTAGATCGTTCCGCCCACAAACTGTTCCGCAAACTCATCCTGTGCAAACATGTCGATCGTGCTATACGGCTGGCCCTTGATCCAAAACTTGTCACGTCGATGAATATCGCGGGCGACCTTGTAGACCATGCTTTCACAGCTGTTGACCACAACATTGTCGTTTTCAGGCTCGGCAATGGGTCGAATGCCTTCGTCGAAGCGGAAAACTCGGGTGAACTGCGCACTTGTCAACAGGAATTCTACTTCAGCCTCGTTCCACTCACATAGTCATCCCACGATTTGTAACCCATATGCTTCGCCTTGGGATCACACTCGAACAACTCGTGAAACTTGTAGCTGGTTTCCCCGATATTCGCCACCTCCTCGATAGACTTGATACCGTGCTCAGAGAACCATCCCGTCTTATCGCTGCCCAAAACCTCGGCGCTTTCTGGACTCGTCAGGTATCCGGCCCAGACATCTAGCACGCGTTTTAACATCTGGTTCACTTGCGGGTCTTGGTAGACGGCGAATCCCGCGGCGGTGCCCATTCCCCAGTCAAGGATAGCATTAATAGGTACTCCTACGAGACCCACCGAGTGTCCCGCGTCTGTCCATGCGGGCGCAGTCTCGATGATGTAATTGAGGACGGCGAGCATGTGGTCGAAGTCTCGAATCTTTTCGTATTCCCCAGTGGGATCGGTGAGATATCTTTTGCCTTTTGGAACCTAGACGCACAGATGAGTCAGAGACGTAGCAAAATGGGCACGAGACCTACCTGGTCGAACATGGCGTTGAAGAGCATGTACAGCCGGCTGTCCTTTTCAACCGTCTCCTTGAACTCCTTCATCACCGGCAGTAGCTCCTTAGGATGGTCATCAACATGCTTGATCGTCTGGTTCGCAAAGGCATGATGATGTCGCCTATCTTGCGAGAGCCAATGTCCGATGCTGAATGCAACGGATCACTGTAAGTATTCCCATTGGCAGCGCCATCCGATGAATGCGTACCGGTGCACATGGTGCTCTTCGGGCACGTTGGGGTTCTTTGGGTCCATCTTGTTGTGCGGCATCTTGTTGGAATTGGGTTGATAGCTATTTCGAGGGGTCTTCGAGCTATGTGGAGCAAGTCCCTGCTATATATCCCGCTGGCTCGTCACTGCTTCGTTGATCCGCTGCGCGTGCATAAGCATGAAGTGCGAATTCGAATTAAGAAGAGGCTCAAGTCGAAATGACGTAATACTGGACATGCGCGGTCATGCCCGTTGCTATTCGAAATTGCACAAGTCCTATTTCGGTCACCGCAGTCGGTCACGAGACACGGCAAGGTATAGCGACGTCGCCGGACGGGATAATATGTTGGATCGGTTGTCAAATAATCATCCGCAAGTCCCGTCAAATGCAGGTGATATTGCTGTGTCTCGACGTCTTCGGCTTTTCTATAACTATTCGATAGCCTCCATTCCGTTGATTATTAACATATTACGCCGCCAACGTATACAGCCAAGTGGAAGACATCGCACAGCCCGTGAAGCAACACTTCGACAGCGAGAGGCCTTGTTCATAGCCAATCCAACCCATTAATCTATAATACAGTCTGCGACGTCGCCCGACGCAATGCCGCTTTCTCTACAACCGAATACAGATTGCCCGCTCAGTGACCGTTGAGCTTGGGCGCCTTGCCCTGCGCAGCAAGCTGCCAGTATTCGCCTCCGGGGAAGGCAAACTTTTCCATTGATTCTTGGTACATTTCGATACTGTAGCCGACCTTTTCGCCGAGCGGGACGCTGTGAAAGGGACATCAGCGGGTTGCAAGGCGGATGAAAGTCCGCAAGAGACTTACTTGTATCGACCCTGGTCGTTGATAGAGACGGGATACAGGAAGTGCTCGTGCAAGTGGTCGACAAACTCCAGAACGTTGGTGTCCATCGTGCCCGATACGCAAATGTAGTCAATGAGGGAAAGGTGGATCTACAAAAATCATCAGCCAGTGTCGCGTTCAACGACTCTGGGCTACTTACGACGTATTCACACAGACCGACACCACCGGCGTGGGGGCAGACGGGAATGCCGAACCTAAAGAATCGTCAGAAACGACCGGAGGGCATATTTGCTGAACCTACTTGGCCGACATCAACAGCACGCCTAAGATCTCGCTGACACCGCCGATTCGGCACGAGTCGATCTGACACACGTCAATGGCCTCGAGCTGCAAGAGCTGCTTGAATCCCATCTACAGATACCTTGTCAGCGATAACCCCGTATGATGAACAGGCAGGAAACATACTCGGTTGTGGCAGTGTTCACCGGTAGCGACCTTGATACCTTCCGGTGCCAAGGCCTTTCGAATAGCGGCGTGACCCACGTAGTCATCCGGTGCGGTGGGTTCCTCGATGAACCACGGGTTGAGAGGCTTGAGCTTCTTCATGTACTCAATCGCCTGAGGTACATCCCAGACCTCTAAAGGGAGGATTAGCAAAAAAACAGGAGGAAATAGCTTCTAAGACTCACGGTTGGCATCGACCATCAAGACACACCCAGTGGGACCGGCATTCTTGCCCGCAATCGTCTTGGGGTCGATGTTCTTTCGGTCCTCTCGGATGTTGGCAGGGTCGTCAATAATCGATCGGATCAGGAGACCACGTCGGAGATCGTCTTCCCAGTCGGCTCCGACCTTGAGCTTGAAGTGGTTGAATCCAGCATTCAACGACTCCTTGGTCAGTCGCGCAATCTTCTCATCCGAGTATCCGAGCCATCCGACCGAGGTGGTGTACGACGGGTATCCACGCTCGATGACTTCCTTTTCACGGGCTTGCTTTGTCGGCTCGAGCTTTTTCAGCAAGGCCAAAGCCTCTTCCTGGTTGATGGCATCGGTAATGTATCGGAACGTGGTGGCGTTCACAAACTCTTCCGGCGTAAAGTCTACAATGAGTTTCCACAAGGGCTTTCCGCGCGCCTTGGCGAACATGTCCCAGATGGCGTTGGCGACAGCGGCAACGGCGAGATGTATAACGCCCTTTTCCGGGCCAAGCCATCGCTGTTGCGGGTCCGAGACGAGGAAGTCATACGTCTTGCCCATGCTGGCAAAGAATTCTTCCACGCTCTTGCCGACGACTCGCTGGGCGACCTGTTCCATGGCGTAGCAAACAATGTCATTGCCTCGACCGATGGCTGCGGGAGATCAGCAGGGTTACTTGAAGACAAGTGAGGAGCTTACTAAAGGTCATGCCTTGACCTTTGAGGTCCGACGAGGTATGCAACACTATGTACGCAGCCGAGTAGTCGCATTCCTTGTTCATGGCATCGGTACCGTCACCGGTAACGTTGGTAGGGAAACGGACATCGTGAATGTCGAAGGAGGTAATGGTAACGTCAGACATGGTGAAGATGATACGATGTATTGATAACCAGCAGAGGAGGTTACTGCCTTCCACCTCGTCAACCTTATAAACATGTTTTGGCACCGGGCTGAGAACGAAGTCGCAAGCAAGAGACCGACAAGAGACCTCTTCCGGCAGCGGCTCTCCCGTGCGCTCCGAGCCTTTCGCTTGCGGCTCGCCCGGTCCGGGTTGCCGCGGGCTGAAACGCGGAAGCAGAAAGCGGGAATGCGGTGACGTGTATTACGTGTACTGTCTCCTTGCTTTCCGTCGAGAGCCATCTGCAGTCACCATGTTAAAAAGAATCAAAGTGTTCAAGGGCGTAGAACAGCAATCCCGTTATCATAGAGCAGATGCACTCGAATTCGAGATGAGTACAACAGCAATGTGTGAGTGCTACCACCGAGAACGACCTTCGCAAGGCGCCGAAGGGGCTTGAGCGTGAGGCTACACAGATGCAACCCCGACTTCACACCCGGCGCGGATCCCGCACAGCTGCTTTCCCGAATTGACCTACTTACATCTTTTGCCATTCTGCATGTATGTCAAGATAAAGGTGCACATGATGAGAAGGCCTTGGCCAATCCGCACGGATACTCCATTACGAGCCTCGCCTCTTGTACCCTGGTACCAGCGCGACCAAGCGGAGCTTTCAGCAAAGCACATATTCATTCCTTACTTACCAGACCACTTGACAACATGTCTGAAACAGCGCATCGAAGCCAACATTACCGATATTGGCCTGAAAGAGCTGACGCTTTTATGGCACAGGTGTCTGAGGCCAGAAAAAGCGTCTCGAGTAGACGACCTGAAAGCGAGTCTTGGTCCAGACAGATTGCATTTCACGCCGAAAGCCATGTCGATCCCTTCGTACTTGCAAAACGTGCCGCGATCAAAGGTCCTTTCGGGAGACTTGCCTTTTCAATGTCTTTTCCTAGAAAGGTATCGAATGCCCGACAAGGGATCATTGCGAAGCTGGGTACGTTCCAAAGGCCAAGAGGGCACGCCAAAGATGAACAAGGGAAAAATCGTTTGTGTACATAAGACAGTAAAAGACGGGCCAAGGGTCTCGACGTTCCGTTTCGACTCCACAAGGGAATGTTTCCAGATCCGTAAGGGTTCTCCAGACGTCCGTAAGGGCACTTCAGATCCATAAGGACTCTGATCTTGTTTTTCCAGTCCCCAAGGGTTTCCACGCCCGTTCACGTCCATTTCCCGAAAGATCCTCTTGAGAAGAGCTCGTCCGTAGATATCCTTTTCCACGTCCGATTTATTTCATGCATTTAGATTTTTCCTCCGTTTCCGATTTCGCGAACAATCCATATCCAGTTTATTGAAGCAGTTTGCACTGAGCACGCCAACATTCGAAGAGCGGTTTAAGCCATAGGTCCCGCGTCGGGCCTCGCGTCATCGCCTCGCCTGTCCCTGCGATCATACGGATCCCCACCCCGTCGATCGTCGTATCGACCGCCGCCTCCGCCTCCCGATCGGTAGTCGTCCCGCTCAGATCGACGAGGCGGGCTCCTGTCCCGAGGTTCGTAGTCTCGTCGGGAAGAGTATCCACCGCGGTCTGAGTCACGAGGAGGGTAACCGCCGCGGTCCATGTCACGCGGGGGATAGCCTCGGTCGCCTCCTCGGTCATAGCCTCGGTCGTAGCCTCGGTCGTAGCCTCGGTCGCCTCCTCGGTCGTATCCCCTGTCGTATCCTCCCCGATCACCTCCTCGGTCGTATCGATCATATCCACGGTCATAACCACCGGCTATCGGAGGCAAAGGCAATTTCAGTATTACTACGAGCATCTCAAGGTGCTTCCATTGCACATACATGACTGTCCGTACCCGCCACCTCCGGAGCCAGACCCGTACGAGTCCTGGGGAGCAGACTGAAGATAGGTTAATGAAGAGCGCCATTGAAAAGAAGGGACAACTCACAGTATCGATTGAACACTCGGGTCGTCGGCCTCGGATCTCCATCGTGTTGAGCTTCTCGACGGCCTGCTGAGCTTCATCTTGTGAACCAAACTCGAGGATACTGCGAGAAGCGATTAGCAAGAAGGAAGATTATGCGCGATGAGAAAGACGGCGCTTACCCGTCTCCAGTGTTCCTGTCGACATCAGCACGCAGAGGTCGGCCGACTTCGCGACCGAAATCCTTCAAGTCCTGTTTGACAGATGAAATCAGCCAAACAGCAAAAAGGCCGATGTTCCGAGAAAAACCCACCTGCCACGAGACGTCTCCACCGACGCCCTTCAACAAGACCCTCACGCCCGCCCTCCTCGGACCACCAAAGCCGCCACCGGGCGGCCCATACCCACCTGGACCACCACGGGGATCCATCCCCTCCCGCGGTCGTCGCTCCTTGGCAAACTCGACCATGATCGACTCGCCGAGCAACTTGGCGCCATCGAATTTCTGAACAGCATCTTCCGCGTCACGAGCGTCTTCGAATTCGACAAAGCCAAAACCGGCCATGAGGCGGCATTCGCGAATCTTGAAGTCCCGGAAGAGCTGTGGACGGGAAGGGTCAGATGAGGGTTTTGATGGGATGAAAGGGTAGAAAAGACGTACACCTTCGATGTCGTCCTGTCGGACGTCTTGGGGCAGCTTGCCGATGTATACTCGTTTAAGACCGCTCATGATGTGTGATTCCGAATGGGAAACGGGCAAGATCAGGAATAACGGCCTGATGAGACGTGACGATCCACTACAGACACGCTTTGCGGACAAAGGCAAGAAAGGCCACGACGCGCTTTCCCTTTTCGGGCGCAGCAACCGACTCTGGCCGAGATGAAGACACCGATTAATTACGCAAGCAAGCGATCGATATCGGAAGCAGAATTCGGTTTCAGCGGCGGGAAAGAGATATCGCGACGGGCAGGGGGAGACGGGGCATGGCAACGGTTCCATCCTTCATCCCAGTCAGCATGCAGTCATTCTCCCGCTCGCTCCTGCGCTCATCGACAGCCTCTCTGTCGCGCCGAGCTGCTCAGCCGCTCCAGCGACGCTATGCAAGCAGCTTTCGCGACAAGTCCGCCATCGGTCCGTTCACGTGGAAGGCTGCGACGCTCTTTCTCGCGACCGGCGCCGGACTGTATGCGTACTTTGAGTCGGAAAAGGGAAAGATTCAGGAACGAAAGCGTGAGTCGCCAGGGACGGAGATCGCTACGTGGATTCGGAAGCTAAGTCGAGAAAACAAAAGGTCAAGAGGCCCTGACGTCGTCTGTCGGAAAGCCAAATATTGGCGGGCCATTCGTCTTGACGGCGGCACCGTCATCAACGAATCGGACGCCCAAGGAATTCACAGAACGCGATCTCTTGGGCAAGTTTACGTTGATCTACTTTGGCTTTACGAATTGCCCGGATATCTGTCCCGAGGAATTGGACAAGATGAGCGATGTCGTTGATGAGACAGGTACGTTGACTCGTCATTTCCCATCTTCCCATACTCATCCACCGCGCCAGATAAACTCCTCGGCAAGCCCGTGATTCAACCCATCTTCATCTCCTGCGATCCGGCGCGCGACACCTTGCCGCAAGTGACGGCCTACATCCGCGACTTTCACCCACGCATGATTGGATTGACGGGCACGTACGATCAGGTGAAGAAGGCGTGCAGGAGCTACCGCGTTTACTTTTCGACACCGCCGGATGCCAAGGCCGAGGATGATTATCTTGTGGATCATAGGTGAGTTCTTTTCGTTCCCGTGACATAGACGTGTCCAGGAAGGCCGTGCTCATTACTCGTCACGACAGCATCTTCTTCTACCTGATGGACCCGCACGGACAATTTGTCGATGCGTTCGGCAAAAATTCGACCGCCGAGGACGTGACGACCAAAGTCATGCAGGCCGTTGAACGATGGCGCGCCGGGGGGGAGAAGATCTAGGACAGCAGGGTGTTGTATGATACATGTATCGCATAGACTACTCATAAATACAGTATTCCTTTCCGCGTTGTTTTCATCCTACGCCTTGCCCTGCACCTCCTTCTCCAGCTGCTCCGCCCTCTCCAACCGCTTTGCAAACTCGGACACCTTGACAGGCGCATGCTTGACCCCCGGCAACCGCTCCGTCTCCTCCAACGCCTGACTCATGCGCATCGGACGCGCAAACTTGCCCTGCTGCTGGGTCTGAATCGACGGCGCCGGGAGCGCCGCATCCGACGTCGTCTTGTCCGGAATAGAAGCGAGCGTGTCGTGGATGAGGGAATCCGTCGAGCTTGGTGGTTCGCCGAGGGCTGTGCGGCGTTGGGAGTCTTTGAGTTGGTCGGCTTTGTTGGTGAGGAGGAGAGTACCCGCGACGGCGGCGACGACGGTGACGCCTTGTGCACTGTATACGGAACAAGAAGTCTCTTTGTTCAGGGGGCGAGGTTTTAATGGGCGAGACAAGGGCGCTTACGCTACACGGTAACGAAGGTATCGGTTGAACTGCGCTCGATTACCGGAACGCAGGGCACCGGTGGCGCCCATGAGGGCAATACATGTCGCGACGATGCCTGTAAAGAGGGATTTAGATCTCTTGAACATTTGGGTAGGCTTGGCACGCGGCGTACCGAGGGGAACTAGCGGCTGCTGCTTGCACTTGTTCCAACCGTGCGACCAGTACGTGTCGTGATCTTCCTCTACTGGGCTGGCAGTTGTGTTGGACATGATGATTATGGATGGTCGAATGAGTGGATGTCGGGATGTGCGTTCTCGTGAGCCGAGCGGACTGACTGCTTTGAAATGATTCTTTGAAACTTGGTTGCATGACCGGTTGGCTGCGATCGATCGCCTCGTAATGATGACCTGCATCCGCATCCGCATCCGCATCCGCATCCGCACCCGTCCAGAGCTGGCCCGTCTCATAGTTTGAGAAAAGCGCGTCAACCGCTGTTCACTGACCTTCTCGCCCTTCCCTTTCCCCGACTACCTGCGACGAGTACCAGCTGACGGCACCCTTGTATGATCCCGTATCGTCCCATCGTACAGGCCCTCAAATCACGCTCACCTCTCTGCTTTATCCGCTCCAAGTCCCGTCAATCCCGACACGCGCAGCGTCTGCCCATCATGTCCACCACCTCGAGCACCGCAGACCTCGAGACGCAGATTGCCGAGCTGACGGTCAAGGTCCATGAACTCAAGACGTCCAAGCAGCCGTTTCAGGCCGAGCAAAAGAAGCTAGGAGAGCTCAAGCGGACCATGAACCTTGCCCTCGGCGGCGGCGAGAAAAAAGACAAGGATGCCTCGGGCAAGAACAAGTTGACGCTCAAGACGCCCAAGGGCACCAAAGACCACGGCCCATCCGCGACGCTCATGCGTAAGCAAATCTTTTCGACTCTTGAAAACATTTTCCTCAAGCACGGCGCATGCACGATCGATACGCCTGTGTTTGAGCTCAAGGATATCCTCGCGGGCAAGTACGGCGAGGATTCCAAGTTGATCTACGACTTGCAGGATCAGGGAGGCGAGCTTTGTAGCTTGCGGTACGACTTGACGGTACCGTTTGCGCGATTCTTGGCGATGAATCAGAGCACGTACCCGAGCATCAAGCGGTATCACATCGGAAAAGTCTACCGAAGGGATCAACCGGCCATGTCGAAGGGTCGAATGCGAGAGTTTTACCAATGCGTGGGTTGAAACGTCTGGCAGGAGATGGCTGTATGCTGATTTTTTTTTTTCGCTCAGGACTTTGATATCGCCGGAAATTTTGACACGATGGTGCCTGACTCGGAAATTCTATGTATTCTCGTCGAAGCCCTTACGGCGCTGGATATCGGAGAGTTCACCGTCAAGGTGGGTCGCTCGAGGGGACGCTCGCGCCCGCTTCGCCGCTCATCTGCTCCTGCAGTTGAACCACCGCAAAATCCTGGATGGAATCTTTGAGCTTGCGGGTGTGCCAAAAGACAAGATCCGAACAATTTCCTCGGCCGTTGACAAGCTCGACAAGGTGCGTGTGCCGTGCTTCATCCGGCTGAAAAGATCTGCTCACTTGCCTCAAGTCGCCATGGGAAGAAGTACGCAGGGAGATGACGGTGGACAAGGGTCTTGATGGTGAAATTGCCGATAGGATTGGGGAGTACGTCAAGCTCAAGGGTGAGTCCCACTGGTTGTGTCAACGGTAGCGTGTCTTGAATATATCTCTGTAGGCCCCGGAAAGGAACTTCTCGCCAAGCTGCAGTCGGACGAAAAGTTGACAGCGGTCGCTACCGCCAATGAGGGATTAAAAGAGATGGGCATCTTGTTCGACTATCTAGAGATCTTTGGCGTTCTTGGTTATGTGAGTCGGGTGGGAACGGAACGGAGAATCGCTTCTGACAGTTCCCAGATGTCATTCGATATGAGTCTGGCACGTGGCCTCGACTACTACACCGGCATCATCTACGAAGCCGTCCACGCAAGCTCGGCGCCCCCAGGACTGGCAACACAACCGTCCGTGCCCGCGGCGGACGCTGTCGTCGCGGCCGATGCCAAAAAGCCCAAGAAAAGGGCGGAAAAGAAGGACGGCGAGGAAGACGAGATTGACGAGTCGCAGGTCGGCGTGGGATCGATTGCCGCCGGTGGACGATACGATGAGCTCGTCGGCATGTTCTACGAAGCCTCGGGCGGAAAAAAGGGCGGCGGCAAGATCCCGTGCGTAGGTATTTCCGTCGGCGTGGAACGAGTCTACAGTATCATGCTCGCCAAGCAAAAAGAAAAGCAAGAGCGCGAGGGACGCGGAAAGGAGACGCAAGTGTACGTCGTCGCAGTCGGCGGCGATGGACTCCTCAAGGAACGTATGGCGCTCGTCAAGCAGCTTTGGGACGCTGGTATCAAGGCCGAGTTTTCGTACAAGGTCAAGCCAAAGCTGCAGCAGCAGTTTGACACGTGTGACAAGGATCAGACGCCGTTAACGGTGATTGTCGGACCCAAGGAATTGGAGCAGGGCTTGGTCAGGGTCAGGAGACAGTTGGGTAAGGAGGGTCAGACGGGTGAGGGTGAGCCCGTCAAGCGGGATGAGGTTGTCGAGTACCTCAAACAGCAGATTGCGCAGTTGTAGAGTCGTCCATATAGAGATTTATGCTCGCATGCTTTGTCGAGTGATGGCTGCGAGAACGCTGCGTAAGTGTACAAGAACGGTCCGCCAGCGCCAGGAACGGGCTTAGACCTTGCTTTTGCTTGCAAGCTCGAACAGGGTTCGATCCTTACAGTAGCAAATGTCTCGAGGTCAATCCAGGCAGCTATGGAGGCAGAGCAGGTTATAGGTGCGCCCAACCCAATCTAAAGTCGAGCTGTCGGCTATCGATCTCGAACGAGACTTGCTGTGTTGACATTCATGAAGTTGACAGAAGTTGGCGATATCAGCCAGTCCCGTCGCCCTTTTCAAACAGGTCAAGAGTCCCTCAACTTTGGGGAAAGACTTGGAGGTAGCTCGTAAGGCGCATCTCTGCTTTCGCCACCAGAACCCAGTCCGGGGTCGTCGCGCGCAATCTCAACCCACTCGACATTCCGTCATGTCCCGGTACGTCCTTTCGCCCATCAGTCACATGTGCACTCCTCGACTGATACGCCACTATATCGTGGCAGCAGAGATAACACGCTCGAGCGGCAGAATGACGCCGAGTTGGGGCAATTGCATGGCAAGATCAAACAATTGCGTTCGGTGCGTCAGAGGGTTGAATGGGGCTTGGGTCAGTACAAAGGTGGCTGACGAGAGATTTCTTGGGCTGGCAGGTGACGATCGATATTTTGTCGGATAGTCAGCGTCAGAATGAACAGGTGAGCTTTGTTCTCGTCTATGGAAATCCGTAAAGCTGACGCTCTCGTCTGCAGCTCGATCGAACGGTAAGCCTTGGTACACTGTTCTAGAAACGGACAACATGACCGGCGTTTCTTTTTTCAGGCGAATACTTTCACGCAATTCACAAACTCGTTGATGACGACTACACGCCATCAAGCACGGACGTTTTCAGCGCAATCGGCACCCAAGCAGCTACGGACGATCGGATACATCGTCTTGGCGTTGGTCCTAGTCTATCTGTTTGGAGGCTTCGTGCTGGGATTAGTGATGGGTGGGGGCAAGAGCGAGGGAGGGATAGTTGTCGGGGACGAAGCGGGAGTTGGCTTGTAAGAGGCGGGACTTGATCGGGTCCTGGGGATTGTTGCGGTAATGCGCCTCTGTATTATATTTTCGTTGTACACTACACCCTGTATCCATTGACGTGCATTCGCAACCTGATTGCCATCATTGTCAACGGCCGTTTCGCACAGCTTCACCACGGATGAGGCTGGCCAGTCGTGTCGCCGCCAGAGGTCCAGAGATCCCCTTGAATTGGAATTCCTCCAAAGTGGCTGCCACGTCATACACCCCGGACCCTGAAAGCCGACGATCCGACGCCGTGCGTCAAACCCGAAGAGCGCGCAATCCCACGAGTTGGTCCTCCCTGGTCCCTCTTTTCTTCGCTACATGTCGTTCGCCCGCACTCTCCTTCGCGCAGCTGTCCCATCTACCAGAATCCGATCAATCAGAGCCATGTCTGCTACGCCTTACGAGACCGTTTCTACCACGAGTGAGCTGAATGTGTGATTGCAGAGGAACGCCCTGCTGATGGATCGTCTATAGACGCGCCCGCGGCCATTGGTCCTTACTGCCAGGTATGAACATGCGCTCGCTGGATGATGCCCTACTAACGACTCTCGCTAGGCTGTCAAGCACAACGGAGTAAGTTGGACATTTCCTGTTGCGTTCCTGGACTCATCGGTTTTCCTAGACCATCTATGCATCGGGAAGCGTACCCTTGAACCCTGAAACCATGAAGGTCGTCGAAGGCGACATCAATGCTCATGCTGTAAGCTCCACTGCAAGTATCCGCCAGGCAATCGCTGACCATAGGTACGGGACATAGGAACAAATGTTCAAGAATGTCAAGGGTGTCATGGATGCCGCCGGTACGGACACTTCGCGAGTTCTCAAGACGACCGTACGCATTCGCCTCTGCTTTCCGAACTCGAGGATTGACGCCTTGCATACGCTACAGGTCTTCTTGGCATCGATGGACGACTTTGCCGCCTTCAACAAACACTATGCAGAGTTCTTCGCGCCGTACAAGGTACGTCACAGTCTAGCCCGTCGCGCATCTGAGCGCTGATATAATGGCGTCACAGCCTGCGCGATCGTGTGTCGCTGTCAAGACGTTGCCGTTGAACGTCCTTTGCGAGATGGAGTTCATCGCTGTTGAAAAATGAATCACCGAGGGGGAAAGAATGGAGGAGCAAAAATCAAAGTTGTAGAGCAGCCGCGAATGGGGACTTTGTCAAGTATTGCAGACGATGCAAGTATTGCGGCAGATGCAGACGGCACCGTCACCGCGCTTTCGTTGTAGAACCTCAGTGGGCATTCACGCCAGTTGATTCAAGTCTTCGACGAGTCTCATCAGGCTAAGGGCGAGGAGACGGTCTCTGATGATAAGAGGTGCACGGTCGCAGGATCCACAATTCCAGGTCTACTCGGCGACCCCCAGGGCAAGTACTATCCATGCAGCTGCTTTGTCGACTCCTCATTCCGCCAAAGCCTGCTTATTCACATCGGCCGAGGCGGAATGAAAGGCGACAAAACTGAGGCCGAAGTGACGCAGCAGGTCATTGCTACGAGAATTCGCCAAGCGTGCTCGCTCCGGATAAGATCCGCCAACGAGTCGCCTATCGACGCACTGAAGATTTCGCTCGCATGGCTGAAATGCGGATTGAAGCTTGATGCGTGGATTGTGGTTTATCTGTCGAATGCACATGAAGGTTGTTACATTACGATAAACGGCCATCTAGCGTTGTGCCCTCTGAGTTTCCTCCTGGCTTTTCCGTGCGGCGTCTTCCGTCATGGCTCTGCGGACTTCCAGGACACGCCGTTTCGAAAAGTAATCGGTCTACCACAGGCAAGAGAGACGGATCGTCAGCTACGTCGAACAAGGACAATGGCCAAAAGACCGAGTTTGAATTCCATAAGCTTACCCAGCTTTTCGGACAATCCCTCTCGTATCGCTCCCGCTCTGCTACACAGACGTCGCTTCCCTTTGCCTTGCTTCCCCCCTCTGGCGGCACGGCGATATTATGAATGTTGAGGCATTGGAAGAAGGCGTCCCGAGCCTCCCAGCATGCTTTACGGCCTGCACGATCGAGGGCTGCTGGTGGTGATGCTGTGGCAGACATGGCGTAGTGGCGGTGGGTGTCGGCGGGGACGTGAAGAATAATAAGCTTAGGGCGATGCAAGGTAGATAGATCGGTAGACACCGTGGGTGATGAGGCAAAGAGGGAAGATCAAGAGATCGAGAAGGGGTCTCATTAGATAATCGCGACTTTGTAAACAAACCGCCGCGTGGTTGTCTCGCTTGCTCCTGCTTCATTTCAGCAGACTCATAGCTTGCCCTCTCCTGGAGATTCGCTGTCCTGCATTGACCATGGATCCATCGCTCGATCTCATAGGCACGCCTTCGCCTCCTATATCGCCTCAGAGAAGAACCGATGGCTCTGCAGCAAATACGCCGACGCAAGCGGCGCGAAGTGGACGCAGGTTGAAACGCCTCTCTTTGGCATCCGGAGCAGTGTTCAATACGGTGAGTATACGAGATGTGGCTCGAAACATGGCTCATTCTGTACAGACCACGGATCCTGTGGAAGCAAACGTAAAAGATGCCATGCAGGATAACCCATCTTTTGCCAGCCCTTCGCGCCCGGCATTTAATAATGATGACGAGACAATAGTGACAGCTTCTGCCAGTCCAGCCTTAAAACCCCCTTTGATCATAGAGGAAACACCTTCGACGCCTACCACGACCACGAAACATCAGGCAACACCACGCACCCGTCCACGCGGGACCTCTCAATCTACGACTGACGGCACGGTCAGACCCCGAACCCCCGGATACCGGAGTTCCATTTACGGAAACATTGCAGCCCAGAGCAAGACCCCTCAGATGAGAAGGGCACGCAAGTCTTCAAGTCGAGAACGAATGACGCTGGAACCGGCGTTTCAGGAAGGGAACGGCAAGGACACGGCGAGATCCAGCTTGGACTCGGCATTCTCACGCTCACCCGCAGCGCAACTCGCTCCACGGCCAACCTCGCTGCCCTCCCCGGGCCCGCCGAATATTGAATCGACAACGAGGCGACCCAATGGGCCTTTGACGTTGATCGAAAAACACGCCGATCTGCTCGCCTACATCGCACAAAAGGAAGCTGAAGTCAATGATGCGCGCAAGGTATATGAGCGAAAGCTGCAGGAGCTGGACGAGGTGAAGAAGCGGTGGGAAGCTATTACGGCGCGACAGGGATTTCACTCGACAACGACACCATCATCATCAAGCTTGTCGATCAAGGGTCATCAGGCGCCGCTGCCGATTCGGAGAACGGCGTCTAACAGTTCGACGGGATCGACGGGGTCTGTCGGTCCACAAAACGGGGTTCTGCCGCTTGTGCTGCCCCACGGCAGTGCGGCGTCGGAAGTTGCTGTACCCTCTTCATTGGGTGGCTCAGTCCATTCAGGACAGAACGCATCGAGTGTTATGGTGGAAGGCAGTCGACGATTGTTTGGACATTTGCTGGAATCGTTATCGGATCTCACAACGACCACGACAACTGAAGATGCGCCGGGCGCGGAGATCGGCACGCCCAGCGGCGGCGAGGGAGACGAGAAGAAACGCGAAAAGCGGGAGATGCGGACATTGAGCTTGATTGCTGGCGTCGGCACGACGGCCAAGCATGCAAAGAATGGCAATGCAGCGGTTGGAGATCGACATACTCGAGGAACCACGAGTCCGACTCGCCGCCGGACGTCGGTCGTTTCAACATCAAGTGAGAGGTCTTCTGAAGTGATATCAAATCGAATGGGCGAACCTCCGGATCAGCCGCGGGTACCTTTCGAAGCTTCTGCCAATGCGGTTGACTTTGCCAACATGTTTGACGGACTGGCGCCACAGCCGAGGGACTGGAAGGAGAAGCTCGGCAGTGTGATGGGTGTGTCGGCGCCAACGTGAGTGTTGAGCTGCTCTGCAGGCATACCTTGGCTCATCTTGGCTGCAGTATACAATCGTCTCAGAAGAAAGCCAGCGAATTCTTGACAAGTAATCTGTGGGTTGAATAATGCTGCCAATCGGTATATTTTGCTGAGTTCATGCCATGCAGGACCCACACCCTAGACTTTTTTTCTCAGGCGTTGCCGACGCCAAACCTCAATGCTTCTACTCATGTTGATCGGTCCGCAAGCGAGAATGGATCCAAGACGACGGTAAAGCAGACGAGGCTGCAAAGGCGACCGTTGACGGATCGCGCGGCCTCGGATCGGTCGCAAACGGCCGAAGAAAGTCGGAGCAAGTTTGCGCCGGATGATCAGACGGATCTGCCATGGAATTGGTAGTCTCCTAAGCATATCCAAAGTTGTATCGGACTATAGATGGCCATTGAGGAGTCAGGTATTCACATTGCGCACAAAGCTTCAGCTGGTGGCGGAACATTATTACCGCTGGACAGTGTATTACGTCAGCGGTATATCCGGGTGTCCCGCTGACCTGAGACATTGAAGACCGCATGAATGTTCCGGTCATCCTCGACCATTCGACCGTCAGCATGACGAGATGGGACGAGATTATAAACGCTGAAGCCCTTTGCTTTGCTCTTCAGCCAGCGATTCACCCAGACATCGGTTCAGCTGTCCCACATCGCCAACCGCAATTCGTACATCATGTCTCTGCAAAGTAGGTCTCGTGCCTCGACGTAGGCTCGGACGCCAGTCAGAGCTAATATCGTCTCTCAGTGTATAGCATCTGGCTTTGCCCCAAGCCGTCCGAAGTGGCGCCTCTACAGGATACAATCACTCATCTTGCTGAAAGACACCAGCCTGCTCCATCATTTGCTCCTCACGTCACCTTCTACTCTGGTATCGACACCTCGGTCCCCGTCGAACAGGTCAAAGCGACGCTCAAGACTGGCTTACAGCGATGGAGCAAGGAATGCGAACTCAAAGCTCTTGAGGGAGAAGCTGATGCTGTGCTTGACCTGGGTCTCGACTTGCCCACCGCCGGCACTTTCTTCTTCCAAGCCATCATTCAGCCTGTCACAGAGGATTTTACAATCCCCGCCGAGCCGTCGGTCGTCGACGTCGATACAACGCTTTCCGCCGATTCTCCGAAGCGAACGGGATTTGAAGCGCTCCTCAAGGGACGGCAGATCCTGGAACAAGTATTCGAGAAGAAACCGCCCAAGCCGTACTTTCCGCACTTGAGCTTGATGTACAGCGACAAAGATCAGCAAGCCCTACAAGCGATCGTAGATGAAGAATTCTCGGTACCGGGTACGGGAGTACAACAGGGAGGCAAGCTAGACGTTGCCGAGACAGTTGGATTCTCAAGGGTCACTGTGGTGGCTTGCGTCGGCAAGACGGAAGAGTGGAAGGAAGTTGCCCGGTTCGACCTGGAGGGCAATGAGGTCGATCAGTAGATGTGATCCCTATGCAAATGGACATCGTGTGTATAGAATGATATTCAATACCGCTGACGGTACATCGCAACCAAGATTTTCCCATGTGACGCAAGCTACTAGCAATCACTGAAAAATGCTTCCCGAGTTCTCTCGCTTTCAGGAGTTTCCCTCGCTCTTGTCAATCCCCTTTCGAGAAACGCTGGTGACAGAAGGTGCTTGCTAGGGAATGTCGAATTCAGCTCACGTCTCGCTAGATGGAATCGGCTCACGGGCAGCCTGTTGATTGCGATCTTGGCAGGAATGTAATGAGCATCCTTGTCACTGATGTCGACGACCTCGGTTTCCTCAAGCGGAATGAGAGCTCGAGGACCCATGACCGACCGACGAGTCTTTCGAGTGTGGTTGGAGAATTGTAGAGGTACAGACGTACTCGGTGCCGCTCGAAGCGTCGAAGGCGTCTCTGATCAAGTGATCATAGCGTCGGTTGAATCGCGAAAGATTGAACGTGCCGCAGCACTCACTGGTTGAACGAGGAGTTTGCGTTCGCAAAAGATATCGCCGACAAAGGAAGGTATACAGTGAGTTCGATGTTCTGTATGCGAAAGCGGGATGTTACTGGATGCTTCAAGATTCATTACGGATCGCTTACGGTTCCGGGTCAATTGACCAAACAAAGCAAAACCGCCAAAGAGACCGGCAGAGGCGCTATCATCAGCTGGCGTAACAGGGAGACCACTCTTTCCCGTTTACTATTAACCAGTGATACTTAGATATGTATGCCCTGCAAGTCAAGCTACGTTTAGGACCTACCAAGTTTCTGTTCTCATGGTCGCGCGGGCATCACATACAGCGATGGCGAAAAGGATCATATGAGAAGCCGCAATCAAGCTGCATGATAATTGCGGTCGGCTTGAGTACGTCCGTTCTCCCCGAAAACGAGGGTACAGCTTGCCCATAATGGATGTAAAGAGTGCGCTTGACAGTGTCGAAGCCTTCGGGCAGGGTGATCTCGCCTGTTACCTATAGGGCGCATCGAAATATCGATATTGGGGGCCACTCGTTCCCGATAAGCCTGCATACGGTGGCAATCCCATTTGCAGCCGAAGCGGACCTTGCAATGGCGACGCTGCATGAGGACATAATTAAATAGTAACATTACCAAAAAGTCGACTAAAAATTTACCCAATACCAGAGATAGCCGTCATCGCCACCAGAATGCTGACAACGGCCAATGCCAAAGTTGCGGATGTACCGTTCAGAATATCGGATCGAAATTTCTATCGGACAAGAACATGAGTACGACATTGCCAGTCGCAGCCCAAGTGTTCACCTGCTTTCGATCCCACAAAAAAATGATAGAACTCATGACCCAGACAATTCTGCCAGTTGCCCAGATGCTTCGCATTTGCCAGTCTTGATCCAGTGCCAGACGAGTGACTTGAAGATAGCTGCTGACTCCGTTGTGTCAATTCGCCTTTTCCCTTTGATCGAAGATACGTCAAGAAAAGCTTCGGCAGAACTGAGGAAGAGAAACTATGGAAGACCGCAAAGCTATCTGGGGACCTTTTTCGTTAAAAGATCTGCTCAAGATGGTCGTAGCATGTACTGATGACTTACTGATAACTGATGGAATGGACTCATCATGAATGATGGAAGCATCCCGGCACTGTTTTAGAAGTTCGGACCGAGTGGTGCCGAATCTTGAGTCGGTTCCGGAGATCTGATCGCCGAGAGCTCTTCCGAGTTGCATTCGACTTACAATACCCTGGAGAAGTAAATATACATCTTCACGCACATACGAGCAGCAAGAAAGCATTCTCCAACGACCCCATAGATCTCACAATCCCGGAGCTCGTTGTGCCGCTGTCACGGAAACCAAAGCGGACGATCAAATGACGACCACGAGCTCCGTGCTTCTTGATGTAAGGTTTGACAAATCAGATACAGTACATACAAGTCAAGCTGATCCGTAATCGCTTAGACGCTTGAAAAGATTGGGATAACGCATATCTTTGTCAACCTAGGAAGCGATCACCCCGCCCTGCTCGAGGCCTTCATCGCGCGAGAAGGCAAGCGCAGGTACGATGGCGAAGAAGAGCTCAAGTTCATTACAGCTCCAAACGAGAGTGTAGCCCTCAATTGCGCTCAAGGGTGAATACAATATGGAGGAAGGCATGGATGAGGCTGAGGTAGCTACAGATTTTACCAGGCCTCGGGCAAGCCTGCGGCAGTTATCGTTCACGTTGACTGCGGTACCCAGGTAAGAAATTTGGAGAATGCCTTTCTCGTTCTTAATGACAGACTTTGCGCCAGGCTCTCGCGGGCGCGGTTCATAATGTAGCTGCTGCTAGAATCCCAGTCTTCATATACGCCGGAGCTTCGCCTTTTAGCCAAGAAGGGGAAATGAAGGGCTCAAGAAACGAATTCATCCACTGGTTACAGGAGTAGGTGCCCCTGTATCTATCGCGCTGTTCTGCTAAGGTTGGGATACCACAGTGCTGTCGACCAACCAGCAATTATTCGGCAATACATGAAGCATGTCGCAGAGATCAGAACGGGCAAGAATGTCCAACAAGTTGTTCTGCGAAGCCTTCAATTCGCTAAATCGCAGCCAGAGGTAAAAACAAGAACCAATTTAACAGCCATGATTGATCTAGATTGAAATGGACAGGGACCGGTGTATTGCTGGAGTGCTCGAGAGATTAGCGAAGAGGACTTGAACCCAAGCGATCTTCCAGAGCTTCGGCGCGAGCATTGGAGTGGATCACAACTTGGAGCCTTGTCTGAGACCAGTACGTAGTGCGAATGATTGGTCCTTGATTAGCCCTTCATCAACTATTTGGCAGATCTCCACTACATATGTCAGACGCTAAGACGAGCCCAGTTCCCTATCATCGTCACTTCGTATGCAGGGCGTAATCGCGCCATCCCAGACCTTCTCGGAAAATTAGCAAACCAGTTGTCGATCGCAGTGTTTTCCAGCTGCCCTTCGCATGTCAATATCGCCTTCAATCATCCCATGCACGCTGGAGTCTCATACACTGGCAAGAATTGTTACGTCGAGGCTGCAGACTGGATTCTGGTGCTGGACTGCGACGTGCCCTGGTAGGTGGAAGGGCTCGTTCGGACTGCGAATAGACTGATCACTGTCTCGCAGGATGACCCGGTTCACCAAACTGCGACGCGATGCTACTGTCATTCACATCGATATGGACGTTCTCAAGGAGCGAATGAACATGTTTTACATTCCTGCTGAGTTACGGGTCCAAGCGGACAGTGCGACTGCTGTTCAACAAATCCAGCGTGAGATAACTCGTTGTGGCATCGCATCATTCGCTAGCAGTGAATTACTTGTAGAGCGTCTGGCCCGGCACCTTCAGCTTCGGGCGGAGATGCGACTCCGGGCACCCTCGATCCGGTCGAAAGGTATCGATCTCGCCATCTTCCTACAGACTCTTCGCCGGCATCTGCCTGAGAATAATCTCGTGCTCAACGAATCCATATCAAACTATCCTGCAGTGTGGGATGGCATCGCTCCGACTCGACCAGGATGTGAGTATGACAATGAACAAGAGGGGACAGGCTGACGAGTTGTGTCGACAGCTCTTTTGACATCCGGAGGCTCTTCCCTCGGCTGGGGACTGGGAGCCGCCATCGGGGCGATCCTGGCGGGACAAGCCGACAAGAGGCATGCCAAAGACCTAGTGACGCTCATCGTTGGGGATGGATCATTTATATTTGGTGTCCCGAGCGCGGCATTTTGGATGGCACGACGATACGGAACAGTAAGTTGAATCGACATCTCTCGGCGATACTAACATATCTCCTTACAGCCCTTCCTGACAATTGTCTTGAACAACGGGGTCAGTCTGCGCAACTCGTCTAGCATTGCGCTTCTCACGTGTCTTTATAGGGATACAAGTCACCTCGTCTGAGCATGCTCGGAGTCTACCCCGACGGTCTGGGAAGCTCCAGCACAGCCGAGAGTCTGAACATTTCCTTTGGCCCTCAACCGCCCGATTATGGTTTGTTGGCAGAGGCAGCAGGGGGCGCATGGCATACAAAGGTCACAGAGTCGTCTTGTTTTGAGACGGTGATTCGCGATGCGATATCAGTGGTTCAGAGAGACCGACGATGCGCCGTCATTGATGTTCAGTTGGAGAAATTTTAGCAAGTGCGGGGCCGATCAACGTGGAGTGACAGCTGGAATAACGGCAAAGCCGAGGCGTCTAGTAGCGAGAAGATGATATAGCATACGAGACCGTATCACGCATCTGCCTTGTCCCCGCGCGGATCCTCGCCTAGACTTCGCGGTTCCAGCACCCAAAACTCGGCAGGCTGGGCGTCGACGCTCCCGCCTCCCAAGTTATCACCTTGCGCTTGCTCCAGACAGCTGCCCCGACGTTCCGTTTCGAACGCCACATCCGTCAAGTCGCTGCGTTTCAGTTCCCCTAGCGTCTTTGGCTCTACGACGATGAACAAGGCCTCGGAAACTGGAGTCGTCGGAGTGTAAGACGGATTCACGACCCGTTCATCCTCCTCTAGCGCCTCGAGCGGACCCATGGCGCGTAACATTTGCTTGACGCTCATCCGATTCGCCGTAACGGTTGTCATACCTCGTTTCGCACCTTCGAGCATGGACCGTACCGTGTGCGCCGTCGGTACACGGAGATATGTATCGGCGAGCGGCGCAGCGCGACGACGTTGTCCGCCGCGATGCGGAGCTGATGCTTTGGCCTTTGCGCGAGCGGCGGCGGCAGTGGTGGAGCCTTCGACGTCGGAACTGACGGGACTGTCGGCGATTGAGAGGCCGAGAAAGTCGGCGGTGACGCTAGCGCCCTTTTCCATCGGGACGGATAGCAGCCGATGACACGTCTCTGTCAGCCGGCCTCGAAAGGTATTTGCCGCGATGGGCGTCCCGTCGAGGTACGACGGCGACGATGACGAATCGTCCTCGGGCAAGATTCTAACAGACAAGAATCGGTTGAGAGGCTGCCCTGCGCCTGCATGACGTGACCCCTGCCAAAAGTCGTTCTCGCCCGCCGCCGCCGCCGCCGCCGCCGCCGCCGCCGATGCATCCCTATTCCCCTCCTCGGCCGCAAACAGCCGCTTCTCTCGCCGCCGTTCCTGCTCTCCTCCAATCTTGGCCACGATATCCCGACACCGTCTCCTCGCCTCGGCCGTCGTCCAAAACTCTACGCTCTCGACGGGCACACCCAACGCGCGACATCCCTCGTGTATTTTCTGATTGAGCTCTTCCACGAGCCCAAGCCGCATTTCCTGCTTGAGTTGATACGTCAGTGCCCGGGAATGCTCTTCCGGCCCGAGTTCGCCGTCTTGGAGACGCTTGACGGTTACTTGACCGGTCGAAGGGTTCACCTGGCGTTTCCACGCCTTGTCGATCGGTTTGAAGCGTGATTCGGCGTCGAGGTCGTCGTGGGGTAGTGGTGCGTGGGAAATGTCCGAGATGAGGGCGATCAAGAGGCTCAGATCGAGGTTGAGTTTCGGGGTTGCTACGAGATGGGGACGCGGCACCGGTAAAGGTTGTGGAATGCTGGCCGGTCGCTCGGATGATGATGATCCCCGGTTTTGAATTTCCCCAAACTCGACGTGTACGCCCATGCGTCCGAGACATTGATAGGTCTCTTGAATCCGTGGATCCCCAGCCTCGTGTCCGTCGAGCCGGGTGAGTCGTAACAGCACCGTTGGCACTTGACCCCAAGGTGTCCGATGCTGCGTCGCCGCTTGGACGAGATCGTAGCATTGTTTCGTAATACTGTTGATCGGTGTGATGGGGTATGCTGCTCTCTGAGCCTGAAGCACCGGATCCTCGGCGTCGGACGAGTCATAGTCCGAGTTGATATAACTGTCTTGCTCTCGAAACTCTAGAAGCAAACGGGCCATTCTGATGCTAGGCGCGAGGGTGTTCAGCTCCAGCTTGGGGATAGCATCCGAGGCCGACATACGTATTGACCTTGATCCACAACATGCCTCCCTTTCCGACCACATCGACCTTTACTTTATCCCCGCGCGGCGACTTGAACGCCTCCCCGATACTGATGAGCGGCCTGGGGCACGTGACGACCTGGTCCCATACGGAAATCAAGTACGGCGCGTTCGTCGACGGATGATCCGGAGGCTGGGACGCCAGGGTAAGCTCCTCGAGCCATTCAGCTTCCCTTTCGCACGTGGCCCGGAACTTGGCAAGTCCGCTTAGCTCTTGGGGCGTGTACCGCGTTTCATGGCTGTCGAGGATCGGCGGCTGGTAGACATGGTCGGCCGGGGCAAAGTCGCGGATGGAACGGCAGATGGCTGCGAGGCGGGAGTGTGATTCGCAGAGTCGTTCGTGCGCCGAGGGACCTGCCGGGCCGGTGTGTATGGGCATGGTGTGGGATTTTTCTCGAGTGCGGATGAGGGCGCTCGGTCAGCCTTGAGAGCGGGATGCAGCAGGGAATCAAGAAAGACAGCCCGTGTGATCGGCGCCCCTATGTGATCGGGCGCACAGGCCCGAGCTGCCGAAACCCTGAAACACGGCGCAACTGAGACACAAAAGGGATGCCCCAAGCAGAAGAACAAAGGAAAAAGAATGAACACGCCCGATTCGATCAATTCCCATGATGGACGACTCGGACTCGCTGACCGCCTTCCGCCGCGTTGAAAAGCACTTCAAGTCACGCCATGCCCAGGCCCCCGACGCCATCAAGGAGCGGAAAAGGCAGAACAGACGCCAGGCGGCGGCGGCGGCGGCGGCCGGTCATGGTCATGGTCCGCCCGCGGAGGAGGCCTCGAGGCATGGCGACTACCCGATGCTCAAGGGCCAAGGGGTGATGAACCTCTCGAGGACGACAGGCGACGACGACAGGGACGATGAGGTCGCTGCGGCGGGATGGGATGTGCAAGAGGATGGGTTTGCAGGACGGCAGTTTGAAGAGATTCGCGTGGAGAAGACGGACGATTATGGTGCCGCATCGCAGAATCGATACGTCAAGGGTTACGTTATCGGGGATGGTGAGTTCTGCAGAACCAATCACTCACGCATTACTGAAGCCCGAGAACCTGCAAGGTCTCATCTACATCCCGCAATACCTTTCTTCGGCCGCTCAACTTCGCCTCGTCCGCTCATCCCTCGAGGAATACACACGTCCACCCAATCCACTCAATTTGTCAACGCACTATATCCTTCCAGCCGAATTTTCCCTCTTTGATCAGTATGTGGCGGATCCGGCCCATCTCGTCGATTCCAAGGCTTCCGTCTCTTCGCAGTCTTCTCCGTCTGCGGCCGAGACGACGAGCAGCATCAAGCGGAGTGATGCAGCTGCCTCGACGTCGAGGCCAAACACACCGCAGCAACGCGAGTTGATCAGTAATAAACCCGCATACGAAGAGGGCTACGAAGCGCTCAAACAAAAAGTCGCGCATTGGAAGGGGGACGAGCCTTCATACAAGATCAAGAGCAAGACCGTGGCAAAGCTTATGGAAAATGAATTACGATGGGCGAATTTGGGATGGGTGTATAATGTTTGTTGGGCTTTTCCCTTTGAGTTCCGACCCGTTCCTCTGATAGGTCTTTTCCTTAGTGGACTAACAAGGCATACGACTTTACCGCCTCGGAACCCATCCCGTTCCCCTCGGGACTAGCAAACACGTGTCAACACATCGTCTGCGGTATCCCATGGGAACAAATCTATGGAACACAGAATGACGGCTTACCCCGATCACGCTTCACGACCGTCATTCCGGATAACTGGCAAGACTGGACGCACGATTATGCGCCCGATACGGGAATCGTGAATTTCTATCATATGAAGGATACCTTGATGGGACACGTGGATAGGTCTGAGTGAGTCACAGGGTACCGCGTTCCCAGGCGGGAGTTTCAGAGATGCTGATTCCCGTCCACTCCCCCTCCTGACACCAGACTGGACCCCTACAGACCGCTTGTATCCATCTCGTAAGTCCCGTCCAACCATGCTAAGCATCCATGAAATTGACCCTCCCCCCCCCGCGGGTCCCGAAGCCTCGGCTACGCCGCCATCTTCCTCTGCGGCGGTCCCACGCGCGACGTCCCACCCTTGCCGCTCATCCTGCGCAGCGGGGACATCATCGTCATGTCCGGTCGCTCGCGGAGCTTTTACCATGGCGTACCGCGCATCATGGAAGGCACGTTGCCAAAGTATTTCGCCGAGGATGAGCGGGATGATCGGGTGGGCAGGGCGTGTAAGCGGTTCATGGCGACTGCCAGGTGAGCATGAAAGAGTTTTTCCCACCCAAGGGGTATGGGGATGATGATGTGCTGATATCTTGGAATCGGTCAGGATCAACATCAATGCTCGACAGGTCTTTCCGGTGGGATTCGTACCGCCGAGTACCAACGGGAATGCCTCGACAGAGAATACATGACCGAGCGTTACGGGGACACGTAGAGTCGTGCCTGATTGTACCGGTGCCTATGATCATGGCTACCAACGCCACCGTAAGGCACAGACGAAAAGAAAAGAGCCGGGCATTTCCGGCCTTTTTGGATATGACACGTTGAACTCTGCTTGGGTATACGCACTGCGTCAGGCTTAAAGATCAGGAGCATCAACGTCACGAGGCAACTCAATTTCCACAAATGTCCTCTGGCTGTTTTCGACGCCGGGCCCGCGAGAATCGAATTCTGCATGCACATAGAATGAATAGACGCAAACGTTAGAATGGATACAGCGGTACAAATGATAGATGTCTACATTGTTCCCAACCAAAAAGCGAAAGACTCGCGGTTCCGGCAAAAGTGACCAGAGGAAAAAGTCCGTGCTGGTGGATGAAAGCGATCGAGCAACGACATCTAGCCAACGGTTTTCGATGCAGGGCGTTACATAGGGTATTGTCGATATGATACAGTGAGGCACCAAGCCGATCGCTGGACATTATCTCTGCCAGGCGATAAAGGTGACGCGCAAGAGCCTTGCAATGAGTGTCGTCTATGAAGGGTGGGATGTCGGCGGAATTATATTGCCGTCGATGGGATTGACTGTAGCTGAGATCGCGCAAACGGCGCCAAGATGGGACTAGGTGGCCTGAGGATCTTGCGCGGTGCGGTTGATGGGAATCGTGCAATGAGACGTTGCTCGGACGACTCTCTTCTCGGCAATTGCGGCCGCCGCGGTGATTCCGGGTCCTCCGTCTGACGGGGACTGGATCGGACGGAATCGTCAGGTGACGGTATCCGCAAAGCGGTCGAGCGTGCAAAGGGAGCTAAGATGGGTGATGGCGGTCGGAATCCGGCTTTCAGGCACGGTGACGGAAGCGCATCGTCGGGTGAATCACCGCTCCTCACGGGCTGGGATCCGGACTGGACTCCCGGGGACTCGGCTTTAGGTGGCGTTGCCAGATCGTAGATACTGTCTGAGAGTGTCGGCGAGCGATATCTCATGGCGCCGTTGGCTCGTGGGGTGGTATTTGGCGAATGAATGGATGGTGAAAATGCCCGTGCTGTTGGGGTCGCTGTAGCCGTCGGAGAAAGCGGCTCGTACGGCGACGCGGCATTCTTGTCGGGAAAGCGCACACCGGGGTACGGATTGGAGAAGATCGATAACGACGGTTTCCGTTCGAGCTCGACGCCTTGACTGTACTGCAGCACCGAAGGCAGATTTGGGCGATGTGGCGGACTACTCAGCGCCAGCCCATGCGCCTTGAGCCTATCTCGATCTTGGATATTCTTGTCCCGAATCTCCTGCACAGCTACCATCTCTAGCTCCGCCCTCGCCTGACGCAGTTCTTTTTGAAACTCTGATTCTTCGACCGCAAAATCTCCGCTGGTCTTGCGAGCGAGTCGGCGAGACGGGCCGCGTATCGGCGGTGAGTCTTGATTCGTAATCTTATCCAGGCCAAAAGTCGGTTCAACACAGATCCCCATTCCGCTCTCCCGCACGGGCGGTTGCGGTTCGCCCATTTCCTGAAGCCTTGACAATAAGCGAGAAGAAGACGGGAATTCCGACGGACGCGTGGCGTAGGGTGATTTGCTTTCCTCGTCAAAAGCCGATTCCTGATTGCACTGGATCCTCAAATCTGGGTCTGACCCGACTGACTGACGTCCACCGGCGAGGTTCCGGACGGGCGATGCGTTGCGTTTCTGATTCTGCAAAAGACTGGCCACTCCAGCACCACCACCCGCGGCAACTTGCCGTTTGGTGACAATTCCCAACTCGACCTTCATTTCCCGCATTTCCAAAATATCACGATATGTCAGGCGGATTACGACGGGGTGAGGCGTTCGATCGTATTCGCTCTTGAGCAATGCGACGCATTCCCTTGGCGGTAATTCGCAAAATCGGACGCTGCGTCGTTTCCGCTTCGGATCCGCTTTGTTTGAAGGAGAGCCCGAGGACTTGACATCAAGGTCGCCATCTTCGCTCGTCTGCAGGCTGTTACTGATATTGGAGAGAGAATCCTCGTGATCGTGCGAGTCGTTATCGTCGCTGGTCAACATCGGGATACTGTCCATGTCGCAGTCTTCTTCCGATCCACTGCTGTAAGTTCTTCGAGGCACAAAGCCTTTGCTCGACGCGTCATCCGCATCTGTGGGCGGCGTCAAGGTGTATGGCGCAGAGATGGATTTACATTGAGCGATTGGTGGGGAGGTGCTAGGTGTAAATAAAGGTGTTGTCGTCGATGACCAGATTTCATGAGCACTGAAGGATGGATCATCAGCCAGAGCCGCGCGTGTGTTGAACAGATACATACATTGTATATGACTCCAACGGTAAAGCCGATTGTCCCAAACCAGGAGTCGAGCACATCGAACTCGACATTTCGCTGTTTCGCCCGGGACTTTCCATCTCTGGCATCTCCCCAATCCTTCGACCTCTTTCATCGCGCCCTTCGCAGCCCTGTCCGAGGACTGCTCCACTGTCGTCATATGCTTCGATCAGACTGGCTCGATGTTCAGACATCGTCCGTGTCTGGCGGATCTGCTGGCTTTCGTTGGGTATGCCCAAATATCGAAAAGGTGACTCGACAAGACATGCGGAATCCGTCATACTGGTACGTTCTGCGTCAAGGAAGACGAGAGAGCGCGATCTATGGATGCCAGAGAGGTGGCTGAAATCGCGTCGCTGACCCAATGTAGTGGCTGCAAAGGATGTCGGATAGTCCTTTAATGCATAATGTCACGGCCTGCGATCACACTGCTGTTGCGAGAAGGTGAGTCTGAATTATCGTAGTGAATGACACTGGTTCCGACATACCTGTCGGGAATGAGCGAAAGAAGCTCGCTATGATTGTCTCGAGCCAATGCTGTGTGGCTGAGACTCGACAACAAAAACGCCAAGCGTCAAGGAAGACTGTGTGTCGAGTTCGGTATCCGACGAAGATCGTATGTGTCGGTGAGAGTATGTGTCGAATGCTATCGACGACGAAACAGATGACGCAGGAGATGGAGGGAGGGAGATGGCCGTGCAAGAGACGCTCGTGATGGCGGAAGAGGATAAATACAACTAGTAACGTTGAATTGCTGTACAGGCGAAGGCTCAAAGAAAGGCGGAAACAAACACAGCAGAAGGTCGCTTAGGCGCGTCATCCAGGCTCAGCCCGTCGGAAGGGCCTTCCTTCCTGCTCGCCTTCTTCCGACGTCCCATGCCGCCGCTTACCATCTGTGTTCAGGGATCCTCAGAAGCGTCCTTGCGTCAGCGCCGGGGAACGAGGATAAGCCTACAGAGCCTCAAGTCGTGACATCAACGATGCGCCCTCTAGTGTCAGAGTTTCTAAAGTGGCTGAACATGACACTCGCTTCGGAACGAGCTGACGAAAAGCGCGTAGCGTGCATGTCATCCGGGACGGGACGGCTGCTGTCATGCTGGTCAGCGCTGTTAACATCGCTAAGTTCCGGTAAGGTTACAGCATGCCCTCTCCGAAGACTGATATGGAGGAAGGGCAACCGTCGTCTATGTGCGCATTGTTCTATGTAAAGGACACGCGGTAGAGCAGCGAGCTGAGCGGCGAGGAGTTGAGTAATTGGCAAGCGATTGCAACACGTTGAACGCGAAGCCGTGTAAGCAGGTAATCGGTTGCTGTGTCGGCTTTGCCGTGCCGAACGCTGTACAAGCTACCGTAAACCGCACTCTTGAACGATGTGAACAGTAAACAAAGTTCAGCCAAGGTAGTAGCTGTAGAACTCCGGAAGTAATAAAGTTGTTGAGCTGGTTGTTAGGTTGTTAAGAAAGGCGTTGTGAAGCAAGATCTCCAAGAAAGGTGGATGGCTAGACATCCAGGTCATTCTCAGTCCAAACCCTTGCATGCTGAATGAAAACCACTGCTGGATTCTCTGTTGAGAAGCTGTATGACTGGATCGATTTATCCGCCCTATGCTCTTGCTTGTGGTGTGAAAGCTAGCGTAGGAAGTATAGGCGTTGGTCGTCTCTATAGACGTCGGCAGGAGAACCAGCTAAAGAACACGGAAGGAGGCGCTGCCTCTCGCAAGTTCCCGCTCTCCTGCTTGCCAAGAATGTTTATTCATTTCCGCTCAGCAATTCAACAGCAGTGAATGCAACTCCCAGAAATAAATCTGACTTCTGTCTTTTCGAGGTCAGTCGGGAACCGATGTTCCCAAAGCAGAGCTGATTGCCATCTTCAAGTCCAATAATGGCTATGGCCTTGACACAGCTCGAGCCGCGGCGAGTTCTTTCAATAGCTAATGGCAAGCCAATACAGATCCAAAGACTGTGAAGTTTCGCTTGGCTCTTGGAAGCTTGGGTTTCGATAAAGTACAGCGTTAGGCCGTTTAAAGTACACTTTACGGCAAAGCCCTCGGCGCCCGACCCCCACGGCCGGCACCCGCGTCACGGCAAGCGTTGATGTCATACAGATTTATATATCAACTTCATCGGAAACATCAGCGTATGCTGTGTTGGGACGATGGCGAAGTGGCGATGTCGTTGCGACTGTGTCGTGTGCGCGAAACGTTACAACAATTGCAACTATCGCATCCAACATGCTCACCCGGAATCGTCCAGTGTTGCCTCTTGTACATCGTCATGTCTCGTGATGGTCTCATCGGCTGTCTGACCTGAATGCCGCTGCGAGCGAACCACCTTCTCCCAGGCTGTTGTTGGACCTCGTATCCTTCCTGATCCTCTCGGAAGAATCTTCCTGTTGCCCTTGAATGTCTTCAGCAAAAGTGGATCCGACCATTAGCCATCCTTTGTCCTTGCAACGTCCTCTCCTCCCCAGTGAAATCAGGTCGAAAGGGCGCCGAGACATTGTCGAACGAGTCAGGCGATGCAAGTCAAACATCCGGCCAGATTGGAACATTGCGAAAGAAACGGAATTGTGGCGGATCTAGTCAGAATGAATAGGAGCGAGGGCGAGTCACACTTGGCATCATTGGTCACGAGAATACTGTTATTCCCTCCATAGTACCAAGCGGTAACGATTAGTTCGATGCTGCTGAAACTATGGCGGTGAACAACGGTACCTACCTTCTCCGGAAGTTATCTTCGGATCATCTCTGCCAATACACGCCGAAGCGCATTAAGCAGCAATTGCAGACGGGGATCAACGGCGCTCGATTGCATTAAAGCTAGTCCTCAATGCCTTCCTGAAGGATTCGATCAGCGCATACTCGCTTTCACGTAGCTTGAGGTTTACTCACCGCATACTGCGATGCCTCTTGCTGTGAGACGGGTCCGTATAGCCGGACAACGGCGCTTTGATATCAGGTCTTGCTCGCGAAGTCGTGAAACCATTCTCGTTGGTATGAATTGCTGCCTGTACAGATGCCGCTTTCAACGAGATGGCGGCATCGACGCCTGCAGTGTCATCAACGAGACGTTCGTTATTGACATAGTTACTGGAATGTTTCGAATCGCAAATCGGCGTCGCTACTAGAGCCTTGATGATCCGATCTCCTTGCGAACAATTAGAGTACACGAGAAACTTGTTTCCCACCTCCAACTCTCCTTGATTGTCTTGTGCTCGATCAAGATCGGGTCCCAAGGAAGCCTCAGCAGGCCTTGATTGAATACTACGCTGCGCCTCTGGCGACTTTTGCGATTGCGTATCCTGGTCATCTTCTTGCGTATCGTCCCAGTTACCGCGAGTGTTTTCCCAGGCACCCACATCCATTCTACCGAGTCCAGTGATCGATTCTTCGAGCGATACGGCTCCAGGACTGACGAGGATTGCCGGCTCCGTCGGTATCGAATGTGCTTTTGGTGAATTGAGCATCGCTTTTGTCACGAGCGGTAGCTTCGGGAGAAAAACTTCCGATTGACGACGACGGTTGGCGCTCCGGCCCGGACGCAGATCCTGTGTCGCGTCTTCGCCGGGCATGGCCGAGAACAGCAAGGTTTCCCTCGCAAAAGCACACACCTCTTGCTCCGTCTGAAGTCGCTTTTGCCTCTTGAACCAGTTCAAACAGCTTGCTCGAAGCTCTTCTTTGCCATCTGGTGCCAAGCAATCTCCGAAAGCCGCAATCATGGCGTAATAGTCTGCCCCTTTGAGAGGCGGGATCAGGGTATTTGGCGACAACGCTTTCGGTCTAAAGAGGTCAAGAAGGGCTTGAAGTTCCGGCAATGTGGCATGTCGGGCAAGAGGACAATACTTGCAAAGGAGTGAGGACTTCAACCATAAGCTCAACGAACAGGACCTACCAGCTTACTAGGCCATTCACCTTTACCCTGCGTGGCTTCGAGACATTCCTTTCGCACCTGTTGCATCTTGATGGCATGTTCCACCGCCTTTACCTCTACAAACTCGATAGTCACAACACGCTTCCCACTGCCCGGCTCAAAGGCCGCTCGCAAAGCCCCGCATTGGTTGCGTCGTTCGCATGTGTGAAAACGAGAGGCACTTTCGTCCGTTGTGCAAAGCTTCTGAAGAACGGGGTCGTCTATCACGTTGCGGTAGTTGAGGTATCTCCAGCGATCGACGTGGATCTGTGCGAGGTTGATTAGCTTTGAAGACTTGAATCCAAGGCCTAAGACGCACCGTGGTTCCAAAGACCATTGCTATTGCTTTGAGAGCTTCCTCATAGCTTGACGAATGCATGAGGATCAGTCGTTCAAGTCAGAGTAGCCAACTCACCCTGTGCACCAAGTGTGCAAGTAGAAAAGAGTATCCGATGGATACATCTGCAGGGTCTGTATGAGACCGCGGACTGCTTCCTCCTACACGACCATCAACATATTATCCAAATTTCGCGCGCAAGAGACGCACTTTGGAGGGCATGTCGCAGGTTCCGATGCTGTAACGTAGACAGTGATCGAGTGAGTCAATGGCCATAGCGACATTATTTGATCGCAGGATGCGCAAGGACTTACACAGCCGAGGTATCCAGGTACACCCTTTCCAATTTCCTCGCCCGAAACGATCCACCGAGCTTATCGGTCCCCTCGATGCGACCCTTGCCTTGCGGTTGTTGAGAGGTCTCTATACCCATAATCTTGGCGAGATAGGGTGTGACAGCCGGATGCCGTTCGAGACGGTCCAAGAATGGACGATCGGGGCGTACGTCGCCGGTATGGAGTATCGTCGCTCCCGTATGGGGATCAGTGAGGAGAAACCTGTCGGGAAGAGCAAAAAAAAGTAAGCAATGTTGGGCAACGCAAATGGTATACGTACATTGCGGATCCCGGACAATGATTTGCGTCCAGCATGGTAATGACGACCGAGTTTTTACGACCGGTTTCTGCATCATAACCTACGTCGAAGCGTTCTGGCATGTCGAAACGCAAGACGCGCTAATGATCGTTGATTAGGAGAGAACCAAGCAAAAGGCTGATAACTCACGAATGGGTCTCGCGCACTGCCTACACACGAGATGTGTCTCTTCCGTCCTGCGTGTACTGCACCGGTCGTCTGAGCCTTTGCGGCCTCCAGCCCTCGATAAGCCCTCCTCCGACGCTCTATCAGCCCTTGATCAAACGCGATTCGATCCTTTTCGCGTTCATAGTTGAGTACGAGTCTCTTGGTCACATCACTGCACAGTATGACGATATTGGTGGATGCGTTGTCAAGACCCGTTAGGTGATCGGTATGGGCGTGCGTTAAAAGGTAGAGCTGGGCGGCGGGGAAGCCTGGCGTTGGAGTTTGGGTGAAGCTGTCGATCCTGATATACGGGAATTCGATAATATGCCCATCTGGCGATAAATCCCCGTCAGCTGGGTCTTGCAGATGTCTCTCATGACACGGTGAGGATGTGCTCACTATTCAGTCCCGACATTATTGTAAGCTTGATAAGCACGGAAACGATTGATCCTAAAATGGTAAACGCGCCGCAGCTCTGCGCTCAGCGGAACGGCATTGATCAAGCGGACGCGTTCGCAGACCAATGAGCAGGGTCCGGATGGGTAAGGGCTACAGACCCGTGTCCAGGATGGTATAGTGATACCATGCAGGAAGATGTGCGAGATGACACGCTTGACAATACGCTGTTTCGATTGTCGCAAAAGTGAGACGCGAACATGCTGGAATTCTGCTTCCGCGTTTCAGCGAACGAAGAATGGTCGCTTCACAGAGTGCTCGACCGTGTCGTCTGGGCTCTTTGGCGCCGGTAGTCATCTCGATATTCAACCTCCGACTTGACCCTTGGGTTATCCTCTTGGACAGCTAGTATCAAGGAGAAAGCCGTGGCGGTGTCTGTACATTCCGGCGAGATCAAGACACCTCATTTCGCGTCTTGAAGCGATAAATGAAAGGATTGATTGCGGCACATTATCGCGGCACATGACGACAAATGACGAATCGGGCATCGAGATCGGGGATCCGGGTTGCGTCACTTTCCAGCGACGAATGCCGTACATACAGCCACATTCACCCCGCAAGCGCGAGGTGACGAGCCAAGACGAATATGATATCATATCGGCAACATTCCAGATGTATATCTACTTGCGGTACTTTTGGCGGTATGATCAGCTGTTTCAACGCGCATGACGTAGGACCCGCGTGCATGGGGAATATCACGCGGCCTCGGGTCGGGATAACTGGGGATCGGGGCGTCGGGCTGAGCATGCATATGTATATAAATTCTTGCGCCGTGGTTGTCGCTCCTTCATCCTGCCAACACATCACACAAACACACGACATCACAATGCCTTCTGAACCCGTCGCTTCCAACCCCGGCCAGTCCAACCCCGAGACTCACTGTACGTCGACCCTGCTCGACCCTTCCTATCTCCTACTCACCTCTCCGTAGTGACTCAGTCCGGTGAACCCGACAAGCGATTCAAGGAGAATGGCGGTGGTTCCCACGGTCACCAGGGCGAGAGCTTCTCCTTTGACAAGGGAGACGGAACCTCGAGGTTGGTCACCGAAGGTTCTGGTGAGGACGCAACCTACAAGTAAGTAAGTCGTTCTTGCCCGAGCTGGAGCTTCTTTGTCTGAACGTTGTTCCTGTTAGACCTTCCGCTCACGACGGCTTGAAGGAGGATGGTACCCCCGACAAGCGAATGAGCAGTGAGCACGGCTTCGGTGGTAACAAGGAGTTGGCACACGAGGCTGGCCAGAAGGGTGGATCGGCCAGCTATGAGAACGGCGGCTTGACTACCGAGTAAAACCGAGGAGTAGTTTGGTTAGAGACACAAATCGTTGTATGAATGAAACAATCACAAGAAGAAATCATCTTTTGCTTTTCGTTCACCGATGTCCCACAACCTTGAAGATGACTCGGTAGATCTGGTAGCCTGGAATATCTACTGTCGACCGGATATCATACTGTCAAGCAAGACGAGCGATGATACTAGATACACTGAAGGCTGTTACAACGAAAAGACGAGTATCTATATGAACGAAGATACTGAGATTGACCGTTTATCCATCTCGCTCCTGATTGTTGAGCTGCAGGAAAAGTGAGTCAATAGAGGCAAGAATTCTCTTTCACGAATTCTCTTACAACGCGCAAGATGTATAAGAAGAGGTTGATAAAGTCCTGCCAAGGGTTAGGGTAAACGATATTAGCGACGAGTATGAACGCAATAAAGGAAAGACAGTTGCTCACGAGATAGAGCGAGAGCGCGCCCAAGATGTACTCGTCGGGAGACAGACGCTTCATTATAGCATGAGTGTCATAGACAGCTGGGAAGAGGATTAGCTAAGCCGTAATGATATCTTGACGACACTCACTGTAACCAGAGAACAGCAACACGCCGAAGCAAGAAACCACAAGATCCGTGGTCTTGTTGAAAGGCAGGAGAATTTGGACGAGACCGGTGACCAGCAGGCCCATGAGTCCGGCAAAGAGGTAAGGGCCCATGTTGGAAAAGTCATACTGGATCCGCGCCGCGAGTCAGATCCAGGATCGAAGTGGGTCTTGGTGGACATACCTTGGACTGGAATGTGAACAGAGTCAATCCAACAAATACACCTTCAAGGGGATTAACCATAAGTAAATGCCCTCAAACGAGATGACGTGAATAAATACCGGTAGTGATAATCAGTGCCTTCAACACGATCTGCGCCGAATAGTAACTCGTGACGGTGCCAATCATGAAGCTCTCTGCTACCGTAAAGAGCCCGAGAAGGATGAGGTTGGTTGGATACGCATGGCGCTTGAAGTGAACAGCGATGAGGGTGCCGAATGAGGCGAAAATGGAGACCCAGAGCGTCCAGGGGTTTGACCTGATGAAAGCTTGGCCCGACGGCTGATGCAGGAGGGCAGCAACAATGGTGGTCGCCAATAGCTGCACAAATAGGATACTGCGACTTTGTCAGTTTACAATAGATATTGGGTCCTGAGATAATCTCACGTATAGATCTTCCTGACGAACGCCATCCTAATTTGCAGATCGCAATCGGCGACGTTGACGCCGACCTTGAAGTCATCGGGCAAGTCATCATCTTCAGGTTGATCGATCCACGCGTTGCCGCGAGCGCCGGAAGGACCGGCGTGACCTAGAAGGGAATGCTGGGCTGAAGCGTCGATTCCTTCGGCAGCACCGTAGGTCTTGGGCGGAGACCTTGAATCCGCATATTGCGGCGGTGGCATGGCTGGGGTGGACATGTTGCTTGAGTTTGCTATTGAATCAGCCTTGAAGCTCCACAGCAGAGTTGGTTTGCAAAGAGGACCAGCGGAAAGGATGATGACAACGATGGCAAATAATATGGGAACCTCGTATAAATGTATTAGATGACGAAACGTAATGATGCGGAGAAAGGCGATAAATCCCTCTACGGATATTACATAATCATGTCCGTTTTCTCCCGGTGGCAACGTGTCTTCATCGATGCTTTCTAGCTAGCTAGCCATATGACTGGTACCATAAGGAATTACCGACTAGAGCAATTTCTCATTATCGTCTATGTGGTGTTTTATGGCGAGATCATCAGGGCTGCTCCAATTTGAGAAACCTATATCATGCGCCTTCTCAGTGCATGCATTCCAAACAGTTTATGCATAACCCGGGTCGTTCACACATCCTGCTGAATTTATTCTGCCGGCAACTTCACTTCCCTTCCCCTTTATTGGTGGATGTTTTTTGCGTGGAGGCTGATAGGAGGAAGCAGAGACTGGTTTGTATTCGCATACCTTTGAGAGTCTTAAGCAATTCCGACAGGGTTTTTCGCCGGAACACCGTATCTTCCTGTTAATCCGACAGGATCGCAACGAAGAGCAGGGGAGAAAGAAGAGAATCAGATCAAGGCTAACTCCGAACGTTCCAGTCTGATAGTTATTTACTAACCTTCTGCGACAAAACTCGCAAGCCATGCCAACTTCTGTCCTCTTGACGGAGGGACCTTGCTTCTTCCGGGCTTTTCCTTTCGCAGTCGATTGAGCCGAAGTCCCAGACGGGATATCGATGGTTGGCGAAGGTGCTTTCCACCCACGGGGTTGACCACTTCTTGGGGGAGCAAAGTCTGCTTGATCACTCCAACGGCGACTGGAAGGCGCGTGAGGTAATTGCCCCCGCTCGCCGCCTGATTGCGTTGTCAAGTATGCCTGGGTAGGTGGCAAAAGTACTCTTGTGTCGCCCAACTGGTCATATGGCTGGATTGGTGGACTGAGTGGCTGCAGGGCATGCGATACGTTGTATTCCGAAGCAGGCGTGAATGGATGCGTTCTCGATCGAAAATGACCATGTTGCTCGTTTGGCAGCGAATATGTCTCTGCCTCTTCAGCCGTAGCAGTATTCAGCTGAGCGCGAGCGTACGAAATTGGTGGAACTATTGCTTGCGATGCTTCCAGTGGCGGTGAAACTAGCATCCGAAGGTTATGCTGACCATGAGGCTCTGCATTGTAAAGATTACTGCGTGGAGTAAGAACTGGCAGAAGTTGACATCCCTGCGTTGTAGAGATGTTTAGGCAAGAACGAGCGACACTTTCCTCTAGGGAACACAAAGTCGAATCAGCGGCGGGAATTTCGACAGACAAAGGTGTAGCCCTCAATGCACGTCAACGCACTCACCGTTCGTAAACGGTGGCAACGCGCTCGCATCCGAAAACGCACTAGGAGGGATCTCAAGATGTGGTACTTGAAGCGCTTCATCGAGACGCTTGTTTAAATTGTAGTTGACGGAGGACTCTTGTAGCAGCGGAAGCGGCAACAAACGCGTACTCAGCATGGCGGAGTGATTCTCGGGTTCATCTCGGGGGATGGGCGGGAGTGCCGTGGGAGCCAGACCGAAGAATGGCGTCAAGGGTCGGAGCTGAATTTCGATGTTTGTCGCACTGAGATGCAGCAATCCCGAGGCTTCGGACCCCCAACGGGACGGTGGTGATATCGGAGGACTCTCCTTGACGTGCTCATTGCGATTGGTCTCGTTGTCTTCTGATTCTTGACTATGGGAGGTGGACTGCATCATGTCAGGGATTGTTGCAGTTGGCTGTCAAGCTTTGCGGGGATTTCAAGTGGCGAGCAGGGTGAAGTCGATCGCAAAGTGCTGGATCGCTGAACCTGAGGAGCCATGGAATTTATAGGTTTGCCGTTGTCGTGAAAGGGATCCAGAAGACAGTGTTACAAGTCGAGCTTTACTGAACGGTAATCAGCCTGCATGCTTGTTGGGACACTTGATAGCCGACCTGAAAGGAACTCACGTAGCGGTCAATCGAACTTTCGAAAGCAGGTACTGGATGGTAGAGGGGATGCTGCACGAGTCGGAGAAGAAGAAGGCGTTTTGGATTCAATTATAACGGTTTCCGAAAACGGGAATGGGCCGAGAGCGGTTTATCTTACACTGGCTTTCAGCGCTTCAGCTGTTTCCCGTCCCCCTGAAGGATGTTTTACGTACGATGTTGACCCTTTCTCCTTTTCGATAATTAGCCGCACAGTATATCAGCTGGTCGACTGAACTGCCTTATCAACGAAGGTGCCGTACAAGGCAAGCACTACCAGCTCAACGAGATTGATAGTGACACCATATCTCGGGACTTCTCATTCATACAATAGGGAGAAGAAAAACCGTGCGATCCATGGTACGGAAATCGGACGGCACGGCGCTTTCACCATGCCGGGTGATTGCCAACATGGAAGGCAGAGCAAATGTCATTCGGGCCCGACAATAACTCCCTTTTCCGCGTTCAAGGGCTGAAAACGATAAAGGAGGGACGGCAAGGATTTCTGGACCTTCGCCTCGAGAACAGCTGGTAGGTATACTGCAGGTATCCAGAGCCAGGTACCTCCACCAAGGTGAGGCAGGGAATCGGCTTTTTGAACTCCTCTGTCGGGGGCGGACAAGGCCAGAGGTCGGCGGCTGATGCAAAGAGTCACCTTGTACAGCCTAGTCAGCTGTCCCATCTCGGGTCAATCGACAGGGAAGTCGCGAGAAAGGGAAAGGAAGGTGTATAACCCAGCTAGTCATCCACTTCCGAGTAAAGTCTGCTGGGATTCCGCCTCAATTTAGCGCGTTTCATATTGGTTTTCTTCGGTGTTTCCATCGAGGTAAAGGACAACACAAAGGGAGGAAGATGTCGACGGAACAATGGCAAAGCCGGCGGCAGTCCGAGGTACATGTCGAGGCAGCTGGTCAGCCCGGCGGACGGCGCGAGGTATCTTGTCTGACCTTCGCAACCTCCCTTGCATTGCCGTCGGCAGTCGTGTCTGCTCGATCCCTTTCTCGCGCCTCGAGGACTCCTAGGCTTGCGACTGCAGGAGTTATCTCCGCGCTAGATGGTCGAAATAAGAAAGAGCTGATAATGGTGTTAAACGCCAAACTGATTTAACGGAAAAGGGATGTCTGTGTGATTACATATATGCTAGGTGGCTTAAGCAAACGCCTTCCGTTTTGAGATCTGCTTCAAGTCCTTGCCCAGCTTCGTCCCCGTTTTCCATCTCTTCAGTCCCTCGGCCTGTGCAGCTGTCCGCCCATAATTTCCACTTGCACCACTGCCAAAGATCGTCACGGTGCCCTGCTGTCCCGCTCGTCCCGTTCGACCTGCTCGATGCATAAAGTCCAGGATATCTCGCGGCTCATCGATCAAGAGGACGTGTTTGACCGACGGGGCAAAGTCGAGACCTCGTGACAGGAGTGAGGTGGTGATCAGAACCCGTGGGTGTTTGGTCGAGTCATCAGTCGTGGCAGAGCTGGGTTCCGATCGGCCGGGTTTGAGCAGGAAATGATCTAGCACGCCATTGCTACCTCGAACACGTTCCTCCGCATCACCACTGATCGCATGATTTGGCACGCCCTTATCCGTCAACACTTTCTGCAGCGCCTTGACCTTGGACGGCGCATTGCAGAAGATCAGCATCTTGGCCTTTGGCGGCCTCTGGCCTTGCGTGTCCTCGATCATTCGACGCTCGGCCGCATCGGCAGCGAACATGCGCTTGACTTCGTGTGCGACATCGGCGAGCTTGTTACCTGATCCCGACCATGGGACGAAGTTGGTTTTTAGCTTTTGCGGCAGACGATGGAGGGTTGGCGACATGATTTTCTGTATATCGGGCAAATGTGTCTTGACGTGTGATAGCAGGGAAGGTGGAACGGTGGCAGTGGATAAGATGACGGACGGGACTGGCAGCGACAGCTCCTCTCGTCTTTGTTTGATGGCGTCAATGATGCCCTGGGTCTCTTCCTGGAATTGAGGGCCTTTGGCAATTGTTAGATCCGTCGCCGCAAGTTCAGAACCCAAGACCTACCCAATAGAACATCCGTCTCATCGATGGCAATCCACTCGACGTTCTGCTTTGCAATCCACTCCTTCTCCAGCCCCTTGGCAATCGTCCTCGACGTTCCTACCAACACATCTACATGCCCGAACCTCGTCATTCCACTCGAAGTCGCGCTCATCCCGCGCACACTTAGCTTGGCACCATGGCAAAGTGCCTTGGCAACGCCCGTCAATTGCCGCGTGAGTTCGTGAGTCGGACAGGCGATGATTGCTCTCGGTATTATCTGGTCTGCTTCGGCGGAGTCGGCATTGGATGCGCGAGAGCCAGGATCCGTCTTCTTGAGAAAGTGAAGCATGGGAAGTAGGTAGGCGAGGGTTTTACCAGAACCAGTGGATGAGCCGAGAAGCAATTGCTTGGGTTGATCGGCTTGGCCAGGACGGATGTTCAGGGGTTTTTGAGCGGATCCGACGGTACTTTGAAGTGTGAGGGCTTGAATCGGAGTGGGAAGTGGCATGTGAGGGGTTGTCGAGAAGTAGGAGGCGATACCTTCTTTCAGGCCCGGATGTATCGAGTACTCATTGAAGGGATATCGAGTGATGGCTTCTTTAGGAGCCTGAGTCCGGGATGAAGTTTGTTGCTGTTGCAAGTACTCCATTACGGAAAAATTGTTGTCGCTACGGGGCGAGCGAGGGGTATCTATTTCCCGCTCGTCTATAAGTCTGCGGGATGTCGTGCGTTCTTGCCGATGCGAGCCTGTTGCTAATTGCAATGTGAGCAATATGCTCTTGCGCTGCGCTGGGAGAAGCTTACCGGGCCTTACGGCGCGATCTTCACCCCTCAAAGATACTCTCTCTCGAGACGCTGCGTTTCCTGCATCAGGCTTGCGCGCGAATGACGGTCGCTTGGGTTCATCGCGGAGTAGGCTGCCACTCGAGTGTATGGCCCTTCTGCTCGTCGTGGCGGCTCTTGAGGCGCAGCGCGGAAGGAAGCAAGGGCACGATCTTGCAGCGGAAAGCATGTCGACTGCGATGTACGGTAGTCCGCGGTGGGGAATGACCGAGCTCGCAAGAATAATGCGACAAGCATGAGTGCGTCTTGTAAAATGCAGCGGTTGTTTACAATGTGATCGAGAAGAAGCGGATAAAGTGGACGGCACATGAAGGGCAAGCGACGCGCCGATTCTCCTCGCGTTTCAGGTTTCAGAACGTCGCCAGAACACTCGACCTGCTCAGACTTCAGTCAAACGCAAGGACACGATACGATACGGACGGCACCAGCAAACTCCAAGGAGACAGGAAGCTTCCATTTGACACTCTCGAAAGCCATACACCACAGCCCTTGGGTACATTTCCAAGATGTCGGCGAACCTGGTGAGTTAGCATTTAGTCGGCCTTGTCGTGAAGCATGCTCATGACCGATTCCACCAGATGTACGGCGCACAGTCGTCGGCCAAGCCGGTCCTCGATATGGGAGGTGAGTAGCGCTTCGAGAAACGATGGATTAGCCATCAATCATAATCCCTCGATCAGATAACGCTGCAGAGAATTCATTTTGCCGATTCTTCGAAAATATGCCATCGGTATGCATACTGGAAATGCCTTTCAGGATGGAGGAAGCTGATCCTGGTACTTCAGCGATTGCCTGGAACCGTACGATTATTCGATCGAGGAGTAAGCCCTTTCTGAGGCTTGTCACTCTGCCGCCTCTGATTCAAATTTCCTTAGGACTACTTTTCCGCACACGGCCAAGATGCACTCATGATCGCATCGCAAGTCTATAAGACTACCAATGTCATCAAATACCTCGGCGCCGGTAGCGCATCCAAGGCTTCTTCTTCCACTTCAAATGTCAACGGTATCACCAGTAAAGGACTGCCAAGTCTCACGCTGTCGATGGCGCTCGCAAAGGGTTTCCTAAGGGACGCCTTGACGAGTCGACAGATGCGTGTCGAGATCTGGGAGAGTGCGGGCGGGATGCAGAGAAATGCGTCAAAGTGGCAACTTGGAAAGGAGGTGCGTGCGCAGCGTTGAAGCGAAGTCGGGGGATATGCTTAAGCACCTTGTAGGCTTCCCCGGGAAATCTCCAGCAGCTCGAGGACCTCTTGTTCAGCAATATCGATAACCTCTCGTCGCCGCTCGTCATGGCCGTCAAGCTCGTCCTCGCCAATGGCGGAACGACCCGGATCGTTGGGGTCGCCTTTGCGGATGCGAGCTCACGCAAATTGGGAGTCTCGGAATTCCTCGACGACGAGATGTTTAGTAATCTAGAGGTACGCGGGACCGCCTTGCGGATTCGTGTGTCATAACTCAATGATCCTTCTTGCAGAGTCTTGTCATTCAGTTGGGCATAAAGGAGTGTTTAATTGCCGAGACGCAGGAGACCAAGACCAGCCGTGAAGCATCGAGCGGCAAGGGTAAGAAAGCCGCACCAATAGAGATTGATGGCGAGCCCGCGTCAGTGCCGAAACCGTCAAAGGGCAAGGGCAAAGATGAGCATGATCTGTTGAAGATGATTGGCGTAATTGAGAGATGCGGTGTGGTGATGACCGAGGTTCAAGGCGGTCAGTTGCATGCGTTGCCCCCGCTCGAGCACAGACTCTAAATGACCGATATAGGCATGTTCAACGCCAGCAGAGTCCAGGAAGACATGAAGAAACTTCTACACAGCTCGTTGAATCCGCTCGCCATGCGTAAGTCGTACTGTTGACAAGCGAAATCGCAGCTAACAGACCGTACTTTGCAGCCGAATTTGACTTGAAAGTTGCCATGTCTTCGTTGTCAGCCATCATAAGTTACCTGGACCTCGCCGACGCTACTCCGCACCATGGCCAATGGAGATTACTGCACCACGACCTTTCGCAATACATGAAGCTTGATGCGTCTGCGCTCAAGGCCTTGAACCTCATGCCGAATCCGCTAGAACTGGGAGGCAACAAAAATATGAGCTTGTATGGCTTGCTGAACCATTGCAAGACGGCACAGGGACAGAGATTGTTGGCCATGTGGTTGAAACAGCCTTTAGTCAATCTGCACGAGATCGGTAGGTGACTCCAATGTCCGATGTGAGGTCAAACGCTGATACCCTCGACAGAAAAACGACAAGACATGGTGGAGGCGTTCGTCGAGGACCATAACACGAGAAGAAGTCTACAAGTCTGTCGCCGATCACTGAGCATGCAACGGACTCTTGCTCATGAGACTCCCTGCAGGCGGATTGTCTAAAGCCCATGCCGGATTTCAATCGACTCACAAAACGGTTCAACAGAGGAATCGCCTCTTTGGAAGATGTCGTGAGAGTGTATCAGGCGGTGTCTAAAGTAAGGAGAGCCTCTGATCTTGGACTTTCCGCTGATCGCTCCTCGCTAGTTGCCGCAAATGATTCAGCTTTTGGAGAATGCTCAGCCCAAAGACCAAGCGCAGATCGACTTGCTCGAGCGAACTTTTATCGCACCGCTGCGGGCAAGTCACATATTATCCCGCTGGCGGTCTTTCACTGACAACTCGATATAGGAGCATTCCCAGAATCTGGAGCAGTACGTCAACATGGTAGAGGAAACCATCGACCTCGACGAGTTGGCGCATCACAATTTCGTCTTGCAAGCGGCCTTTGACCCGACGTTGGAGGAGATTAAAGGCAAGCTTATAGGCGTCATGGACGGACTGGACGATGAGCATGATGCGGTTGCCAATGCGACTGGTATCGACAAGGAGAAGAAGCTGCATCTGGAAAAGCATCATGTTTACGGATATTCCCTACGAGTGACCAAAGCTGTAAGTGCAGATGCAACACGCCGGTCCCTGCATCTGACATCTTGGCTGCTGCGCAGGAAGTGACCAAGATCAAGGGAAAGGGCTACATTGACCTAGCGACGCAAAAGTCGGGTACAATCTTTACCACTCGAAAGCTCAAGAAACTCAGCGAGGAACACACCGAGTTGACCCAATTGTACGAAAAGACGCAGAGAGGTCTTGTCAAAGAGGTCGTAGCCATAGCAGGTAGGTTGCGATCATCTCAGCATGGAACACTTATTCACCGCGAAATCAGCTTCGTATACACCGATCCTTGAGGCTTTGGACAATCTCGTGGCGTCCCTCGACGTGATCGTCAGGTAGGTCCAGTCGGCACAGAGTGCGCTAGAGGCTGACAAGTCATCGATAGCTTTGCGCATGTATCGGATAATGCACCCATCCCCTATGTGAAACCAAAGGTCAACGAGAAAGGTCGGCAGAAAAATCTCAAGCATAGCAGCAGTTGCTGAACTGCTTCTCGCCAGGCTCAGGTGACTTGGTCGTCAAACAGGCTCGACATCCATGCCTCGAGGTTCAAGACGATATTTCCTTTATAGCAAATGATCACGTAATGCTGAAAGGTGAGCCGGATATAGGACGAGCCGTCACGCAGCTGATCATCTTTCAGGCGCCGGCGAGTTCCAGATATTGACGGGACCAAACATGGGCGGAAAAAGCACCTACATCCGGCAAGTGAGTAAAGTCTGGCATCGCGACAACCCGTTCTCAGATCGTTTCACAGGTCGGTGTCATCGCTCTGATGGCGCAGGTTGGATGTTTCGTGCCGGCAGAGGAGGCGACTCTTCCAGTATTTGATTCAATTTTGGCGCGTGTCGGTGCGGGTGACAGCCAGTTGAAGGGCGTATCCACGTTCATGGCCGAAATGCTGGAAACTGCTGCGATTCTAAAAGTGCGTGCTTATGCCCCGCAGCGTGATCTAAGCTCATGATGATCAACAGACTGCAACAAAGGACTCTTTGGTGATCATTGACGAGGTAAGCTGAGACCAGCTCTGAAGCAGACTACTTGTCTGATCGTGCTCTAGCTCGGACGAGGAACGTCTACGTACGATGGATTCGGGCTGGCCTGGGCCATCAGCGAGTGAGTACTGCTGCACCTCCGCTAGATCAAGCTAATTGTTACGGTAGACACATCGCGACTTCGATACACTGCTTCTGCCTTTTTGCAACGCATTTCCATGAGCTTACCACACTCTCGCAAACGTTACCACATGTGAAAAACTATCATGTCGTTGCTCACGTTACGCAAAAGGCCGAGAACACGAAAGAACGAGACATCACTCTGCTGTACAAGGTTGAAGAGGGTATGTTGCTCCCAGGCTATACTCGTGCGTGATCTCTGACTCTATGCGCCAGGTGTGTGTGATCAGAGTTTCGGTATTCACGTGGCGGAACTTGCCAACTTTCCTGAAAGTGTGGTTCGGGTAAGCCCGCGCACAGTCTGCGCATCGCTATGCTGAGCTTGCTCCCGATAGTTGGCAAAACGCAAGGCAGACGAGTTGGAAGACTTTGGAGGTGAGCATGGAGGCGAGGTACCGTTGTCACTGCTGACCCGTCTTGTGCGCTAGACGGGACCGAGACGGGGGACGTCTTTGCCAAGATCAGCAAACAAGAGACCGACGAGGGCACGCAGATTATCCAAGAGTTTTTCCAGGCGTGGAAGGCAATGGAGGAAGAGCAAGAATCCAAGATGTCGGATGGAGATGTCGTGGCGGAAAAGCAAAAAGTTTTGCAACAGGTGGTGGAGCAGTTCAAGGACAAGCTGGAAGGCAATGCCTGGGTCCAGACGGTGCTAGAAAACTTTTAAACTCGGAGATGCTCGACAGGATCTATGCTAGATGTTATATGCATGTCTGACAGCGGAACGAACCACATCTTTCTACACATTGTCATCTCTGCCGCTCCGGAAAACGAGAACGCGGCAGAGTCGAGAAAGCGGGTCAGATTTTCTGAGGAGCTTCAAGAACGATATACCCTCGAATCGTTGTTTCGGTCGCTGGTGAGGGGCTCGCAGAGGAGTTGATGTACCCCAGGGGGTCATCGTGCCAAGCGACCGTACAAGAGTGATTCGGGGTGATATGCGCGTTTGTGCGCTTACTTGGCCGCCTTGAAAAAGGCAACGACATCGACAGTCATGAGGCTCTCAGGCACAACATGCATGACCTAAACGAGGTCAGCGCACGGTCACGCGACAGCGAACTTGCAGAGCAAACCTCACCTTGTCGGCTAGTTCCTTGCCGCCGCTATCCCAGCACCTCGTCAAGCATGGCCTGATCACCTGGCTCAGCACCATCCCAATCAACTGCTGAATTTCCTTGGGAGCATAGCGCCGCCAGATGAGCATGTTCTTGATCAGCTTCAAGCGGCGATGGGTAAATGCTGAGAGAGCCGAACGGGCGGCCGGGTCAAATGCCGGCGGCGGCGTGGCGTCAGGCTGAGATGCGGATGTCACGAGCGTCACCAATAACTGGGCTTCTTGCAGGAATGCTCCAAGTACGGCCTTTAATAAGGCCTGGCAGAAAAGTCAGTTGACCCCTTGATTCAAGTGGACGGCGCAATTGGATCCACGGATACGCACCTTGTACTTTTGCCCCTCCTTTTCCGTGTACCCCGATATCAGATCCACCAGATCTCCCAGCCGTCTCGTCTGCGGCAGGCTATATATATCGTATTCGCCCGCCGCGACGGCACGCTCGACGAGCCGGGAAACGAGCGAGGCCACCATGGCAGCTGCCATATCCCCCTCGGGCGCCAACGGCGGCTCCTCGTCCTCGTCGTCATCCGACGTAGCCATCTCGTCTGCTGCGCGTGGACGATGCGGGTGTGAATACGCATGAAGGGCGTGGAACCACTCGAACGAATCCACAGAGCGCGAAGACTGATACAGGCGAGGCAGCGGTCAGCCAATCCTTCAAGAACACAGGGCGCAGGAGGCCGCGGGCTTCGGTACCCACTCTGGAAGGCCCCCATCCGACCATCTCCTTGCGCGCCCAATATTCCCACCCTTGCACACACCCGAGCCCGCCAAACGCCTGCCCATACTCCTCGGGCTCCCTCTCGCGCCACGCCGCAAATCGTGCCCCGATCCCGCGTTCCGGATATAGAAATTCTTCGGCCTTGACATCTGCGTCGAGCTGTGCTGCTCGGTCCCGGAGTGAGGCTTGCGCCGAGGTGTAGTCTTCCGCGTCAGCGGACGCGAGGGATGAGTCGGTCGAGTACCCTTCCTCGGCGTCATGGACCGGGGCCGGACGGGCTCGTGCTTGACGTCGGGTAGCGCGTGCCTGACGACGGTACTTGCGTACGCTGGCGTACGGTCCCGAGTCGTCGCGCCTCGTGCGACCGAGTTCGTCCACCTCGGGTTCCGCATCGGCGGCGGCGGGGGCGACACCGAGGAAGAGCGCGACGTCATCCGCGTCATCGTCCCTTCGACGCCGTGTAATCATTTCCCACCTCTGCGTCCAATGGTGTCTCCCATCCGCCTCGATCTTGTCCAGTACGGGCACCTGCAGCCAAGGTTCCCCTTAGCAACGCGACGCATTGCCGAAAAGAAAAGAAAACCTCGAGGAAACGCACCTTATCCTCCAAGAACCCACCCAACAACTCTACCCATCCGACAAACCCTTGCATCCACTCCCGCTTGGCCTCGACGCGCTCGACCTCGCGCCGAACATCGGCCTCTTGCTCCTCGAGCCGCGCGCGCTCGCGTTCATTGGCAGCGAGCTGGGCGACAGTGGTCGATTGCGAAGCGACGAGGTAGGAGAGAGATGTAGTGAGGCGTGCGGCGGCGGATGTCGGTGTCGGAAGCGGGCGGACGGCGGGGACTTGTAAAGGGATTAGAAAAAGGTGGATTATAAGGGAATGGAAAGTGACGCGCGCGCTCGCGCGGACTCACTGTTTGCGGATGTGTATGCCCGCACAGCGTCCCCCTTTGGCTCTTCTGCCGCCCCGATCCCTGCCCTCCGCACCTGCTCAACCTCCCACCGCTCCTCATCCTCATCCCCACCGCCCACCTCCTCATCCCCCAACGCATCCCTCATCTCCCTCCGCATCCTTCGCGCCGCTTCCTCATTCCCACGCTTACCGACCCGAATCCGCTCATGGGCGCCCGTAAACGCCGCCAGGGCCTCGTCGCCGGATCCTTCGCTGTCGGATTCCCGTTGAAGGCGGGATTCTGGGTGAGGTTGGGAAGAGGGGTCGTATACCGCCAAACGAGAGGTATCGGCGTTGAGGGAGACGTAGTCTGCGTCCGAGCCGAGCGGGCCTTGGGTGGTGGTAGCGGTGAAAGATGATGGATCTGCCGCGAGACGACGACGACGGGTGATGGCACTCGCAATGGCGGCTTCGTCGGGTATTGCGGGTGCTAGGTCTGCGAGCGTGGATGCGGCGCGACCATCATCGTCATCGTCGTAGGGCACAATCACATCGGGTTCACGTGCGAGGGTGGCACGCGTTGGGGTGGCGGCCTTGAGTTGCGCAAGGTAGTCATTGCTATACGTCGTCGAGGACGACGGTGTACTCGTCAGTCCCACCGATGACGGGAGATCCTGCGCTGTATTCTTGTGGGCGAGTTTTTGGAGACTGATGGATTGCGAGAGGGTGGATTTTTTCGGAACGAATGCTGGTGTTTCGTCTCCCTTGATGCCTGTCTGTCAGCGTCATACTCTTCCCCCTAAGCCCATGACACCGCCCTCCCGGGACCTACCTCGTCTGCAAAACTCAACGCCGCCGCGCCGCCCACCTTCTTCTTGCCCTCTCGCTTCTTGCGCGCTTGGGCGGCCGCCATGGGACTGATCCCGGACCCGAGATCATCGTCGCCGTCGCCGTCGCCGTCGCTTGTCGTGTCCCGTTGGCGAGTGGCTGCTGTGCGGGGTTTTCGCTGTTTGAAGGACATGGCGTTGGGGGGAAGACGGAGGGAGGGAGGGAGGGAAGGAGGGAAGGAGGGAAGGAGGGAAGGAGGGAAGGAGGGAAGGAGGGAGACGGACGAGTTGACATGGCCGAGGGAGGAATGCGCGTTTATGATTTACCGCGCCGATCGCTGTTGGGCTGCGCGTTATTGCGACAATTTCCGCGTCGATCGCCTCTTCTCGTTCTCTTGACCTTATCGATCCTTCTCGTTCAACAGCGCACTCCCCCTCTCTTCTATCCGCCTCACACCCACCATGCCACCCATTCTCACAGACGAAGAAGCAGCCATCGACCCGTACGCACTCCTCGGCATCAAGACCGACGCCGCCGAGTCCGAAATCAAGAGCACGTACAGAAAGCTCAGTCTGAAATGCCATCCGGACAGGGTACGTTTGTCGCGTTGCGTGTTTCCCCCTTCTGCTAGGCCCTCCGTGGCTGATCCCCTTCCCCGTTCCTCGCCAGCTCTACTGATATCCGGGCTGTGCCCTCTTATTCCTTGATCGTAGAACCCAGACAATCCCAATGCCGCACAGCAATTCCACGTTCTCTCCCTCGCGCTCGGGATGCTCATGGACCCGTCCAAGCGCGCGTACGTGAACAACAAGCTCGATGAGGACCGACGGAAGCGCGAAAAGTATACGGTCATGGAGAAGAAGAAACGTGGGCTCGTCGATGTGAGTTCTCCTCTGCGTGCTGTAGGAAATTGAAATGACATTGGGTATGCGTCTCGCCAGGCTTTGTTGGCGAGAGAGGAAGAGGCAAAGCGCGCCAAGGTGAATGCTACGCAGCGTGCGGCACAGGAAACAGAGGAAGAAGCTATCAAGCAAGCCGGGCGCAAGATGCGCGAGGCAATGCAAAAGGCCGCGCAGCAGGACACACATGTTGCCGAACCCCCGTCGGCGTTGACACCCGTACCCGCACCATCGGCATCGGCGACAAGACCCGCCATCACCCCGGCTGAGCTCACCCTGACTCTTCAATTCCCCCGTGAATCCACCATGGCCGGGCACAACTTTCTCGCCTCGTCCGCCACGCTCGAACCCGTGCTGACGGCGCGCTACGGTCCCATCAATCACATTATCCTCAAAGAACCCCCTGCTGCGGATCCGGCAAAAGCACACAAAAAGCCCAAGCGGGGCCCACGTGCGATTGTCGAGTTCAAGGAGAGCAATTGGACGGGCTGTTGGGCGTGTTGGCGGGATCATGCGGCGGATGCCGGTGGCGCGACGGGCAAGACAAGACCGCTCGTGGACGGTACAAGAGTTAAATGGGCGACTCAGGATGGCAAGGAGCCCCCGTGGGTCGCATGGGCCGAGACGCAGCGTCCACCTTCCGCCGCCGCGGCCGCCGCGGACCCACCCGCTTCCCCGCCACCGACAACACGTCCCGCGCCAAAAGTCTCGGCGGCGTTTGCATCAACATTTGCGAGCTCTTTCCCCATGCCCGCGGAACGTCGAGAACAGGATGCCCGTGCGGCCCGGACTGATGCGGCGCGGACGGGGGCGGAGGAGTATGAGAATTCGACGTTGTTCAAGATGCGGCAATTGGAGCGGGAGAGGCTCGAGGCGGAGATTCGGCGGCAGGAGGAGGAGGAGGCGTGAGGGACGAGGAAACGAGGCGTGCCCGGGTGCGGGTGTGGGTGCGGGGATGTGGACAGAGAAATCAAGTTGTATCATATATTGGCGGATTTCGGCACGCCCAATAAGTCCTTTGGCTACACGTCCCGGCATGGGCGCGTCGATCGAGCACGAATCGTTCTCGCCGCATGAGCAGCCGATCGCTCCCGCCGTCCTGGCCGTTCCCGAAAAGGCTCGTTTGGCCCAGGTGACCTGGCTGTCCGATCAACCATAGTTGAATCTTCTGTCGCTACGGCCAGCCTCTCACGGCCACATTGTATTATAACATACGAACTGTAAACCCATCAACAGTTGCCGCTGACAAATTAGCAGCGGACACCAACCTGCTCGCATTCACCAGCCGAATCGGGACACGTTCTGCCCGTTCGCTCTGTCGGCGAATGACCTCGGCTCGTACCCGGGCAACACCCTCGGCGTCGTGCCCATCGACGAGGATGAGGCGGGTGGATTTCCGGTTTGGCGCCTCAACGAGCTGTCGGATGGATTTGACGACGTGGATGTGTGGCCGGTCGAGTGCTTTGCGTTTGCGGCTCAGCAACGGATCGGCGCTCGGTGTCCGTAACGTCGTGGGCGAAGCAGAGGTGTTTGTCCGGAGGGTATCTGTCAAGACGGCGTAAGCGCCTGATGTCGTCCGCGGGGGCCGCTTTCGTCGCTTGACGCGCCAGACAGGAGTACGTGGACGAGCTGTCGGCCCGCTTGACAAAACGCGTTCGCTTGGCGGACTATGCGAGCCCGCCTCGACTGCATTGATACGGTGCAAGAGGGGAAACATCGGCTTCTGTTGCAATCGAGCGGCTCTCGACATGCTAGTCCTCGGATAGAGGCCTTCTATCATGCTTCTCGATCGTCTCGGCAGGGGCGTTCGCGGCGGCGGCGAGTGTTGTGCCGGGCTCGGACTTTCTTTCTTGATCGTGCTCTTCTTGGAAGGAAACGTGCCCAGGGATAGGTCGAGAACATCAATGCCGCCTTCGGAAAAAGTTCGAAAAATCCCGGCGATACTGCCTCCTTCGGGGGATCGCCTCGTTTCAGGTTTTGACTCGAGGTACCCTAGTGCTTTGAGACACGTTGCTCGATATCGGTCGGCGTCAAGTGCTAGGCCGCGTCAGCAATGTCAAGCTGTAATCCGAGCTCTTACCGTTCTCCCAAGACCGCTCTTCTGGGCGGTGAAGCTTTTCAACGCGCGGCCAACGCAGTTCATAGTGCTGCCAGACGTTAGCATTCGTTTGTGCACAACTTGCAACTCATACCTCTGACAAGGGGATTTTTTGAAAGCCCGCCCCCATGACCTCGCAATTGATCGGGTTTGTCAACATTGCGGTGGGAGCGATCATGCCGGCGCGCAAAGTGAACCGATAAGACAGCCCCTGCAGAAGATGTCAGTATGAATCCCGCCCCATTGCAGGACACCCACCTGGCAGTCATGCGAGTTGTATTTACGAGTGAGAAACGGCGGTCTTCCCAAAGCCGAGTTGAAATCGCCCAGCTGGTCCTTGCTCATACCATACGAGATCCTGAACAGGATCTCAAAGTGCGGCTCCTCTTTGCCCTGATGGATTTGGGCTCTGTTGGTCAAGACTCCCGCATAGAGGGTCGTCACGACGGACGGTCCAACTTAAGGCCGGTTAGCCAGGATCTTTCATGCCGATATTCCCCTCACCTCTGAGCTCCCTCGCGCGGTCCTTGTCCCAGCCGACTGCCAGTATGGCCAAATCGACACAGTCGCCTACACCGGGGATGAAATCTCTCTGGATAGACGGTAAGCGAGTGATCCAAGGGCTCGGGATCGGCCCACCTTGAGTTTCACCCAACGCAGTTGAGGATCGTTGTATCTTGATTCGGCGGCCTTCAATACGAGACCCTCTGAGCGGCTCGTCAGCGGAATGGTCAGGAATCGAATGCAGACTTACCCTCGATACGGAAATTACTTCGATCGAAAGCCGCGGATAATTGCTGAGATGGAATAAGTATACCTCGAACACGACGCAAAAGCAACTCACCGCCATGGCCCGCCGCACTCCCTGCGCGACATCGATCCGTGTTCTTTCCGCCAATTGGCACTTGCGCAATATCTAGCATCTGTCTCGAAGGGCTCTATTCAGACTTACGAAGCCTGGAATCTCCCTTACAACGGATTCTAGACGGACCCGACGGGCTTCATAGCTCTCTGTAAGTAGGGTGTCACCATTGATGTGCAAGATATCAAAATATGATAGGAAAAAATGGCGTGAGCTAGAACGAGAATTAGTGAAAGGGCCTTTTTCATCACTCAATCTTCGCTTACGCATCACGATGACTCCCTCCCCGAGCACCGAGACTCGTCAAATGCCAAAACTCCTCGATGCCCGGCCCGCGACCGCCCTCCCGGTCTAATTCATTGTACGGCAGCATTTCCGCTTCCAGAATGACGGATGTGATGGTTCCCTGCTGATGCGGCGTAGCTTGAAGACGGTTTGACAGTAGTTTATGATGGGCTGGTATGTGTTTCTGGCTAACAAGAGGCAAGCCTAGACTGCCGAGGATTATGCTGGGAGGGATCAGCATGTGCATCAACTTCCTCCATGCGATCATACTCGTGTGTGTCCTTTCTATCTTCGGTGCTATCTCGCTTGGACTTGGAATAAATTTTGATGACGGGCTTGCCATTCTGCAGCCATACGTGTATCTGCATCCTGCGGGATTCTCAGAACCGACACCCTCATGACACTCCGTACACACCTTTCCCCGTCATACTTGGTTTCGGCCCAAATCGTCCTTGTATTGCGGCCCTCCTTACCCGCAATCATTTTCAACGCAGACTCTATTGACCGGCCCTTCTCACACTTGGGAATCTGCAGAAAAGATCAGTACACAAGGCGGCACGACACCCGCGCCATACCGATCACTCACTTCCACCTGAACCCCAATCACCGGCTCCGCAACCGCTCGAATCCCACGCGGCCGCCTACCCGCCCCGCCTCCCAGCGCTTCCACCACGCGACACACCACGTCCAGATCTCCGCACGCACGATAGAGCTCCCGCATTTCCCAGTCCCAGAGGTTCATGGCGCGAAAGACATCGAGCACCGGCGGCGGTTTGGTTGTTGCCGAAATGTGACATGCTAGCGCCGGGTGGTATGCGCCCTGTGGGAGGGGACACGTGATGGGTCGGAGGTCTTGGAGGATGATTTGCGTGATACAGGATAGGGAGAGTGGGGAGAGGCCCGAGGTGGTGTAGAGGATGCGGAGGATTTGGAAGCGGGTACGTGGGTTCTCGGGTCGATCTGAAGCGGGTATCAGTTTGGTCCGAAGGGGACGCGAGGGTGGACAGCTTACCGGCGCCGAGGTTTGAATATGTAGAGTGACATGCCAATTCGTCCAAGAGTAAATCGATGTCTAGGATACTCAACCGGCTCCCGCTCGTCGAGCCCTGAGAACACTCAGCGCCATGTCCCCCCGCTGCCCAGTGGTAAACTCACGCGACAAAGATTCCTCTGTTCCGCAACATGCTTTACCTCGTCGCCCAAACACGCACGCTGACCAACCTTGCCGTCATCATCCCACTTCCTCAGCGCCTCTAAATGCACATCACTAAGCGTCATCGCTTTTGCGATCCCCTCGGCCAATGAATTTTCCTTCAAGTGGTATCGCCTCCGAACGGTAAAATACGGAAACAACAGACGAAACAGGGCAGCGCCGGTATTTCTTGGGAGGGGATCGGGGAATCCATTGATGTATTTGTTGAAGATTTCCGAAGGGTCAGCATTGCTGTGGAGTTGACCGAGGGCTTGAACGAACGTTGAGAAACTGAATGGGAGGGATCAGCGTCGAGGGTATCAAAGTGGGTTAGCGCATACCGTTCGAATGACAAGGGGTGCATCATGACAGGTTCTGAGGGATATATCGGTATAGGGACCACGACCCTGTCATGTCGGCGTGAGTGGTATCGGGTATATCTGCACACGCTGCGAATGCTTCCAAGCAGGCTGAAGCATGCACGATCGCACCCGTCGAGTTGCTCAATCATCCCATCCCGCATGTGCTTCATGTTTCAGACTGCGGCCTGGTCGCTGAATTCATTTATCACGGCGCGTCCAACATTCATAACGCGCCCTGTCCACGCGATTTTGCACCCGCCTCACGTCAACCCTCGTCATCATACAGGCATGTCTTGACCGACACTCCAAGAATGGCTCGGCAACGGTAATATATATATATATATATATAATATATATATATGCTATTGCAGGTCTGACCGGTCGTGTGGAACACGAGAGGGCAAGGGCGCTCAAATGGGCCGACGATACTGTACAACATGAGCGTGCTAGAGCGACAGATGTTCGTCACGAAAAGGTGCAAAAACGAATGTATCCGCTTGTCTGTCCATCGACGGAATCAAGTGGTATTATACTATTGGACACCGTCTATTTCCCGTCAAAAAGTGATAATCCAAGAAAAACGTGGAGGCGAGCTATCCGCTTATGCTGACGGTGCTTGGCCCAAGAACAGATTGTACGCGCTGCATATACACAAGTCAGCAACCATCAGTGAGCCGTCGCGCCGACAGGGCCAACGCACAGATTTCTGGTCTCTTCGACAAACGGGTAACCCAGTTTACGAACGAAGCCATCCCATTGCTCAGATTCCCAAGGAGGAACAGACACGCCAACCAGGATTTTACCGACGTCTGCAACCGGCAAAAAGAAAAAAAAAAGGGTCAGACCTGTCCTCGGCACGCGTGTGGGAAGACGAACCGGCGCCGTGATTCCTGTAGTGGAACATGGTGATATTCCAGTCTGATTGCATCCCGATCAAAAACTTTCGCAGCGCGCCAGGTCGTTCAGGGAATTCTACAGAGGCAGTCAAAAAAAGATGATCATGACTCGGGTGACCAAACCTGACTTACCGAACCGGAAAATCCTCTCATGCTCGACTGCCATCTTGCCGCCGACCATGTGTCGCACATGGCTCTTGGCAAATTCATCGTCACTCAGATCGACGCTCTCCATGCCGGCTTCCGCCATGGCTTTCTGAATCGTGGCCATCTCCTCTGCGCGGGCTTCCGGCGAGGGACCCGACGCTGACGAGGGCGCAGAGCTCAAGAGGAATGAGGTGATGATGTAGGCTTCCTTGGGCGACGAATATCGGTAAACGAACTCCGTGGTGGCTCGTGGATGAATGATGCTATGCAGCTTGATAAAACTTTCGGCGAGGACATTTGAGCAGTAAATCGGCGTAGTCGTGACGGGGTAGGGCGTAGTAGTGACGGTATAAGGATTAGCGGAGAGGTTCCAAGGATAAGAAGGGGTTTGGTGAATTGTCATCATTCGCGAGAATCTGGTGATGCAGATGCAAGGCCCATGCTTTTCGTGAGGATCCGTGACTTTCGACAAAGCATGGGCTAGAGGACGGAAAGGAGGATTTGGGGTTCCAACACGACTTACGACCCAGGCTGTTCGGGAATCTTGACGCCCATCAAAACCTCTCGACCTTCACCCAATTCGGCACGCTCGGCAACAAAGCGCAGTCTGCCAAAGTTCATGTTGGCGCCCGACACGACGGCGACGAAGCGTTTGCCGCTGTTCTGAAGACCGTTCTCTTGGATATATGCCTTGAGGCCTGCGAGAGCGAGAGCACCGGATGGTTCCGGAATCGCTCGGGTTTCTGAAACTCTGTCAGATCCGCCTTGCTCGCCTCGCCTATCCGGGAGAACTCACCCTCAAAGACATCCTTGATGGCCGCGCAAATCTCGTCGTTTGATACCAAAACAACATCATCCAGCAAATTCTTGCACAGCCTGAACGGCTCCTCTCCGACAATCTTGACGGCCGTACCATCCGCAAACGGTCCCACTTCTTGCAACGTCACTCGCTTTCCAGCAGCCAAACTTCGCTTCAGCGCGTCTCCATCATGCGTCTCGACACCAATCACATTCATCTGCGGCGCAATCCGTTTGGTGTAGGCCGAGATACCGGCAAGCAAGCCGCCTCCTCCGGCCGACGCAAAGATTCCATCGAGCGATTCAAAGTCCTTGATCTGACGGGCAAGTTCGACGGCGACGGTGCCTTGGCCGGCGACGACCATCGGGTCATCGTACGGCGGGATAAAGTGCAGTCCGTACGTTTTTGCCAATCGTGCGCATTCCGTCTTGGCTTCGTCAAAGTCCTGGCCGTGCAGTACAACTTTTGCTCCCAGACGCTCGACGTTTCTCCACTTGATCGAGGGCGTGCCGGTCGGCATGACGATGGTGCACGGGATCTTGAGATGATATCCTGCAAGGGCGACACCTTGAGCGTGATTTCCAGCGGAACACGTGACGACACCTTTCCAGCGCTCTTCTTTGGTCAGGCTCGCCATCAAGTTGTATGCGCCCCGGATCTTGAATGAAAAGACGGGTTGAAGATCTTCACGCTTGAGCCAGACTTCGCAGCCGAGTCGACCCGAGAGGTTGACGGCAAGCGTGAGCGGGGTTTCCTTGAGGTTGAGTGGAGGGGAATACACCTTGGCTAAAAGACAAAGTTAGCGATGGCTTCCGAATCGTGCGCTACACTTACACAACAGAATCATTCGCATATAGTCTGGCACCAACTCATCACTGCCTTCCTCCTTGTGCAAGAAATGTGACGGCAAGCGCGTGTACAGATGCGACGGCACATCAGGATCGCCAAATTGAACGGTATGCGGCTTGGGCGTCTGAGGCATCGGCGCAGACGACGAATACTCGAGCTGGAGTGCCGGCGGGTAGCTCGCGCCAGGTGATGAAGGAGGCGTTGTCAGGGAAAACTTGTTGGTGGACATGATTTGAGCAAGCGAGGTAGGTTGCGGAGAACGCATCTCGCCGAGATCACGCGAGCTGTCTTGAATGTCCGACGCCGTCAAGTCGACGACTTGCGTTTGCGAGCCGTACTGCATGTCGGATTCACCGTTCGCTGTCTTATTGCTCGGTATAGGTATCGGCCCGGACGGACGCTGGGGTTGGCGGGTATCGGTGCCCTTGGGCGTGGAGAGGTCACTCGTCTGCGCGAGATCGCCTTCGTTGGGAAATTGAAGCGCTGAAGCTGTGCCCGACATGGTGGTGGACAAGGGTTATGTATATATATATGATGGATGTTATCTGCCGCGCCAAGAGATACGCAGGAGAGCAGAGAATCGCACAGAAGAGATCGACACGGAGCATCAGCTCGCGTGCAGATCGGACAGGTCCTTTGGATACGTACAGTGGCTTGCAGATTCCAGAGCCTGTGACTTGCTATACCACGGATATGGCGATAAGCTGCTCGTGCTGCGTACCGCGGCTAGCTGTGGCTGGAGAATTGACTATGCGCTGCGTCGGGTTGGTGTCGTTGGAGGCGGGACAATTTCGATTGCTTTCGATATCTCCTGTTCGGTCCCACGAAATTGACGCAGAGCAGTAGACTAGCTTGGGAAAGCTCGAACAAGGTGTAATACCGAGATCACTATTGAGCTCGGATGGCGGAGGGATCTTGACTGATTTTGGTTGATAATGGCTGAGTCCCACTTCTCTGAAACACGAGACGCTCTCTTTCTGAAATTACAGCCGCAGTCACCAGGTGCAACGGGGATGCCAATCGGCGCTAAAGAACACTTGACGCGCCTTGTCAGATCACCCGAGTCAATGTTCGGATCTCTGACAACCCTAGCCTGGGAATATTCAGACTGTATCATCGCTGGAACACATACTATGAGTCGGCTGATACGTTTGTGCGGTGGGAGTGCGCGAAGGGTCATCACACGCTCAGATTATTCCGAGAGTCCCTCATCCATCGTTACGATTCTCAGAAAAGGCATCAGACTTGACATGCCTGACTAGCTAAGTTGCATGACTTCAACCCGAAAACAGGTGCCCCTGCTTGTAATCAACCCGATCGCGATTTTCCGCCTCGGGGGACTGGCAGGCGCAAGTTGCCGTACTTTCTGTCAGATGATACAGTTTGTAAAGGATGGTCAGGCCGTTGACCCTTGTTGGATTGAGTTTCAGGTTCCCTGAAGCCTGTCCCAGATGGCCCTATGCCTGCTGCTTCTTATACATAGAGGACCTTTCGCCCAGCAAATGAACCGTCAAATCGCGATGCAGCTGTAAAGTGTTTGATACCCCTTTCCAGCGAGCTTTCCAAGCTGCTCTCCATTCCAGGCTTGCAGCTTCTCGATCGCTTTGTGCACCTCGGCTTCATGCGAAGAGTGACAGATGCGCAGAGTGGCAGAGTCATAATTCTCGATTTTGTGCACATTCGCGACGCCTTGCATTGGCTGAGCAGCTTCTGACTGGCGCCGGTCTATGCGCGGATGCATTTTTTACAGCAAAGGGTGTGTGATTATTGAAAGATATCCAAAGGTCGTGCAAGGTCAATGCTGTATGTCTCGAGAGATCCTGCAAAGACGTCAGGCTGCATCGATAGGCGTCATCATTGCAGAGACGACGGTCATTTCAGACGCGAAATCTGCATAGGGATTGGCGTGGGCACGGTTATAAACACCGGTTCAGCCCAGCAACGATAATTGATCGTCGTCAACATTGCCTCGGCACCCTCTCGGACAGGACGTCTGGGCAGGTCGAATCTTCGCCGGGCTTTCGTCGCAACACCAATCACACAAAAACAAACGGCAGAAAACCAAGGGAATCTGTCGAAGGACTCGAGGATCCGCGCGAGTTCAGTGTTTTACAGCGAGGAATTTGTAAAGAGCCTGTGTGCGAGTTGGCAAAGTTGAGCAACGTCGACGAGAAAGGTTCAAGAGACGGTAAGTGTCATCGTCTAGCTAGTGACTGCAGAACAATGCGGATCGACGCAGTGGCGAAACCGAAAGCGAGGCGAGGCGAGGCGAGGCGAGGCGAGGCGAGGCGAGGCGAGGCGAGGTGAAACGCGAGGATGCGAGGACGAGAACAAAACGTGTTCCGACCATGTGTCACGACTTCCTTTGGGCGATCAGCTGCAAGCTGTACCTGCAAATCCTTTACGCCTTGCTGATAGTGTCGAGTTGAATGATCACCTGTTCCAAACTGACTCTGGCTTCTTGCCTTTCCCTTTATCATCCTACCGCCTTTCCTCCATGCTCGACTCGGCGCCTTCTAACGTCCCTGATGGCACTCGCACACAATTCGCTATGGATCCCGCATCCAACCATATCTGGCTCCCCCCATGTGCCGCCATGGACACATCAATCGAACGTACCGATCTGCACTTCACCAGATCACCCACAGATACGGTCGCACAGCCTCGCATCGACACATCACGAACGCAAACACCCTTTTCACCTCGAGAAGCGAGGAATAATACATACACGAGCTTGAATTCTGCATACGTTTCGTATCATCCTTCATTACATACGGACCACCCGCCATTTCCCGGCCTGGCATCGTTCGAAAGAGTTTATCCGCAAGTATACAGCAGTCATTTTCGTGCACCTGTTGCACCACTAGTACGAGCTGCACCACGTCAACTACCTCACGTCTACATTGGACCCGATTGTACCGCTTTGGACAAGCCGCGCACGATATCTCCCGTTATTCCGCGTGTGGTTACTCGACCGCTTGTAGCAAGGAATTGTCCCCATCCTTTGGAAAGACGCTTCGAGACGACAAACGCATTTTCGACAGTGACCGAGACTCATCCTTCTGCATTGCGCCCTGAGAGGGATCTTTACAAGATGGAAGACAGCTTGGACAAGGCGATGGCTGGAAGGAAGAGAAAGAGTTCGTACGATGACCAAGGAGAGGTGGAAACAAAGCCACAGGTCGACGACATTTCAAATGCAAATGTCGGGGCGAGGAATCGAGCGGAAGAAGTGCACGCAAGAGACGAAGCCATTATCCCAGGCGTCGCGCTCAACCTGAACGCCGGTCCAGGCTTTCCACATTACAACCCAGCACATGGACGTCCCAACGTGGCCAGTCGTCCATCGGGATCCAATATATCGCTCAATTCAAGTCCCGGCAAGGCCATGACGCCAAGTGGGACTCCAGGAATCACAAGTATAAATAGGACCCCATCGGTGACGCCTCGATCGTTTCCCGTCGGCATCTCAAACGGAACAATCAACCCCAATGCGAGAGGTCTGGGAGGAGATGGACAGGAGGCCGCAGCCGATGGGAATGGCGACAATGCCACTCCCGACACTTCCGAGAATGCGCAGGAAAAGGCAAAGCGGAAGAAACCGCGAGTGGCGTTGAGTTGTGCGCAGTGTACCAAGGTGAGTCTCCGTGTTACGCGAAAGCCTGCAATGTTGACAGCCGCAAAGAGAAAGCAAAAATGTAATCGGGAGATACCATGTCAGCATTGTACAGGTAAGTCGCGAAGAATCCAGTGATGTTGCATTATCTGATCAGTTGTTACAGCGCGAAAGGTGACGTGAATGATTGCAGTTGGAACACAACTAACCAGTTAGTCTCGGTGTTAGATTCCAGAACAATGCGTAAGTTGCCAGCCATCAAGGCATTCAGCTGCTGACACTATTGCAGACCCTATACATTCCGGGAGAACCGCTGCCCAAATCGACACGAATTCCAGCATCTGCTCGCCGTCAGTCGTCACAAGGCGGTTCCGAGCAACAGGCAAAAGCAACATCCGTTAAACCATCTCCGGCGCCCACTGCTTCCATCAAAAAACCGCCACTGCCACTCCCCGCCCAGTCGACCCGTCATACATCACAGGCTGCAGCAGGGTCCGTGCCGATGCCGAACAGCGCCCAACTTCGAGGCTCGGCCCAACCTCGTCCGCTCGCGATGATACAGCCACAGCCCAACGCTGTCCCGTCCAGACCGACGCAACAGGTCAATCCCGCCAACATGTCCCGAGACACAGTCCTGTCTGCATTATTACCTTCAGCATCTCAAGCACAAGCATCCCTCGCAGGTCAAGCTTTCCAGGCCATGTTCCCTTATGGCTCGAATCCGGCGGAAACCTTCAATCCGCCAGAAAGCGTTTACACTGAAGGCTCGTCTTTCGAGGCGGAAGTCTTGCAAAGACTCGAAAGGATCGAGTCGCTCGTGCGAGCTCCAAACTCCGCGCTTCCAAGTGCAAGATCCGGATCACTTGCTCGACCGGCCGAAGGATCTGCGCAGGGCGAATCTCGCCGGGAGATCGATCACGAGGGACGGCCGCTCGGGTTCAGTAGATCGGCCTCTGCGGGAGACGGAACGGGCGTAGACGCTGGCAAGTGGTTTGCGACGGATGGAACCGTGCCCTCCATCGAGGGTCTACGTGGAAGCTCGACTATTCAGCTCAACTTGACCGATTGCGGAACGCCTGCCGACAATCTGCAGAGGCTCATCCAGGATTGCGGGGTTTCGCCCATGAAGCTTCGCGATCTTGTGCAAGAGTTGCCGCCGTATCCTTTTGCATCCGCCTTGGTCGACTGGTTTTTTCGACATATCAATTATGTTCGGTATCCCATCGACGAGCGCTCTTTCCGCTTGTCGTTTGAAGACATGTACAAGAAAAAGGACGGAGTGGGACCGGAGCCGGGCAATGTGAGGAGTTTGCCCTTGATCTTCATTGTGCTGGCTACCAGTTCGAGACTTGCTCCGGAAGCTTGGGCGGGAGATGAACAGACCAGGAGGATGACGAGCTTGAGGATGTATTGGTGCTGTAAGTAATGTCAAACAAATCCTGCGTCTAATCTGACTCCTCGCAGCGAGAAGAAGTCTGTTGATTGCGATTGCTATTCAGCCGGAGAGCTTGGAGCTCGTCGTGACGAGGCTCCTGAGTGCCCTCTACCTGGTCTTAATTCACGACAGGCGTAAGTACAGCTTATTTCGCAATACTTTGATCTAATGCCCTGCAGGTCTAACCGAATGCTGGAGTCAATTGGGTGCGAGTCTGAGAACGGCTCAGGCTATAGGTCTTCATCGTGATGGCACGAAATTGGGTCTCGAGTGAGTCTCTACGTACCCAATTAGAGCGTATCTAAGTGTGCGCAGTCCATATCTTACGGAATACCGCCGTCGAGTGTGGTCGTACCTCTATCATGCAGATCGCAAGTGAGTGAATCGCTCATCAATGTCTTCCCCGCTGACCTTGACTAGCTACTCGCTTATTCTCGGGCGTCCGCCATCTATCGGAGATGCATATTGCGATGCAGGCGATCCTTGCAACGTCGAATTTGCAGAGATCCAGCCGGGTCAACCAATCATCTCCAAGCCACTTTCCGAGCCCACCTCGTCTACATTTGTGATTCTGCGCAAGCGGTTTGCGAAGATTGTCGGCAAGATTACCCATCACTTCCAGAAACTACACGAACCGGCGAGATTTGAAGATGTCGAGTTTCTGGACAAGGAGCTTCGGAATTTCATCAGCGAATTGCCACCACACTACCGTATGGAGGATGCCGACAAGAGCCTGGATGCTGCACAGCCGTATATTCCGATACACCGGTACTATCTCTCGACGGAAATACTGTTTATCATCATCACGCTGCATCGTCCTTGGCTGCTGCGACGGTTGCGCTCAGACCGCTTTGCCATGAGTCGAAGAGCGTGTTTCGATGCTGCCAAGATGGACTTCCGCATTGTAAGCATGGCAGCGTGGGGTTGATTCACCGCTGACTCGTCATTAGCGCCAACAATTCCGCAGGGAGCATCCCGGTGTGCATAATCCGTACTTTGGCGGTCAATTCAGGGAATTCGTACGTCGAGACTCGTTCGCCCCGGAGCATGTGCGCTGACTCGCATACAGAATGCTGCAATGATTGCTGTAGGTTGGCTTTTGCTCCCGAATACATATGCTGACACTATAAATAGGGAATATCCGCCATCATATTTCCAGTAAGCACGTCATCTTTGTCCAGCCGCTCCTGCTGACTCCTTCCACAGCGCGGCCAAGATGCCGATGAGATGCGCTTGATCTTGACAACGTTTCTCGAACAGAATCCCATTGATAAGCAGGCCAATCGGGACCAGGCATCGCAGAAGGAGGTGGCGATCGTGAGTGGCCCGTCTCGCATCGAAGGATCCATCTGACTCTTTTCCAGATCTACACCCTTTGTCGCCGCGCTCAGCAGGTCCTCGAGCGCAATGAGATCAATAATAGCGGCCATCGTAGCGAGTCTGTTGCTTTGCTTCTCGGACTGCGCGATGGCGAGGGTCAGCTACATTCCGCCGGCTCTCCTCGCAACGGCGCTTCGTCCGAATCGACATCGATGTTCAAGAATCTGTATACTGCCATGGTCAACGGCAGCAACAGCAAGCCTCAGAGTGCACAGCCAAGGATCTCGACCACCGCGCCATATCAGCCTCTTAACATTGCCTCGGGCCATCAACGTTCCGATAGTCATGGAAATTCGTCCAATCTTCAGGAACATAGCCCCGCATCTGGCTCAGGCTCTGTGGGATCTGGTTTTGAGGATGAGCATCCTCAACGTCTTCTGGATCACTGGCTTTCCGCGAACAGTTCAATGGCTATTGGCCATCCTTCCGACGCAGACATCGATGCGCGCGTCCTCGGACAGGCATATGGGTTATTTGGGGGTCTTAATCAACCGTTGCTAGGTATCACGGCCGATGGAAACGGCTGGGGAGGTATGGGTCCGAACGGGGAGGGCTTGACTGGAGGTACAACCGATCCGCTGCTCGAAGAAGACATTCCGCACGAGCAGCGTCCGCAGCAGGACACGTTCCACAATATCGCCCATCGGATGGCGGGCGTGCGGGCCGAGGACGGTCTTTTGGCTTCAGGAGATTCTGCAATGGATGTCACTGGACTGTCGAGCACGGTCGCTGCGCCTTCGGCCGACCAGGCCGTCACGGAGATTGGCAATCCTCTCGATGACACGTACTGGAATACATTAATCGATGGTGAGTGGCAGTCTTGTTTCAGGCACGCGAGGCAAGGCCGCTGACTCCTTTACAGGGATTATAAATTCGGCTTAGAATCTAGTTGTATTAGGGCACAGAGTATAAAGGGTACAACCGAATCGGATCTACAACCTATTACAAGTACAAGTACACCCAGCCACGGGACACTCGGCGTGTCCCTCGGCGTCTTCGCCACCCTCGAACCATTCAATGATGTGTTTCTGATGCCCACCGTGATGACAATTCTGGCAAAACACCAGTGCGTTTGCCAGCATGCTCCCGCTGTCGTCCTCTCCCGGCACTGTATCGATCTGCAGCAAGCAAATCGAGCATTTCGGCAAGCGATTCGAGCAATTCGCGCAATACGTCCTCGACGTCACTTCGCTTCGGCCGACGTTGCCCGTAAGATCTTTTTGGCAATAGTTGCAGCGCAACACGACCTGTTTGGGCGTCTTGATATGGTCGCCATAGTACCGCGCGATACTGCCGCGCATCATGTCGTACCTGACGCGAGCCTTGAAACACTTCCAGCCGTCGAGCATATCGCGATACGTCTCTATCCAGCGTGTCACGTTGCCAATTTTGGTCGGAATCAAGGCGCCAATGATGGCCGCCGTTTGTATGTCGCCGGTGCGGTCAAGGTATCGCTGCACCAGTTGTATGCCGTCGGTCGTCAGCCCGAGCAAGACAATTCCGTGAAGGGACCCGTCGTCGAGGCACCGTCGCGCCTGCTCGTCGAGAAAGCGCGAAAGCATGTCGTCACCGACGAACCGAATGGCCAATACTATTCGCTCGAGCAGGGGCAAGTCCGTGTCATAAAGGATCTCGCCCCAGGATGTATCGCCTGCAAGGCTCTTGACCATGGCGCGGAGGTAGGGATCGCTCAATTCCATATGAAGCACAGACGACGGTTCGATGCGCCGCTGCATGAGAAGCGTGCCCATCAGGCGGTGTTTCTCGTCTGCGGAAGTAAGTCGGGGTCCGAGCGACATGAGGGGGACACACCTTTAGAGTTGTGCAGCATAGACACGGCTGTCTGCGTCTTTTTGTTGAATAGCGCGATGCAGGCTGCCTTTGTCACTTGTGTTTGGGCGATTCTGCGAAAAAGTCAACAACAATGATCCCCCAACAAATCGTGCGACCGACCTCTCAATCTCGATATCCAGCCGCTCACCCGTCAGCTCTCCGCAAACTGCCAGCATCAACCTCCGATGCGGCGCCTTGGCGCCCTCGGATACGAGCCCGGACTCTACGAAGTCGACCTGTCGATCAGCGAGGATACTATGCAGCGCGCGCAGGTATTCGGGATGCAAGCTCGGATCAAGCGATGCCCGCGCGGTAGCACTGGGCGACCACGTTGGCTGCTTGCGTTCCGTGGCGAATTCTGAATGCGGCGCACGAGGCGAGGGACGGGGCTCGATGGGGCCGTTGTGCGCCGTCCATATTCCACAGACGCCTTGCAAGCAAAAATCGAATCCATCGACGGCGGCGGCGGAGCGCGAGGCTGCGGGCTTGCTCATGAGATGGACAAAACCTGGCGGTGAATGCCGTATCAGCGGGGATAGCCTGGCGGGCGAGCTGGGTGACTTACGATCCAGCCACTCGAACAGTAGTCCGCCCGTTGTCGGCATCTGATTCTCGATTATGTCATTCGCCATCAACTGGCGTCGGCGTCGGTCAGACACGTCCGGCCGTTTTTCAAGCCTGGATACTCACATCCAACCCAAACCCAGCTTCGGCCTTGCGCCGCATCAGCACGCCCACATCCTCACCGAGCAAGTCGGCCCACACTTCACGATCCAGGTCCTCCACGCGCGGTCGCACACGACGTCCATGCGACGTCCGTCGTCCATTTCCCTCCCCGACGCTCTGGGCTCCGCGACTCGTACTGCGTGCGCTCGGGGCCGTCGCCCACGGATGACGCCATGCCGTACCGGAATTAACAACGTACGACGCCGGTGGATCTGTCAAGCTGAGTTGCTTGATGTTCAGAGTCGTTCGGGACACCGATTCGGGTTGACGTCCGCGCGAGACGGAACGTCGGTCCGTCGTGGCGGGTGTGCTGCTCGGGGCGGCGAGTTTGGCCGAGACTTCGTGCATAAAAGGATCGACGGGCGTATCCTGATCCGGCTTGACGTTTGGACTGATGAGTCGCGGTCGTGCAGACTCTTCGATGACGAGCGTTGCATCGGCCGCGCGACTGGCCGTCGCAATCTTGGGCGCTTGCTTGAGCGTATCGACAAACATGGCGCCGTCGCGACAGACGGTGAGAACATTGTGCTGAGCCGTATGCGCCGAGGGGAGGAATGTATACGACGCGAGACTCTGCAGCGGCCTTGATGCGCCTCGAACGTGCGTCAGTGCGGCCCAGCTGGATCCCTCCATGGGCGGGTCCTGCGACGAAGAGGTGACGACCTGCCCGCTAACGACATCATACACGAGCACTCCGCCGTCTCGCGTCCCAACACCGAGACGTTCCCCTGCGCCACCCGACTCGTCCCATCCGAGGTGAATGACCCCGCCGCGTGCCGCCTCGAAATTCAAGACGTCGCCTTGGGCGTACCGGGTATCCCAGATGCGCACGGTCCCGCCGAGTCCCTCTTCGGCGGATGCGACGAGGTGCTGGTTCATCGGCGCGGCAGAGAGATGGTAGACGGCTCGGGTGGACGTGGACCAGGTGACGTTGAGGTCGTGGGGTGTCGGCTGGGAAGGAGTGTTGCCGAGGACGGAAGCGGAGAGACGCGAGGGGACGGTCGGCTGGTGTGGGGCCGCCGGGGTCGTCGGGTTGGGACTGTGCGTGGCCGAGGGAAGGCGTGTGCGCAGGTCGAGAAGACGGATGATTTTGGCGTTGGACGAAGCGAGGATGAGGGATACGGAGCCGGGAAGGGTGTCGACGGCGTTGATGGTTTCGCTCGGCAAGAGCTGTTGAATCGGCTGAGCGCCGGTGCCGTTGGACGTGTATTGAATATCCAGTCTGCCCTCGGACCCGAGCGGGAACCTGCGGCCGGCCGTGAATGGATAGGCGCCATGACTGAGCGCGAGCTCGAGATCCCAGATGACGAGACTACACTCGGAGCGTGTCTTGTCGTACCCGGCGACTAGGTAGTGGGGATCCAGTTTGGAAAACGCCAGCGCATTGCACGCCCGCATATGCCGAATCGACAACGTGCCCAGCGACCCGGACTCGGCCGCCTGGGCCTGTGCATACGCCGACACGGCATGCGAATAACTCGCCACGTCCTCGCCGGCGCCGGCAAACTCTGCACTCCGCGGCTGCGTCCAGCGATCCACATCGAGCAGATGAATCGCCCCGCTCGCTAGACCCGTGGCGAGGATCCCATGCGAGGACCATGCGACGCTCCGACTCGGCGCGGCGTGTGCGTATCCATCAACGAGATGAATCCGGTTCAGCGGCGGGTCCCAGACGTAGTAGGAGAGGTGGCCGTGCGTGTGTCCGTGTTCGGCGACGATGAAGCCGGGTTTCCGACAGCGACGGTTCGGATCGGCAAGAGCACGGCGGCGGGTTGTCTGCATGCCGAGCGATGGGGCATTCCTGGCGGGCACGGTGGCAGGTGGGGGGGGGGGCCGAAGGGGGCCGAGGAGGGTCAACGTGAAGCCGAGCGGATAAGGGGACGGATGCGCGGGAAATATCAGAGCGCGACAAATGACCGATGATTGTCGCGCCCAGGTGCGCGTAAACTCTTTCCCCGCACCTGCCCTCGTCCGTCTTGTGCATCACCGCTCGACCCATCTGCGTGCCCCCCCTGCCTCCTCCTTCTCGCCGTGACACACCATGGCCTCCCGACCGCCGGCCGGACGGTCCAAGGCACGGCGCAAACGTATCGTCGAAAGCGTCTACACCGAAAGCATCGACTGTCCAGGGCCGTCCACGGTCCCGGCCCAAGCCTCCTCGAGCGCTCATCGTCTCGCGCCGGAACCAACATCCTACGTCTCGCCGCCAACGGAAACCGTCAAAGTGTCCTCGCGCCGGTCGAGGAGAGACACCGCTGCTGCTGCTGCTGCCGCCGCCGCCGCCGCCGCCGCCGCCGACTATTCGACCGATATTCAACCCATCACCATCCAGGCCGTCGAACGCAAGGAAAAGTTCCCCGTCAATCAGCGCGTACTCGATATCGCCGCCAAGGTGACGCAATTGGGCGAACAGCAAAAGATCCAGTGCTTTGGGTGTATCGAGGATGAGTTGGCGAGGATCCAGGCGATGGATGAGTACCTCTTGCAGCGTGACCGCGGTGAAACCGAGGTGCTCGCGTAAGTGTCCCCGCCGCGACGTTCTCTCCCCGGCCGTATCACCCCAACCTCCTTCGCTTGCTGACCTGTCTGCTCGTACAGCCCTGACGACTTGCGTAAAATCTCATCGCCCGTGATATGCATGTACTACAACCCAGCTGAACGCGGACTCATCAAGGGCGTCCGCATGTCCGACGTCAACTATGGCCGATGCGCAAACTGCATGATCCACGGTCGCGGTTGCTGGTGGCCCACGGAATCTCTCACCACGACGTCCCCAGCCGACGGCGCAGCAGCCACGAGTGGGACGCCGGGGCTCTTTGAGCAGCAGCAGGAATTGGGCCATGTCATTGATGAGGAGACGCACGCCAAGCGGTCAAAGCGGATCGAGAAACGACGTGCGGCCGAGCCCGTCGTCGAGAAGAAGCCGGCGAAACGTAAACGGCAAAGCAGGGATCCATCAAATTCACAGAGCGTCGTGCCCTCCATACCATCCTCGAGCGCGGAAACGAAGCCTCCTGTCGAGTCGACAACCCCTTTCCACCCCCGGGCGGGACCAAGGGCCGCGTCATTGAATGCGCCGATGGTTCAACCGATAGATCTGAATGAGCCGGTCTATGTGGTGCACCCAATCCCTGAGCCGATCGACTTGAATACAGCGCTCGACCTCAACTCGCCCGTCGCAGAGTCGCTGCCAGAACTCAAACCAGCACTCGACCCCCCACCATATCTCGTCCAATCTCCCCCCTCAACCCACCCGGAAACCAAACCCGACCGGCTCGACAGTTCGCCTTTGCACGGACTCGCACATCTTCCTTCAACAATAACAACAACAACAACAACAACAACAACGACAACAACGACAACAACGGAGCTACCCGACCCATCGGCGGACACAAACGCGGCGCTTGTGAGGGCATTGATATTTATGCAGCAAGATGACGATGATCAGAATATCGTGATGGCAGATTTTGCTATTGCCGAGGATCCGCCGGCGCAAGAAGCGTGGGGAGATGAGACGGTGGGGGAATCTTTGGAGGAGCCGTTGCCGGTAGAGGAGCCGTTACTCATGGAGGAGGAGACGACTTTCACGACACATGCGATAGCGGGTGATGCATCGCCGAATGAGCCCGAGGGAATGAACGAGGACCACGAGCATCATCAAGTGGACATTGCAGAACGTGCGGGGACGGAACGTCTCGTCGCAAAAGCACCACCCGCAGATTCATCGCAAGACATTTCCGAGCCGGCCCGCGATGCGCGTGTTGTTTTCGATGCCGCAACGCCGGTCGGGGATCAAACTGCGGATTCCCCCATCGAGGATCCGTATGATTTCTTGATGCAGAGTCCCGACGAGGGGGATTTTGTCGTGCAAGGTGATGCAAACGCGGCGGATCCTTACGCCTTCAACGTGGACGAGGAGATGGCGATGAACGAGTATGGGGGAGAACTGGACTTTGAAGAGGATGAGCAGATGGAGCACGAGGTGGACCAGGGGTTTGCGAGCGTTGATGCTGCGCAAGGCGAGCCTGTCGCGGAACGCGAGCCTATCATGGAAGCCGAGATCTTCAAGAATATCAACGATGAAGCTCGGGATACACTGGAACAAACTGCAGAGCCCTCTCGGAAAGTTCCGGACCAAGGCGCGAGCGGGATCATCACGGTCGAGGACATGCAACTCGAGGAGGCGGTTGAGGAGGTGCAGGAGACCGCTCCCGCAGAGGTCGCTCAGGCTATTGAGCCAGCTCAAGCTCCGCAGCTAAACCAAAACATCTCGGCAGAGACCGCTCAGACGGTCGCCGGAGATGTACAGGACGTTCGAGAGATCGCCGAGCCAGTCCATACAACGCGAGTCGAACCCCGCGCCCAGTCCCCGCCGAAAGAGGTGACCGCCGCGCCGACACAGACCAGATCCGGGCCCGAACACGCCCTCGCCAACTTGCATCCCGAGACGCGGCGCGAGCCTGCGTTGCAACTCACCGTCGTCGAGTCCATGACCGCTGCGCCTCCCGCCACCGCCGACACGCTCCCCGGCGGCGAGCTGACGGTGCTCACCGCCTCGGCGGCCGCGTCTTCGTCCGGGCGCACCCGCGTCGGGCGATCGGCGCGTGCCAAGTTGTCCGTCAACAAGCACCGCAAGAGTTCTCTTGCGCCATTCGACAGGTCCGGAGTTGATCCGGCAACGTACCGCCTCACCCAAAAGTGGATCGACCGCCTTGTCGATTTCCCAGAACCCAACATCATCGTCGCTCCCTCGTCGGTCCCGCTACGCTACGATAATACCAACTTGATGGCCCTTGATCCTCCCGGCGTCAACAAGGTGTTTAGAAAGTGCACCGGCTGCACGCTCCGGGAATGTGAATGCGCGCCGCTGCCCGTCGACGAGGCACTAGCCAACACGGAACACGCGCAGTACCGCCAAAACGCGGTACTCGACGCGGCCGGATGTCTTACGTGCCGGATCTGCGGCGTTGTCTGTAGCTTTACGCTCGATCCGCCCATCTACGGGGCATTCGCCACCTTGCCCTCGCCGCGAACACTGGACCGTATGAGACTGCTGCCGGAAGACTGGGACACGCGCAGCGAATTGGACGGATCCGATGGACGCGAGGACGACGAAATGGATGGCGAGGACGGTCATCGGGACCGTAATCCCATGGACCCGACGTTCCTGCAAAGCAATCGCTGCTCAGGCTGCATCCTTCGCAAGAGCCTCTGCATTGCGCTTCCGGCCGGCGAAGGGCGTGGCGGCGGATGCGTCAAGTGCCAGGAATGCAACGTCGCGTGTTCCTTTGGCGTCGCTACCCCTCCAGTCGACGGCAAGACCATTGTCTGGGCTGATGCGGATTCAACAAAAGCGGGCGGACGGGCTCCCCCGCCCGAGCCGAAACGCACGACGAATTTCACGACAGCGAAGCGCCGGGTGTTGGTGATGGCATCAGGTGACGGGTCGGATATGGACGAGTAGGATTCGGATGGTGGAATAGAAGACTTTGTCGGGTTGGATTGTATCATGCCGGGACGAGCATTCCGATTGTACGTTTCTGTCGCACTGCCAGGCGGACCCCCTTTCGTTGTAAATTACGTTCCTTTTTGTTCCCACACATGGGCGTCCTTGCAAATGGACGAGAATAATAATGCATCTGTTGTCATTTACGGTTTCACTCTTCCTTTGAGAATCGCGGCCCTGGCGCGTCCTTTCGGTGTTTACGACCCCTATCGTCATCCTTTTCCATGTCAAGACGTCCGCACGCAAAAGGAGAAGATGGAGAAGACCGTGTTCACGGCGTATATATCCGCCGGGAGCGTGCGCCTCGAAGATTGCGTTTCGAGTTCTAGCCATCTTCCTCCCCCGCAGTCGCCGACATCACCTCGTCCGATATCCATAGCCCCTAAACATTCGTTGGAACACCGTGCAACAATTATCCGATGGGTATCTTCAAGAAGCGTGATAGCGACTCGGAGTCGCCGGTCGAGCCCAAGGAGCCATACGACTGGAATCCCGACATTGAGCCCAAGGAGCCATACGACTGGAATCCCGACATTGAATTTATCAGCAAATGGTTGGTTGACCCTATCCGTCCAACCGATACCGGCTTTCAAAGCCGCAAGCTCGAATTGTCCGACACCGTCTCCGGATGGCTCGCGTGCTTCTTCTTGATGATCCCCTTTGCTGCCTCTACCTCATTCTACCTCTGGAAAGACTCGGATAGCCCGTCTGTTTATCCGCAATCCAGCTTGCTCGACTTGTGGACGAGCGAAAGCACCAAGCTTGCAAATCAGTGGGTTGCGGCTGGAGAAGTTGATGCCGTGCCGGGGCTGACATATCTTGGCGGTTGCTTGTAGGGTTGAAGACGCTGTGCAGCGACGCAACGTTCCGGGCATCCGCGCACTCACGACCAAGGAGGCGACCGACGTCCCGCGATACATGGTGATCAGCGCAGCGTGTGGGTCCCACCAAGCCGTGGGAACGAGACGAGTACCTGACCTCCATTATCCGATCTAGTCTTCTCCGTCGCAGTGCTTGGCGCCCTCATTGCCGCATTGTTGTTCTGTCGAGCCATGAGAAAGCATTGCCACGAGGAGCATGAACCCGCCAATAAGACTACCGCCAAACGCATGCTCTGGTTTTTCCGCCCCTTGCCTCCGCTCTTCCTCGGTGTCGTCTCGTTGCTCTGGGTAAAAATCATCTATGGAATCGCGCGCAAGGAACTTACCATCGGTCAGGCAATGTGGGTCGCCGTTGTTGGCGTTCTCTTCAACATTGCGTGGTTGGCGGTTCGTGCTTTGCGGACCTATAAGATCTACCGATGGGCTCAGTTGGAAGCCAACAGCTTCAAAGACGCTGAGAATGGCAAGTGAAACAAAAGCGCTTGGCCGGAACTGGTTTGTCCTATACCCCGCCTTGTATCCCATAGCTTGTCGAGCATGCTTTTCCCTTCCCTCCCTATGCCATACCGCGCTGTCAACAGCGAGACAACGGTCCCGCTACTCCAAGATCCCCGTGAGCACAAGGTTCGCCTGGCCAGACTGGGACTTGAGCGTGGGCCTGGCGTCTTTCCGCTTGCTTACTCGACACGGAGGACCACCTATGCCCCTAGGTACACCTATGCCCCTATGTAACCCTGAGAATGAAAGTGAGACAGCGAGACGGCGATCGGCGGAAGCAGATTTGACGGTATAGCAGCGTCGAATTCACGTTGGACTACGGGGTCATACAACCCAGTCGGAGGAGTAGATCAGTCTGCCCATCGTTCACATCATGTCACAACAGACGGATACGCACAACTTCTCATCGCCGCCGCAAGTCCAATGCCGGTAAGTAGACGCTCCCCACACGGACACCTACGATCTGACATTCTGAAATCAATCCGATCTTGTTCAACCTCAGATGGGATTGGTGTCGTGAACAATTTACCGACGAGTTTGATTTGCGCGATCATGTGATACGAAAACACGTTGAAAAGTCTGAGCCGGTGCCAAAGCAAGACCTGCATATATGGCAGAGTAGTAACGGCATGTGGAAAGGCAGGCAGAAAGACTACCGTGTGTGCGCGTTATCGACCGCAGATGACGCCAAGCTGATCGTCAAATCTCCAGTGCCAACGAGGCGTACGACGGCAACAGTCCCAGAAACCAATCTCAATCAGACAGCTGCCTGTATGGAAGTCGATCCCGTGCCTGTACCGTCGAACGCTTCTCCGCTGGCGCCGGCGCCGGCGCCGAAACCTGCATCCGCGCACCTCGAGCCGTACGGTATCCCTCGATCTCAAGAAGCGACCGTTGTCACTCAAGTCTTTTCGCCCTACGTCACCTCATCGGATGAACAGCCACGTAACGATCTTGCAAACACCCCTGGATCAACTTCATCACAGACCCACGTCCGCAATGCATCGAATGAATCCGCATCCTTGCCGCAGTCACACGATTACGAAACCGTTCCGGGGATCCTCTCACGGAACATTTCACAACAAACATCTAGTCCAGCAACGCAGCCGGTCGAAGGATCCGGGTCCACAGCCGGCTCCGGCTCGACGACGACGACAGCAACGACAACGACGAGCGATGTCGTCAAAGAACGCACGACGCCGCTTCGCGTCGGTATCGCGTTTGGCGTGTTGCCGAATGTGTCGTCGAGTAGCGAGGACCCAGGGTCGTCGTCGGGCTTGTTTGCAACCAAGACGGAGAAGGGGGATGCAAAGCCACAGATGGGGTCGCCGAATAAGAAGATTTCAGACAAGTCAGTGCGGTTTGGGTTTGGGAATCGGTGATGCGGAGGAAGCGATGGGGTGGATCGGGCGGAGAATGCTTGACAGCGAGTTTGCATACCTCATTACAATCGTGCCAGAAGGTGCCGACTTGGGAAAAGTTCCCAATACTCAGCCTCGAACGAGCTATCACCGATACATGGTCCTTGTCAAATATCCCTCTTTCCCTCTTCCCAGATCTTTTTCACCCTGGGAAACCTCAAACTGGCACCGCCCTCGGCGCGATTCACCGCATTGCTCTCTGCAAAGTACTCGACAGTGATGTCTTTGCCGATCTGAAACTCAAAGTCAGCACACATGGAACACTCTGCAGCAATACACTTGCGATTAAGGAAGGGTTTTTGGCGTATCTGAGTCGCTCTTCGGCTGTGAAACCGGTGCCTACGCTGACTTTGGTGCCTATCAAGAGATCATCGTCAGTGGGGTGAGGGGCAGTACTACGAAAGCGCACCTTTATGAATTATCCAAACACTAGCAAGGGCTTGCCTCTCAGCATATTCTCCCAGTACCGGAAGGCGCATAGTCGCGATATCCACATCCACGACGGTGTATTCTGCGTCCTGCCATTCCTTGTATTTGAGGATACCAGAGCTATCGCAGATAAGCAGCTGACGTTTCTACGTACTCGCCTTCAACGTACTTTCGTTTGCCTACGTACGGCACATCACTTCTTCGCAAAATAATCCCCTCCCAGCCCCGCTTTGCGGCGACGCCCATCATGTCCTCGACTTGTTTGATAGTATTCACCTGTATCTGCTCCAGCCGCCGCACGACTGGGTACTCTCCATCGACGTCGAATACTCTCTTCGCGAGAGCCTCGCAGTCCAGGACTCTCTCCGCAAAGACTTTATATTTTTCGGCAGAACCATCTGCATCCTTGCCCATTCCATCGACAAAGACAGACCAGGGGAGGACGTCCAAGAGGAAGAGGACAGGCCGTTCAATCGTGTAATCTTTGCGACGAACCATGGAGACGATCTGCGTAAAATCCTCAGTCGGGTGATCCGGGTCGCCAGAGTCGTTCAAATGGCAAAGTTCACCGTCGAGGACAAGACGTTGCGTGAAGCCTGGAGTCTGCTCTTGCGAGGCGGGATAGTGAGGCTCGTGCTCGAGTATATTGGCGAGTCGGGACCAATCTCTCAGGCTGTTTGAAAGCCCTTGTTTCAGGACGTCAAGCGTGTGGTATTCTTTGCCGCTGCGCGATATGGTCCAGATGTCGAGCACCTTTTGTCCGGGCGAATCCAGCCGAGAAGGATCTGGCGTGAGGACGTCGATCACGACGAATAAACGTACGCCGTCCAGTTTCCGCGATGCCAGCCATTTCGGACCGAGTGAAGATCCCGAGTCTGTCTCCACTAGATCAGCGGGAAGACTTGTTAGACGGGCTAGATCTTTTCGCAGAACAGTCTTTCCGAGGGCGCAAGAGAATCCGGAGAGTCGCGTTGGAGATTGAAGAACGTTCTGAGACTGCAAGCCGGGTCGTTCTGCGTATGTATTGGCCGTGGTACTTGTCGGAGCCTCGTTCCAATGTACGGCTTGCAACGTCTTTTGCGCGATCCCCGCTTTGAGATTCTTGTCAAGCACTCTGAAAAAGACCTCCTGTAGCGAAAGTCCGAAATGATCCTTCGAGTCGGTTTCTTCGGACGAGGCTACTTCGTTGGAGATCATGAAGCGTTTGATCGTTTCCAAGGCCTTGTTCCCGGTTAGTCCGCCTCCAGACAAGTCTTTCAGAACAGCCAGAAGTGAAGCTGTCGGTTTCACGTCGGCTACTGCTGGCTGCCCCGATGACTCCATAAATTTTGATATCCTGGCCGAGGTAACATGATGCTTGATGTGAGGGTCGTAGATACTGTCCGAAGCGTTGATCAGAAGGGATCAATATACAGCTTTTCGGCCAACTCACTGTTCCAGCAATTCACGTAGATCTGGGTACTCCGCCAGGATTGACCGTATTTCCTGCGCCTTGTTGATCTTTGCCACCCGATGTATCAATTCTCTTAGTCTTACAAGCTGCTGATGAGGGACAGAGTGAGTGCTGTCTTTTGTCGATAGCGGGGCCAAGCCCGTCCATGCTGTAGTACTTGGGCGTGATCGAATTGCTTGACCTTGCCTGACAAAGGCATTGGTCAAGAGTAGAAACGTCATCGGTTATGGGTTGTGCACATCAGCGACTCTGACGTCGTATACCGAGATCCATCTGTACGTTCGACTGAGCGGCCACTTCTTACGAGGCAGCATCAATCACTACGTCAGAGGAGAACAGTGATTAGTTCATCGGGACACGGGAAGACGAGCACGCACCTCGATCGCTCGTGTTTCACAATTCAGATGATTCACATGAAGGGGGAAACGGTGGCAACCTCGGATCTCGCTCTGACCGTAGGCCAACGCGATGGGACGAGATTGCGCGATGACATGCATGAGAGTGAGAAGAGATATATGGTACATCATCGCGTTAATGTAGCGCTTCTTCAGGAGGAACCTCCTTCTCAGCTAGGCTTTGCCGACCTTGTCCAACGCCTTTGCAAAGAACCCCTTCGGCTTCGCTGGTGTTGCCGTTCCCGCGTCAGGAGCATTCGTCTGGGCGCCCGCATGCGCTGCTGTTTGTTGCCTCTGTTGTGAGCTCTGAAGCTTTGCGCGGCGTTCTTCCATCTTTCTATTCCGTTTTTGCCAGTCTTCTCTCAACACGTCCAAATACACCTCTTCATGCTCGTTTCTGTCCCGCTTCTTTTGCAGCCGCTTCAACCAATGCTCCACCTTGTCAGGCTCAAGACGGGTTACTTGCTTCTCGAATCGGGCACGGGCGTCCGCCGGACTGAGCTTCCACGTCATCCGGACCGCTTCCTCATCCTTGATTTCCTCTTTTTCCCACTTGGGTTCGAGGTCCTCCTTGAGCCGCCTTGCTCTCTTGTCGAGTCGCTCAATCTTGGTGATGCCTCTGTTGTAGTACTCACTCGTCGGATCCGGATCCTTGTAGCGATTCGATGTCCAGCGACTCTCTTCGCGTTCTTTTTGCTCAATCTCGCCTTCCCTCTTCCAATACCCTGCGATCGGATCAATCTTTGCCTGATTGCGCCTGACGCTCTCCTTGACGCCCCTATCCCGATCTTTGGTCATCCTGCGGTACTTGTCGCGCGCTTCGTCGACCTTGAGATTGAGATTGACCCTCGTTTCGACCTCGCCAGCGGTCCCATCCCTCTTGGCCTCTCCATCTCTGGCCCTCTCCTCTCCCGATCTATCCGACTTGTACCACAAAGTGTTGGTCAGACCGCGGAACGGATGCTCGTCCTTGGCAGCCTGATCCTTGGGGTACTTGGCGAGGATCTTTTCATTCTCTGCCTCATGACGCTGAGCTTTTGCCTCTTCCATCTCGGCTTCAAAGTCGAGCTTGAAAGCACGCGCATTGACGTCTCGTCGCCTCGGCTTGTTAACGTCTCCATCTTCAAAGTCATACGCTGGCATGCCGGTCTGTCGTTCCTTGCGCCACAAGCGCTTTGATTTCTCGACCATGGCTTCATCTGGCTTCCAATTGGAACCGGCCCACCATGGTCTCTTGAGGAACTCATCACGCCATCCGTGTTGAAGATCATCGGCAGCTTCCAATTGCTTGATTTCGTCCTTGTACCGTCGTACTTTTGCCTTGGCGACCGCCGCTCGATTCTCGTTCGACGTGTACTCCTTTTCGGCCCTTCTCTCCAGTCCAAGCTTTTTATCTTCTCGTCTCGCCTTGTCTTCGACCAGTCCGGCGTTGTAGAGGAGTTCTCCAAAGGCATAGAGAAGAGGAATCGGGGAGACTAGCAGCAAAATGATGACGGCGCGCGTCATGTCAATGACAGAGTCTTCATCGTAGGGAAGCATCAGAATCGGCTGAGTCCGGAGCACGGCCATGTGCTGCTCGAGAAACGAAACATGTTGTTTGGAGATGGCTGCGAAAGGTCAGCGCAGTATGGGTCAATCAGTAGTGACATACTTGGGGTGTCTGGTGTCCCTAGGACAGCCGCATCCGTGACGATTGCATTCGTTGAGCGTGTTTCCTGTATGACCCGTGTATGAGGCATCCGCGTGCGTTTGGGCTTGGAACGCTTGATTACCGGCAAGCCATCCTCATCGCATAGCCAAGGCTTGATTCTGCATGTGAGCACTGCGAGATGTCAGTGAACAGTCAAAGCGGCGAACAATCTGCTCACTGATTTCCTTTGTCGACTTGTGCTCGTACCATTGCTCCTCTGGCAAGTCTTCCACCCAGGAAGGCAAAATGCCTTCTTCCGCGAAATATTCGCGGTCGGAAAGTCGCGATTCATCCTCGTAAGTAGGCACTCCCATTGTTGGATTGTCGGGCGGTATTGGCGGCGTCCCTGGCGGCACAACGGGTAGCGAGGCACTGGAAGAAAACGCGCTCAACGACGGCGTGAGGCCGCCGAGCATCGTGTTCAATTCTTCGGGAAAGAGCGCAAACGCCATGACGATCAGCGCCGCGAGGCCGACCAGTCCACCGAGACCTTGAAGATCTTGCAAGTCCAGCGGAGGCGCTGGATCATCAACATCCCGCTTCTTCTCCTTCTTCTCCCCCGCTGCAGCGCTATGAGACTCATCCGGCTTTTGGATTTTGTTTTCCAGGCTATCCTCTGTCGTTTTAAATGCACCTTGATAGACGAGGTAGGAGGGGATACCGATCACGATACATAAGATTACGAGAATGAATGTCGGTGGGATTGACGAGGCGGAGTGTGGTTTTAGTGGGTCATGCGGGACAAGCATGGTCGCCGCAGGGCCATGCTGTAGCAGCGCGGGGTTCTGCATGTTGCAATGGCTGGTGTTATGGATCGGGTATATTGATGGGCTCACGCCGGAGACCGATAAGATCTGCAAAGCGGTTTGTCCTTAAGAGCGGTCTCGACACTGTCAGAGGAAAGCTTCAGTGCTGAGAGGATGTATAGGAGCGTCAAAGGAAGCTTCAGGGGTGATCATTCACGTATTCCGGTTTGTCTAGGTTTCCTCATTCTCGAAAGCAAGCCAAGGGGTGGTCCGGAGGCGTTCGGTGCGTGCATTACATTACACTCGTTGAGCGATAATCTGCGATCACGAGCGAAGGTTCCACATGTGGAAGAATCAGGAATGATGGGACGTGTCGCATGTCTCCTTTTGGATAACGCAGAATTCCCTTCGTGCAATTCAACCGGAGTCGTTTGGGCCTTGTCATTCATTTGCATCTGCGCCTTTCTTCCGAGTTTCGCTCGAGGTCTTGAGTTTTCGAAGTTGCAAGTTGAAGGTAGGGATTGCCGGTCATCATCATGCAATCGCGCTCTGTATGCAATGGTCGATCTCATTTCGCGTGCAACCAGTTCTTTCCTCTGGCCTGAATGTTCGTGCAGCCTGCAGTTTAGAGATCTGTTCTGTGTCACATTCTGAGGACGCCGCTGAGCGAGAGTGACAGGGACACTATAGTCGGTCGAGTTCAAGTCGCCGACAAGTTCGGCTGATGATGTAAGACATGCAATCGATACTGGCCTCATATCGTTCAAGATGGTCATGGCAGTCGGCGAGTCAGTCTGCTTCCCTTTATTCACCAAGACGGCATCAGTCCGCCACCTCGACACAATGGCAAAACTTCACCACCTCGCTCGCCTGTCCATTGTGCCCCTCGGTTTGGCACTCATCTTTTCCATCATTCTTCTCTCGTTCCCGCTCCTCGGCTCGCCGCGCGGACCGGGAAGGGCCCAGCAAATAGGATGGCAATCCTGGGAGATTGTGCGATATCCAAAAGCACAACCGCTCGCGTCCGAATCGGAAGCCATGTCAGAAACCGGCGGAGATCTCGCAGGATACCTAGATGACGCATGGGACGACGAATTCGCGCCTTCATTGCCGCTGGATTCGTGGGATCCGCTAAAGCGTCATACGACGGGCATTACGGAGATCGCGGCGGTGCCGTGTATGCTTCCTCCCTGGCTGTATGCGTCCATGTGTGGGCCAAAGACGACGCCGCAAGAGGATAAGGCGCTTGGCAAGTGGGTGCGCGTAGAGAGGGATTTGAACTGGAAGTCGGGCTTGTGGTATCTTGTAGGTCACGCCAAAACCGATGCGTATCTCCGCTGATTCTTAGCAGAACGTATACTACCGTCGAACAAGACGCTTCGACGCTCCTCTTATCACCGATCTTCTGCTCTTACAAGAAGGCGCTGCTCCACCATGGGACGTAAACCTTACGCAATACACGCAAGCCAAGGGCGACTTTCGCGACGGCGTTTGGCCTAAACAAAAGCCCATGCGGCTCTGGTACAAGACCAAGGCGGCGAAACAGGAGGGCAAGTCCCGGCCTGGACGAAGTTCAACCACGTTGGCGCTTCGGAAGCGCTCGAATTGGTGGCAATGGGATTCGAGTGGTAATACCGAGGCGGAGCCGGAGGCGGAGGCGGAGGTGCCTGATGAGGCGAGATTGGACGAACCCGAGTCCAAGGTGACGCCAGAGATCATAACCGAGCTCGACATCTTGTATGGCGAACAGAGGCCGTTCTTTGGTTTTGAACGAGTCAAGAATGGTCCAGTTGTGGCGAAAGATGCGCGGAAGCACGAGTCGGTCGATCTAGTATACCGCCGAGGCAATCCACGTGAGTGCAAATGTGGGGATGATTGCGCCGCTAACCATTTGCAGTCCCGCCGCTTGCCCCGGCACCAAGATTTCACAAGGATGGCACGTTCAAGATCATGCAAGTCGCCGATCTGCACTACTCGGTCTCGGACGGCACGTGCCGCGATACAAATAAGAAACCCTGCGTCGGAGACGTGGATACCGCGAGACTTATCGGCGAGGCTCTGGATGCGGAGAAGCCTGATCTAGTCGTGTTCAGCGGCGATCAGCTGAACGGACAGGGGTCGTCGTGGGATAGCAAAAGCGTGATTGCCAAATTCGCAGCACCAGTGATCGATCGCCAGATTTCATGGGTGGCGATTTTCGGTGAGTGAGACGTTGTGGCGAAAAGATCGGGGCTGATCTGCGCAGGCAATCACGATTCCGAGATTTTGGACGATCGCGCGTATCAAATGAAGCTGCTTCAGAGCATGCCTTACTCCCTAGCGGAACCTGGTCCGAGTGACGTGGCCGGCGTTGGCAATTGTGAGTACACGCACTCGAGGCAAAAACTCGCTAACCGCTCTTACAGACCTTGTCAAGATCCGCGCAGGGGACGCCTCGCAGATTCATCTATTCACGCTCTACTTTCTCGATTCGCACGCCAATCAGAAGCGTCGCCTACCGTGGCAGAATCCAGACTACGACTACCTCAAGCAGAGCCAGATCGATTGGTTCCGCAACGAAAGTGCCGCAATCAAGCCGATTGAAAGGCCCTTCACGCCTGATGGCGCAGATGATCTCGGCAAGATCTGGCGCCGCGCCGAAGGGAAGCGACGGCTTTCGGCGCGGGACGAGGAGCGCAAACTAGCCAAGCCGAATGCCATGATGTTTTTCCACATTCCCATCGCGCAGTCGTATGGTCCCGTGGATGCGGACTCGTTGACGGGTGATGCGCTAGATGTCGGGACGCAGCTGCCGGGAGATGGACCTGGGAACTCGAAGACAGAGGGAGGCATGTTTGAACATGGGCTTCTTGAGGCTTTGGAATCAGAGGAGGAAGAATTTGGCGATGCGCTGCCAGAAGTCAAGGTGATCGGGCATGGGCATTCTCATAGTATGTCTGCATGGGACCTCGTCGATCATAGCTAACCTCTGCGCCCAGATACGGACAAGTGTCGTCGTAATCACGGAATCTGGGCTTGTTTCGGCGGGGGAGGAAGCTATTCAGGTTATGGAAACATCGAGTACGTTGTCATCTTGATTATTGGATGTATACTGACTCCCTGGTAGCTTTGAGCGTCGATATAGGATTTACCAGCTGAAAGATTACGGCGAGACGATAGAGACGTATAAGCGGACGGAATCGGGGCATGTCATAGATTCCCAAGTTCTCGTTGGGTGAGTGCTGCAGAGTCGATTCAGGCGTGCGGCTGGACTGATTCCTTCCAGGCGAGGCGCCCCGGCTGCTTATCAGCCGTGAGTAGAGCAAGGACATTCGAGTTGTATATGCATCACTATGTATCCATAACTGAAGAGACTGCAAATGCCAATAGGCGCTGGGCAAGAAACGGATCGGAGGCGTTGCACACAATTTGACAGCTAATTTGACTGGTACAAGTATAGCGCTATCGGCCAAGTCCGATCGAGGCAGAATTATTTCGAAGGCGTTGCGGTTGAGTCAATTGATCTTCCTCTTTATCACTCTCCCCGACGCCACGGTTGAGAGGAGGTCGTCGGCTTGAGAAGTTAGGGAACCCTGAGACTTCCACCCAATATGGCAATCCAGAACCCTACCGCGCATCAAAAGTCGATATTCTATCGACAGCTTGCCGTTTTGTGGATATGCAGACTAGTCGTAAGTCTTACACCTTGATGCAGCTTCAACAAGCTCATTCAGTCTCTCAGGAACCAATATCCATGACCATTCTCTTCCCCTTCATCAATGATATGATGGAGCATGTCCTGCCCCCCGACGTACCTCGCTCACGAATCGGTCGCTACTCAGGTTTTGTCGAGAGTGTCTTTTCGTTTGCCAGTTTTCTCTGCATGTATCAGTGGGGCAAGCTCAGTGACTCGACGGGAAGGAAGCCGGTAATCCTTTCCGGATTAATTGGTATCGCTGCAAGTCTGGTGATGTTGGGTGTGAGCAGGAGTTATTGGCTGGTTCTGCTAGCGAGGATAATGAGTGAGTTGGAAACACGCCTTTCGTCCAGCGCTGATGACTTTACAGGCGGTGCCCTGTGTGGCAATGTATGTCTTTGAATTCGGTTTCAAGAATCTTCCCATCTTTGACTAACAACTTTCAGGCCTCGGTTCTGCGGGCCGCACTCGGCGAGATCACAACCCAAGAATCCGAAAATTGGGCATACCCATTATGGTCCATCGGCTGGGATCTATCCATCATCATGGGCCCCCTCATCGGCGCCACGCTCTCTCAGCCAGCGGAACAATATCCGGACAGCTGGCTTGGCAAGATTGCGTTCTTGCAAGAGTTTCCATTCTTTCTGCCCTGCGCGTCCGCGGCGACGTTTGCGCTCATGGCGTTTCTCTTAATCTTCTTTCTTTTCGAGGAGGTGAGTGACGGGATTTTGACATGCGCAGCTCTGACGATGTAGTAGACGCTTCCCGCCAAAGTGAACAGGGGCAAGCCGCATGACTTATCCGAGACGAGTCCTCTCTTGGACAGTGCAAAGGTTTCCGAGGAAATTCCACCGGATATGAGCATACGACAACTTCTGAGTATCCCCGCTGTCAGAACGGTCATGATTTCTACTTTTCGTAAGTCTGTATCAACGCCATCTCAATTGATTACTGACAATCTGTAGTACTCTGCTTCATCGCCCTCTCATTTGACGCTGTCTTCGTTCTTTTTACCTATTCACCCGTCAAATATAACGGCCTGGCCCTTTCCCACACTGCCATGGCCAAATGCTTTAGCCTGCGCGGTATCCTCTCTATCCTCCTGTCCCTTCTCGCCCTTCCTCTCGCACAGCGCAAGCTCGGTCTTGCAACACTCTATCGCGGTTTCTCGGCGTGCTGGACCTTGTGTTTTGCGTTGCCACCTGTGATGAATGCACTTGTGAGGCGGGATGTGGGACAGGGCAGATGGGTGTCCGAGAGTGGACATCTGGAGAAGATGTGGCTCCTGATGATACCGTTGATGATCTTGTACACGCTAGCCGACTTGGCATTCCCGTGAGTATGCAGCGGCCTTGTAATGCTCGCGCTGATCTCTTCGCTCAGTCTCGGCATGATAGCGTTAAACGTCGCGGCGCCGGACCCATCGGTGCTTGGCCGTCTGAACGGTATTTACTCGAGTATTTCGGCGCTCGCCCGAGCGATGGGACCTGTCACGATAGGGTGAGTGTCTCTCGGCGGAGTCGAACGATGTACTAAACCTATGAGTAGATCTATATACAGCTTCTCTGCGCGCACGCAAAGCCCGCTGGTCTGGTTCGTTTTTATGGCGATATCAGTCGTAGGAGCGGTTGTTTCATGGTTTGTCCGTGGTCGTTCGGAGGATGATGCCAGGCCAGAGGCCTCTGAGGCGCATAACTAATGATGAAGTCTCCGGCGATGTGATATAGAGCGAGGCTGGGCGTGGCGCATTAATCATTGTTGATCTATGGCTATACATTTTATGTTGTTATGGACCGTGGGGGCTATCAAGATAGACGGCAAGGTGGACCGGAGTCGCCTACGGCGCCTGAAAATGCAAGTGTGCAGGATTCGCCTGGATGGTCCGGACGCGTGACCGGGCCGCGGTGATCCGGTTAATGAAGCGCGGCACAGGACTTGCTCAGACATCTTGGCACACTGCTTTGATTTTCCAAACCCTCATCGTGGCCCGTACTTAATGACTTCTCCTGTGCGTTGCGGCAGCTGTGCGACTTCGAAGAACAAACATCGTTTGATAAATAACAGTAGCTAGTGTAGATAGCTGGTAGGGAAGTTTCGATCGCGCTCGGGCGGTATATTTGTCGCGTTGACCATTGAGGGTACATTGGGCGTATGCGACAACGCTTTTCAATTTGACTAGGGGACAGCAACATCATTTGTCATACTTTAGGATTACGAGATGACTCGAGATATCAGCATAAAGGCATTTCCTCATTTACGGTCTTACACCACGAGATAGACGCGAGGAGCAGAGTGGAAGATTGTGTAGGAGTCGGACATGATTGCTGAGTCATCACGATCATCACGTCGGTCCGAACTGTAAATGGTGGACGGATGAAAGTCAACCTTTGTCGACTCGAGAATTCGCTGTCCAACATCTCCTGGTCTTCGCCATCTTGGTCTCTTCAACCTATCCAGCCAAACCTAATCACCTCTATCACCTTCTTGCAAAATGGCTCAATCTTCCGAAGTATTCCCCAAGATCGAGTATTGCATCTTTGACATGGACGGACTGCTGAGTGCGTAGTTATGAAAGTTATTTTGTCGTCGTCATGCTAATGAGATCGCCTTCCCCCACAGTGTAAGTAGAAACTAGTCGAACAACGTGACAAGCAACAGCAAGCTGATCTGTCATGCGGACACCCTTGAAGAGACTCTGAGGTGAGCTGAAAGCAGCACCAGGCACTAGCCGCTCCGTGACTAATGCCTTGCCCAGAGGATCTATACGATTGTGACCAGTACGTATAGCTACACTCTTCAGGGATCTCGGCTCATCAATGCTGCCTTTCAGATGAAATTCTCGAGCGATACGGCTACAAATACACCTGGGAAATCAAGTCGGGCGTCATGGGCAAAGGTCTGCTAAATTTTTCCTGGATGATATCCCATGATAGGCGGTGACCTCTGGAAATTTATTCAGTCCAACGCGAAGCTGTTCAGTATATCTACGACCATTGTCCTGGATTGGAGGATAAGCTTAGCATCGACGACTTTCTCGAGGAACGTAACCGAAAACAGAACGAACTGTTTGCCAAAGTCCAGCCGATGGAGGGAGCAGTGGAAGTGATCAAGCATCTGGTAAGGACAGACTTTGAACGCAAGGTAGGAAGGTAGTAATACATCTCGAGTAGCACAGCCACGGGATTCCGATTGCACTGGCGACGGGCTCGCATGATGCCGCCTTCAAAATCAAAACGGTCAGTGCCGGGAATCTGCTTTCAATCATGGACTCACGTTGATGATGTGCTCCTCGTGTTCGCCGTTTCCAGTCTCACCTTCCCCACTTATTCGATGCATTCCCCGCCGATAGCATTCTTACGGCGGACTCGAAGGAGGTACCGAAGGGTCGAGGAAAGCCATTTCCTGATGTTCGTCGCCGTTAGCGTCGAATTAAACGTCGAAGCTGATTGTACTCCGGTGCAGATCTACCTCGCTGCTGCCCGCTCTTTAGGTTGGTGTTGAGAGTTCATCGAATGATAGTTGTACTGAAGAACGTCCAGGTCGAAAGGTTGGCGATGCCGAGGAGCCCGCGAATGAAGCAGAGCGAGTCGAACGAAGCCAAGGCTTGGTTTTCGAGGATGCCGTGCCTGTAAGTCATGTCATCGATTGCTTTGTCAATGCTCAACGCTGTTCGTCTCAACAGGGTCTGAGAGCCGGCGTTCGAGCAGGAATGAACGTTGTCTGGGTGCCCGATGCGGGTCTCCGAGCGCTTAACCCCAAGGAGACTTATGGGGCCAAAGTCGTGGTGGAGACTCTGAGCCATTTCAAGCCGGAGCATTGGGGTCTGCCCAAGATGCAGTGATAGGGGCTCGAGTATTGACGGCAAGACGCCCGATGAGCTTCTCGATGGCATGTCTCTAACGATGAAGATATCCGGTCCGAGCTTCGTACCTGCGTAACGTTATGCTCGCAAACTACCCGCGATGCAAAGGTCTGACCTGTCGGACTCTATCACCTCCTCGACGCAGTCTTAGCGATTGACGGTCCGATATGCTTTGACCAACCATTGGGCGCTTACGTAGCTTACACTCTTAGCCAGGAGACATATTGCTTTTACGACTGACTGCACGTCTCAACGGATCCGTTTTTTCCGACACGTTTCCAACTTCACATTTCCAACTTAAGAGCAGGTGAAGAGCTAGGAGACCAAGCGACTTAATGTTGACTGCGAGGTCTCAGCGCACCTTATTCATCGAGAAGACTCTAAATTGTGCTACAATCGTGGTAGAGGGAGGTCTCGCAGTCTGATATCGTCAACCGTGGGCTGTCCTTTGTAATGTCAAGATCTTGCCACCAAGGTCATTATGCTGACGTCTCTAGGGTGCGTCCCTTACCTGCTGCATCCACCAGCTCTCCTTCCTCCACACAAGCTCCACACGCCATGGAACTGTAACAACATTATGGAGAACATCTCGAGAGCTTTTCCGGGCGGGACAGCGGCGCGGGCCATGTTCTTTGGGGGGCTTCTTCAGCTGATGAGCTGAGTGATGCGGGACTGTTCGTGAAGAAAGCATCCCAGCTCCTTGACGGTTTGTGCGCGTTTGTGCTGTCGTAGCATATGCTAAAATTGCATCAAATGGTCATTCGTGAAGTTATAGCTTTTGACGATCTTTTTGTGATAGCATTCTTTACCACTTATTTTGAAACAAGGCATGAAACAGCAGCAGAGCTTGTTTATGCAAGTCGGCTAGCGATCATCCGCGGAGCGCGGGCCTGTCAATTCCAGCGGACGATGAAGATTAAGGAATACTCTGCCTTCGCGGTTGGATGATGTTGTGAATTTGGAAATCCCGTTCGAAATGGAAATCAACGTGAAGATACTCGACAACGATAATAGCAACGCTGGCTGCCAAGCGTTCGAGGATCCTCTACCGGACCGTTGCAACGATCCATTCAGCACTTTGAGCTTGGCTTCTCAATTCACGAGGGCCGAACAGAGAGAACAAAGGCGTACATGAAAGTCGCTGTGGAGGTATCCGCTTCAGGCTACGCAGGCTGATTGACATTGAGATGGCGCAGCTGATGGCAGATGTGACAACCCCACAAGCTTGAGCTTTTGAAGATGCTCCTGATGCGCTGATGCGGCTCACAGCTTTGAGCGCTGAGAATAGCTCTCGACACGACGTATGACATTATGGGAAGAGCCTGCACTCGCTTTGTTCTTAAAGGCAGAAATGGTCCATGAGCCGGGGTTCAGGACTTCCGGGAACGCCGCCTTTCCCGCGCGCACTTTCGCATATTCGCTTCGAGCACATAAGAGTGGCTTGATCGAGTTTCTGATAGTTATCTCGAAAACGTCTCCTTTGGGATCTTTTCGCGAAATGAAAAATCACTTTACCCGTGGATTTGCTGATTTTAGAAAACAGACAACCTCGTCATGTGGGATGAATTACCGCTCAGACTAACTTCGAGGTTGAGCACTGTAATCCTAGCGGCCCGAGCGCTCCGTTCCGGCAAGAATCGCTGCTGATTTGCCTCGTCTCCGGGAAGGATCCCGTAAACAAGGATGCGGGGGAAAGCCTTGGAGCTCCTTGTGGCCCCGGGGCAAGCGGCATGCAGCACGATGCACACCATCGTTCCTCTGCAGTCGCTAAGGGTCAGGCGACCCGCCTTCGCGCGTCAGCTTTGGCTCCAGCAAGATATAAAGATCGAGCAAGACACGTCTTCTCCATTCCGGACATTGCACTCAGCGATCAGCCACATTCAAGACACAACTGTTCGAAATGTTTAGCATCAATACTATCGGCGTCGGAGGCTTTGGTTTCACCAGGTCACAGCGAGAGCAAGATGCCTGGGATGTTAAAGCTCACCAGGATTCCCTCACCATGCACGAGAATGCAGATGGAACATTCTCTCAGCGACACGCAAGCAAGGCTGAACTGGGTGGTTACCGACAGCATTGGCGAGCAGGTATGTCTGGCGTTTAGCATGAGATTCGACTCCTGACTGGGTCCCTGTAGTGATGCTCGCCATCGCGGCCTACTTTGGTATCGTTCTTTTCGGTTACGACACCGGTCTCGGAGGAGGTGTCGTTTCGCAACAGCCTTTCCTGGACGACATGAAGATTCACGGTAGTGCCAAACACATTGCCGATATCAAAGCAAACATTGTTTCGATTCTTCAAGGCGGTTCCTTCTTCGGTGCCCTCGGTGCTGCGCCCATGAACAACGCCATCGGTCGAAAGAAGAGTTTGCTGGTTGGTTGTGTCATCTTCATGGTCGGAGTGAGTGAAGCTATCGGCTTATCCATGACCATCGCTGACTCCCGGCTTAGGGTATTCTGCAAACTGCAGGTCTCCACCTCAACTACCAATACGCCGGTCGATTCCTTGCCGGTGTCGGTGTCGGTATCGAGTCCTCCGTCTGTCCTACCTACGTAGCCGAGCTTGCTCCTGCCCACATGCGAGGAAACATTACCGGTCTCTTCCAAGTCTGCGTCGTCATCGGTGTGGCCCTTTCATACTGGGTCAACTACTTTACGTCTATCAGCAGTTCGCTTAAGGGCACAACCGCCGTGTGGCAGATTCCGGTTGCCATGCAGCTCGCCCCTCTTGCCGTCATGTTCGCCATCCTGCCATTCATCAAGGAGTCTCCCCGATGGCTCGCATCCAAGAACCGAAACGCCGAGGCTTTGAAGAACCTCGCCTGGGTCCGAAACATGTCTCCCGATGACAGTCGAGTACAGGCCGAATTCAGCGAAATTGTCGCCGCCGTCGAAGAGGAGAAAGCCGCTACCGCCGGTGCAAGCTGGGTCAGCGAGATCCGAGCCAAGGGCAACCCGAAGCGATTCATCATTGCCATGCTCATGTTCGTCTGTCAACAATGGTCCGGACAGAACTCTATCAACTACTACGCTCCTGATATCTTCAAGTCGATCGGTATCACCGGCAGCTCCGCCAGTCTGCTCGCCTCTGGTGTTTACGGTCTCGTCAAGATCGTCGCCACCGCTCTGTTCATGATCTTTGGTGTTGAGCGAGCGGGCCGAAAGAAGTACTTCTTCTTTGGTGCTCTCGGTATGGGTCTCTGTCTCATGATGATCGGCGCCATCTTCAAGAGCCACCCGCCCAAGGTCCCCAAGGAGGGTGAGACTTTGCCTGTGCCACCCTCTGGTATCGGAATGGCTGGTAGGTCGTTACCTTTTGCGAGATTGAATATCGCTGATCCCTCTCAGTCCTCATCTACATCTTCGTCATTCCGTACTGCTTCTCATGGGGCGGTCTCGTTTGGGTCTACATTTCCGAGCTGTTCAACACCCGAACCCGAGCGTACGGTATCGCTTTCGCCAACGCATCTCAGTGGCTCAACAACTTTGCCCTTACTCGAGCGACTCCTCTCATGGTCGTGGCCATGCCCAACGGTGGTTTCTTCTTCTTCTTCTTTGCCATGAACATGGTCAATGGTAAGTCGGCGAGAATTTTGGGTTATATTGGGGTGACGGTGCTGAATCGGTATTCTACAGCCTGCTTCAGTCTCTACATCCCAGAAACGATTAAATTGTCTTTGGAACAAATGGACATCGTTTTCGGCGCTGTCACGAAGGAAGAACGAATCGCCGACTTTGATGCCAAGCAGCGAGCCGATACTCGCGTCGATGGCGGATCCATCTCGGGCGGTTCGTACGATGGTCTCGACGAGGAGAAGTACGGCGCCGAGCACGTCGAGAGAAAGGTCTAAGTGTAAAATGCATTGTCTGTCTGTTGTCATCCATGCAAAAGGTTGCATTTCCAAGGGTCCCATGTATCATATAGGTTGGCATTATATTAATGTACAAAGGCAATCGATCATACGTCTGCGGGCCAGGGTTGCCTTGCAGTTGCAGAGCCAGCTGGGCTGCCTAGGGGCTGGTTAAGATGCTGATGGAGACCGAGTTGGTAGTTGAGCTGAGGCGACAAACCTGGCACACGACGTGCCATGTCTGCCTGAGAACGTCCCTCCGTCCGTGAAAAGTACGTTGTGACGGAGCTTACGCGAATTTGGTTTGGCAAAGGCCACGGAAGGCACTGATGGCCTGCGTAACTGACAATCGAAGTTCGTTTGCGAGCTGCCCTGTTCAAAGGCGCTGCACATAAAGAGACAACCCGTCGCAAGAACTCACAATATATTTCAGAACCGCCATGTCTAGCGAAAAACTATGGGGCGAGCGCGAGCGCATGTGCTCGGTCGGCCATGTTCGGCTTTCCGCTCACGGGATGCGCAAACAAACGTCGAGGACAGCGGAGTATCGCTCCGATTTCAGAAGTCTCAAGGATATAACACTGTCAAGCTATGATTCTGAAAGTTGAATTCGACAACTCGCTGTGGCCCGAAAGCTGTCTCTCTGGCTAGTTGACTAGGGTAGGCATTTTGGCGCTTGAGTTTCACCGCACGGCAGGAGCCTCAGTATGGCGAGTTGTGCCTGCAATACTCCGCTCCTGGCTTATTGAGGGTAAGTGACGTATCATCGCCACTTGGAGCATTTCATGTCGCTCTACTCAGGTGCTCTGCTGAGCCAGTCACTCGAAACCGGAGAGAGAACTACAAGAGCTCTTCTCCAAAGAATTTGCCAAGTCAGGTCTTTCGAGGAAGATCGTGTCTCGGAAGCACTTGGGCTGACTGGCCGAATGGCTGCTGGCCCAACCAACGGCCACCCGATCCAGCTGGCGATCCCAAAATAACTCTGCGGGGCTTGAAATATCCCGCCCATCGAGGGGTGAAGCAAGTGATTAACCAGTAGCAGCCAATCAACGGTAGAAGCACCCGCACCGAACTTCAAAAAGCTTTGCGGGGTCTAAGTAGATGCCCCGCGCACGTTTCTGATCCTGAAGCCGGAATGACAGTGACCTTCAGAGACAAGAGGCGGCTGAGCTCGAGTTGACACGACACAAGTGTTCACGAACGTGTTCAATTCGACACTGAAGCAACGTTTCAATCCTATCGCCGGCTTCTATCTCCAAAAAAGTTGGCGGCGAAGAGACCTTATGCGCGTCCTTGTGACCATACTCTATATAACCATCAAACATGCCAAGGATACCAAGAGCATTCCAAGCATACCAAGCAGGAACTACCCATCTTCTCACAGCCTCTTCACCCACCTCTCCTCCCACGCTTCCTCCTCCAGCTGCTTCTCAAGATGTCCGACCAGTACAGCTACGAAAAAGATCCTCAGGCCGCGTACGACACTACTCCTGCCCTGAGCAAGAGTGGACCGTCGTCGAACCAGGATGGTTACAATTCGCTGAGCGAGCGAAGACGGGCAGCGCTAGAAGAGATCGACAATGCTTCCTTCAATCGATTCCACGTGAAGGCATGTGCGGTTGCCGGTGTTGGATTCTTCACGGATGCTGTGAGTAGTATCTTGCATCCCGGTTAATCTTGTCTAATAGCTCGCAGTATGACATCTTCGCCATCTCGATAGCAGCCACCATGATCGGCTATGTCTACGGTCACAATGGCAAAAACTCCAACAACCAAGATCTTGGTATCAAGGTCGCCCACTCCATCGGTACTTTCTGCGGTCAATTGCTGTTCGGTTATCTCGCCGATGTCGTTGGTCGAAAGCGAATGTACGGTCTTGAGTTGATCATTATCATCATCGGTACGCTCGGTCAGGCCGTTGCTGGACGAGGCCCTGCGGCCAACATTTACGGTGTTATCATCATGTGGCGATTTATTATGGGTTTGGGTAAGTCGGTCGCACGCAATCCAAGGACCTAGAGCTGACATCCCGCAAGGTATCGGCGGTGACTACCCATTGTCCGCCGTCATCACCTCTGAATTCGCCTCGAAGCGAATCCGAGGTCGAATGATGACCGCCGTCTTTGCCTCGCAAGGTTGGGGTAACCTCGCCGCCGCCATCGTCGCTATTATCACTGTTGTCGGTTTCAAGCATCAGATCCAGCACGACGACCTCAGCTACAAGCACGTCGACTACTGCTGGCGAATCTTGATTGGTTTCGGTTGTGTTCCCGGTGCCCTCGCTCTCTACTTCCGATTGACGATTCCTGAGACTCCTCGATACACTATGGACATCGAGCGAAACGTCAAGCAGGCTTCGCAGGATGTCGACACCTACCTTACCACCGGTACCTTTGTCGTCGACCCCGATGCGCCTGTCCAGCGAGTCGAAGCGCCCAAGGCTTCCAAGCGGGACTTTTTCCGACACTACGGACAGTGGAAGAACGGCAAGATCTTGTTGGGTTGCGCTTGGTCCTGGTTCGCTCTCGACGTCGCTTTCTACGGTCTCGGTCTCAACTCCTCCATCGTCCTCACACAGATCGGTTTCGGCAGTGCTACCAAGGGTACCGCCGCAGAAAAGGTCTACACCAACTTGCACAACGTCGCCGTTGGTAACATGATCCTCGCTGCCGCCGGTTTGATTCCTGGCTACTGGGCCACCTTTTTGTTTATTGACCGCGTCGGACGAAAGCCGATTCAACTCATGGGCTTCATCATCCTGACCGGTATCTTCTGCGGACTTGGCTTCGGCTACCACAAGTTGACCAGCAGTAGCAGCGGAAGGGCCGGATTCGTTGCGCTTTACTGCCTCGCCAACTTCTTCCAGAACTTTGGCCCCAACACGACCACTTTCGTAAGTTTTTTGCAACTCGGTCGCATACATGACTGACCGTTCCTCTCCTTCTCCAGGTCATTCCCGGTGAAATCGCTCCTACTCGTTACCGATCCACCTTCCACGGTATCTCTGCCGCTTCCGGAAAGCTCGGAGCCATCGTCGCCCAGGTCGGTTTCGCCAAGATGATCGACATTGGTGGCAAGACTGGTTCCAAAGCCTTTTTGCCGCATATCCTCGAGATCTTTGCCTTGTTTATGGCTACCGGTATCCTCTCGACGCTTCTCATTCCCGAAACGCGTGGTTTGAGCTTGGAGGATCTGAGCGGCGAAGACCAAGAGAACTTCATCCAGGAGCGACCAACCGACAAGGAGACTTCGCGCGCTTAAAACTTGCGGGCCCAACGCTCCATCTTGTATATTTAAGCCATAGACTGTTTACGGGACGCCAGTTATCATAATGTCACTCTCTCTTTCTACACTTCGTCCTGATTGCAAGAATGCCTGAGGGATGCGATGACTTGTGCGTCCGCTTTCCGAGCCTTAAATGCAGAAGCACTTTGCTTTCTCATTTACGGGCACATGACTGCTAATTTTACTTCACACAGAGTGTGGCGATATCTCGGCAGATCGACTCATTTCGTTTCTCGCAACACAAAACATTCTGGCTTTGCGGAAGTTCATCCGGAGAACGCCAAGGGCTGCTCCCTCCAACTCGAAGCGCGCCCATCTGCTTGCGCGAATTGACCCATTGCTTGCAACGGAGCCATCGTTAATTCTCGCAAGATTCCCGGTATCATTTAGTGAGTCATCCTGAGCGATCCTCTGAAACACGAAAATTGGAGTACGCTCGCACTGTCTGATCTCCAGCAAGCCATCCAGGATCAAGGAGAATCCCTTCAATTGTGCCCATGCAGATAATGCCCAAATACAATCTTCTATGATAATACATCTACTCATTCTGTCGCTGCTCCGGCGGCGGTTCTCTGAAGGATATGATAACCGGACCGGTGCGGGCAAATTTGTCAGCAATGGGCGTAGAGAATCTTGCCCTTTCGCTGAGCGCAGGAGACGGCTCGCGCTCCTCTTGGGCAGCGGGAACCTCCGGGGAGTCAGTTTTGCTTGATAGATGCGCGTCAGTGTCGCTCGTGATCACCAAGTCGGGCAGTAAGCTGAGTGGTTCGTCTATGCCTTGTCGATCGGCCATCGTCGGGCCTTTGTCTTGGAATATTCTGTCGTGATGCTCAACGAGCAATTTGAGGAATGTCATGGAGATTTTGAGGGATGGTGAGAATACTGTAAGAAGATTCTGGATTGTCATCTTGTTGACTTGACTATGTTGACTCGTGAGAGCGAGGATGCGCGCTGCAAGGCATCAGTAAGGTTCTCGAGAGCACCTTCGGAGTGTCACTCACAAAGATCATTCAGCAGCCACCAGCTCGAGTCCGAGAGCGACTCCAGTATGGTGCACATCCCCTCCATGAGATCGTCGTCATACGTGGTTTGCTCATCACGCCGTTGAGCTTGTAACAGATCTATCCTCTTGTTGTGACTGCTTGGACTCTGGCCAAGCCTGTGACCGTCAATGAGGCGGTTGAAGTTCGGCATGACGTCTTCTGTCAGAATAGACGAGGGGACTGTTGACATGGGAGCTGAGCCGACTTCCGCCTAAGGAGAAAACTGCACGTACGCTCTCGAAGATACGACCGGTAAAGGCTCGCGACTGCATGGGGATCGACATCTCCTGGATCACAAAGCTCAAGAACGATGTCGGCGCCTGTACGAGTCAGCTTCAAAGAGTTCTGAGCTATACAGCACATACCAGCGTCGAACTGTTTCCTGAGCTGAGTGATGTGTGTCGTACGACCAGATATTCGAAAAATGCCTTCCTCTTGTGGAGCCCATATGGAGACTACCGCAGCGTCAGTAGATGCCCAGGTGTGTCGCGCCCAACTCACGGTGATCAACACATCGAATGGCCACAGCAGGAAGACACCCCTTGCGCCGCTTCCGTCTACCGTTCATGCCTGATTCCAGATGTGAATCTGCCACAGGACATAGGTCTGCAGCCTGTTCTAATTGCCTCCCGAACGCCAGACCTCCTTCTCGTCCCGCAGGACGCCTAATAGTCTCAGGCGACAACTTCGGTCCCTCGTATCCCAAACCTGTCCGAGAAGGCGCATCATTCCCGTTCGCATCCACACGAATCCAACTCGAGTCTGCCGTGGATCCCGAGCGTGGAAACGTGCCCGAGGAGGAATGCGGAAAGGCCATGCTCGACCTGGTCGAACGGAGGGCAGCCCAGCCCGTAGAGACGGCGGATCCAATCGCCCCAGGTGCTGCCTGGAGGAAAGAAGATGTGCCACTGGCTGGGAAGGCGATGTTATCTGGCGATTTCGACCGTTGAGTCCCGCGGCCCTGTAGCACGTTCACAGTCGATAGGGAACCTAGCGCCGAGGACCCCGGTTGATGGCGCGTGACGGGCGAGATTTTGCGCGGAATGTCCATTGACTGACCTACTCGTTGCGGCGGTGGCGGCAGCAATCCTTGCGTTGAAGCTATCTCGGGTACCGCCGTCGACTCGTCGTAGCTTTTTGAGAATGCCGGATCGGGGCTTACGGGAAGATGGACTCTCGGTTCGGGCACAGAAGAAGAGGTCGATCCTGTCGAAGGCATTCGTCCTGGGCTCTTTGGTCGTCGAAAGTCAAGGGCAGACGCAATGCTAAGACGACTTGTCGATCCTTGACTCGCGTGACCTTTGCGTGGCGGCAAAGCGGGCGCACGATTCTCCTTTGTTCTCTGTTTGCGTTCAGGAAGACTGGGCGGACCCATGCTCGTCGTCTGTGGCGTTTCATCCTGCGTTTCGGAAACCTCGGCAAGATCCCGATGCGAGCTCGCCGCAAGTGAGTAGCTTGATCCGGCAGAGGAACTTAGACCCAAGCCCGCCAGCATCTTATTCCCCGACGCCGTGCGTCTTAGCCAGCCGGGTTTTGCGGCGACAGGAGGTGGAGCAGTAGCTGAACTTCGGGTTTCGGGCGTGATAGTCGCTGACGATGCCGAGGGAGTCATTCCGCGATTTCCAGAAGAAGCATCGGTCGAGCCCCAGTCCATTGACTTTCTTCCACCTGGTCCAGGCGACTTGCCTCGCTTGATTTTGCCGTCATTTTTGGCATTATTCCAGCCCGGAATCAACGCACCCGCAATGGACCTCGAGATAGATGCTTTTCTGCTGTGACTTCGTCCCTCGCTCGAGTCCGGTATCTCTGGCCCGGGACTTGGAGTCTTTTCCCTCCCACTTCCCATGCTGAGGGAGAACGAGAAACTGCTGCGCCGAGAGGAAGGTCCGATCGCCTGCGATGAATGCGACCGGATGGAAGGGTTGGGCGACGCTGTGCGTTCGAAAGGATCCGACAGCGGGACAGTGCCGATGGGTTGCGGTCGTGGAGATCTGGAAGGCACGCCGAGAGAGTGACCGTTGATCCCGGAAGGCTGAAGGTTTGAAGCACCAGGATTCGGACTTGACGAGACAAGGATGATGCTGCTTGTTGTGGATGTCGAGCTCGACCTCGGTTTGTCCCGGACTTGGGGCTGGTCAACTATTGATTCCCGAGATGACGGCTGTTGACCGAGAATGGAGGATTGGGTCATCCTGATCGGTGTCGGCGAGATCATTTCTACGGGATCCGCCATGGTATCTAGTTGGGCTGATGTCGATGTCGTACTTTCTTGCATCTCTTCTTTCGTCTGCATAGCCAGACTAACGTCATGTACGTTGATCACCGGCCCTAGCTGCACATCCTCTGCCTTATAGGGATTTCCGTTCATCCCTTCCACATCTTCCTTGCTCTTCCGCCATCCATTACGCCGGCGCGAGTCGTGCATTCCCGAAAGATCCATAGAGATCGTCCTAGGGATATCGTTCTCGGCACTCATCCCGGGTGTTGTCGATGTCATATCTTGATGGGGTACTTGTCGTTCTGGCGCATCTTCTGCATCCTTCTGCATCTCCTGGAACCAGGATGGATTCGTTCGGCGTGCACGAGAATGCCCGTGTAGTGATGTGGTGATCTGTGCGGACTCGGTGGGACGTTCCGTCGGGTGGGCGTTATGATCTGGGATTCCGTCAGCGGAACACTCTGGCCCTTGGCTGTCAGCTCACATGTATTGCCAAACAGGACTAGGCGAGGTGATGTAGGTGGATCAACGATTCAAGTCGACGAGTAGACACAGCATCAACGAACGCATTTAGACCAGCCGAAACGAGGTTGATGGTGCGCCCAGGCAAAACACCTCGTCATCCAACATTAGTCCGTGAATCGATTGATGCTCAGACCCCTCGTGTACAACTCAAGACTATACAAAAACCTATAGACCTAACGCACGCATGACAGGCATTAATAGCGCACGCCCCACTGCGTACGGAACGGCCGTGATGATAGTATAGCAAAAGGCCATCGCAAGCACCGGCAGCCAGAAAAGGAAGAGCATGCGATCCGCTGCGAAGGGGGAACGTCAGAGGCATTTCCAACCAGATGAAATCAGTCGAGGCTCACGTTTCTTGTCCCGTTGCATTTGACTCTCTATTCCTTCCACTGGTCGCGTGTCTTTGCGTCTCTTCGTTACCGCACGGCGCTTAAGACCAGCCTCTCGCTCCCTCGTTGGCGTCCTGTGCCGTCGAACAGGCGGCTCGGAGGCGGGAACGTTCGTGTCGCCTTGTCCCACCATCGGCAAGGCATTCATCCATGTTTGTATAGGTACAGCGAGCCATGCTTGAGATGTCCACTGTTGCTCCATAATTTCTCCTGGTCGGAAATATGTTGGTGACGGTAAGTTAGGCAGATGAGGGATCAATAGTTGTGCCGAAGGAAGTTTATCCCACAGGACGGGCGGAATGAAATCCTTGAGTTGCGGCGTGGGAGGCATCATTGGAGCGCCTGGAATATGTGAGAGCGTTCGCTGGAGCCAGCTTGCGCCATCGACAGCAGCATATGGAGGCGGATCGTCCGAAAGGGAAGCCCGCACCGGTCGCGGCGTAATCGTGCCGTCAGACTTTGCCGATTTTTTGATCGCGAGGATGTCTTCGACAGTCGTAAGGCGGGTTGGAGATAAAGCATCCTCCACGGCAGCGGGCGACTCGACATCATCGGTCGAACTGGGATTATCCGCATCGACGGATGAGCGTGAGTGCACGGACGGGCGACGCGGTTTTCGCGGTTTGTCCTCCGATAACATTTGCACGAGACCCGTATGTCCGGCCTTTTGCGCGAGCGAGAGGGCCGTGTGATTTGTAAAAGTGAACGCGCCCACTTTTGCGCCGGCATCAAGCAGAAGCTTGACGCAGACTGCATTGCCGCCAATGGCCGCGAACGCCAAGGCACTGTATCCGTTTCGGTCGTGAATATCTATCGTTGCATTGGCGCGCAGCAGCAACTTGACAAGACGATCGTATCCGAGCAAAGACGCGAGATGGAGCAGGGTCTGACCTTCGCTGTTGACGTGGTTTAAAGCCGTTTGGCTATGTTTCCGTCGTGACGGCGCGACGAACGCCGCCAGAAATTTCAGAATGGCCGATTGCGTATCCTGCGCGGTGCGCACTGTCTTGGCGAGTTCGTCGGCGAGTTCTTGCTCCTTGACAGAGTCGGCGCGATACGGTTGCTCCTCTTGCCCTGCTCCCGGCGCAGACATGATTCGTCGAGCGATCTCTACCGCCCCAACGACTTTTCCAGTGACGCGCAAGCCCACAGCTGTCAATGCCATTTCCATTCTGTGCAGAGTAAGTACCGCGCAACCTTTGAAATATCGAATACTCACAATTTTCGATCTGTCGCATCTTGATACGTGAAGTAGATCGGTGGCTGTATAGAGGGTCCGCCATTTGCCTCCACCACATGTACCGGCACTTGTCCGGGATTGGGACTCGGCGGAAGCACGCAAACGATTGTTGTCGGACCGTACGTTTGAACCGTCAATGCATGGAAGGATCCAAAAGCACACACCATGCCCGGATAGAAGTTCTCACCGAGCACGGTAACCTCGATCCCGCCGTGCGTGGGGCCTTCCATCGGTACAAGCCGTGTGATTTTCGGGCGGGATGAGTTCTGCGAAACTTCAGAAACAGGAGCTGGAGGTTGCGGTGACCAGCCGAGATTCTGATAGGAGTCCGCATTCGAAGCATTAGATATCGGGCTTGGTCCGTCCATCGGCAAGTCGACCGGTGATTCTGGCGGCGACAGATTGAGCATGGATTCGAAATCCGGCTCTGGCTCGAACCGTAGTGCCTGCTTGACGTCAGTCTGATTCTCGAATTTTGCCAGCTTACCCACCTGTAGATTGTTCACCGAAATATCACTTGCACCCGTGCCTGACGTTCCAGAATGATATCCATAACCTCCCAGCTCCTGCCCATGCATCGACGACCGTGGGCTCGCAAACGCAAATGCGTCCTGACTGAACGAACTCGATCCGGGATGCTGCGACGCGCCACCCTCGCTCGATGCATACGCCCACGCATCGTCCTCTGCAGTCGATCGCTGCTCGACAGCATGCGGCACGTCGAGTGCAAGACCCGTTGGTTGTGCCGGGAAGGGCGGATACTGTATTTGGGTTTGCCAACTGCTTTCGGCGGCCCAATCTGAAAGACGTTGAGAGATTGCAGGAAGAGCGTCGGAAATTCCGAGCGGACTGTTAGGTAATGATCGGTCGGGTTCTTGTGCGTGGCCATTGGCCATGAGAAGACTCGGCGACACTGCGCCCGAGCCTGGTTGAACGCCCGGAATCGGTAGGGAAAAGTAACTGCGCTCGGGCGCTGGCGAACCAGGAATCGAGCCCTGGAGTGGCGTCATAGAAAGGCCATGCGGGTACGAACTGCGAGGTGAAGCGATGCCTGTTGATCGCTCCCCGATCGACGACGGTTTGCGATCGTATGGTTTCTTTCCCGCACGACGACGTTCGTCCTCTGTCGACGCAGAAGGTTCTCTGACTTTCTTCCGAGCGATAGAAGATGCGCTATGTTCTGTTGTCGTGCCATTTGCCTTTCCCCCCGAAGTCTTGTGATCATCGGTGATCATAATCGTCGGCGTTTGTCCCTTGGCAACAATCCGTCCATGTACGTCGAACAGGTTCATAACGATTCTTCCAAAGTTTCAGTGCCCTGTGTTGAGCCGTTGACACTGTGACTCACCTGAACCCCGTCTTTTCCTTATGATGTCGGCAATAGCAGGTAACTCTCATAGGCAATTCGCACTCCCCTTCAACGAGTTCAACGAGGTTTCCACAATTGAACAACACGATCTTTTCGCGATCCTCCTGTGTGAGACCGTCCGCATCCACAGCCTGCTGAAAAGGCTGCATCCCCACATCCGCCTCACTACCCTGTCTTGTCGACCCATCCTCGGACTCTTCCCCCGTTCCCGGTCGCCCAGCCTTGCGTCCCGCGGCACTCTTACTCATCGCACGCTTTCGTTCCCGCATGACACACTTGACGCACGCAAACGCCCGTCGGTCGGGACTGTCTGTACACCAAACTTGTGTCTCGAGACGAAGAACGAGACGGGGATCAAGCGTGCCGAGGGTTTGATCGATTTCTGCGGCCTTCTTTGCGCGACGTTTAACACCGAGACCTGGTTGAAGCCGGATGGCACGGAAGGTGCCGATTCGGGCTGGCGAGGCGTCTGGGCTGTGGGATGGTGACTGGACGACAGAGATGCGCATTTTGATTTGGGTTTCGACGCGAGATTTTGCGCCCTTGCGTTTGATGCCATGGATCATGAGAGCAGCGCTATAAGACCCGATGGATAATATGTTCAGCGACTTTCGCGAGAAAGGAGACACATACTAACCCTTGAACCGTCTCGGGCGGAGGGTAGACCACACGGGAAACCACCATTCCGTCCTCGTCATCCTCCGTTGATCCATCGCTCGGCCGCTTTCCAGCGTGTTTCCCCGGCTTGACATCTTCCACACTATGATCCCTTGCACTCCTACTCATCATCGCCTTGCGTTCCTCTCTTGCAGCAGCATCAGTGAGAGAAGGCCGTCCTGCCGACGCAATGAGTCGCGGCTGAAGAACGGCTGTGCGGGTCGGGTCCGTCGTCGGCGGAACCGGTGTAAAGTTCATCATGACGTCTTCAGCCATGCCCATGCCCGCTGCTGGTGGTGGCGGTAGTATAGGTCGACCGTCGTACACGGCCATGGTGGTGACGATGGTGAGCAGATGACGACGGACTACGTATAAGACGGCGTCAATTAGTAGAATTGAACAGAGGAGGGGTGCGCTTCCAGTTGGCGGAAAGACCGTGTTTCCAGGCTTGTAGAGGGGAAAATTGAGGAATAAGGGCAATTTAGGAGGCGATAAGAGCCCCTTTTTTCGGAAGTCAACAAAGTAAACAAGGAGGACAGAAGCTGATGAGCGTCTTCTATTCCTTGCCAACTATTGCACCGCTCGTCGCTGGCAAGTTACCCTTGCTCAAGCAAGATGCCGCTTACGTCTGAGGAGAAGGAGCAAGAGTACTTTGCAAATACTCTCAAGTCATATGATGATTATGCGCAATACCATGTACGTAGCTTTGCTCTGCAATATGTGACTGAATGTCTCAATTCCGTATCCACCAGCTCGCAGCAAACCATGCCCGTCGGATGAACTTTCTCACACTCCCAAAGGCACAAAGAGCGGTACTTGTCGAACTTGGATACAGAGATAAGCTCGATGCAGTCGACGAGGGCATTCGGAGGTAAGCCCCTGTAGGCAGCCGGAGTCCTTGCGATTGGCTAATGGAGAACAAGGAATGGGGAGTTCCTGGAAGAGGTATACAAAAGCGGAGTTGAGCCGTTTATGGGAGAGGCCGTGCCGGGAGAGGCTGTTATCTTGGATCCAGAGGTGAGTCTTAATTAGGCAGCTCGCGCGATGAATGTGGAGATCAAGTACGATCGCGGAGGACAGTGATGATGTGGGATGTCAGGAATCTGGAGGATCGCTCTGGAAGGCCATCGCGTTCTGTCAGCAGCCTTGGGTAATGGTTGGTCCGACATTCACGAGCCACCAAAGGGAATACTACTGCCCATCAGGCTCCGGAATTCTCGAAAGACTGCCTGTAATGAGCTCGACTGAACACCTGAAGATTCAACGGCCCGCGCAGAGAAGCTTTCCCAATTCCAATCATCTGTTGTCGCCACCAGGTGAAATAGCCAATGCTAACGTGCGACATCACAGCATTCCCATGACCACGCACATTCGCATTCACACACGCATGATCATACCTATGGTCCCACACGCTCTCAGAATCGTAAGAGCTCATCTTTGCTCCACGAGCATCCTTTCACGAAGCCGTCTCCCCGCAGAATCACAATCGCAAAAAGATCACTCCCAGAGTCATGGGCTACAAGACAAGGTACGAAGCACAATTCGCCAGTTCGTACGGGATTGGTCGGAAGAGGTACGTCTCGGTCTGTGAATGTAGTATTGCCCGACTTGATAAGTTGCTCGGCAGGGCAAACACGAGCGAGATACTTGTTACACGCCGTGTATCGATGCTTTGGAACAGCATTACGCACATGTTTCAGGCGAGGAGCGGTATGTACACCCTTTCCCCGGAGTTTTTGCTTGACTGACGGGGAGTTAGGCGGAGCGTCAAGGTATTAATCCCTGGTGCGGGACTCGGTCGGTTAGCGCTCGAAGTCGCTGGAAGAGGTTCGTCATTGGTCTTGGACACGGGCATACATCGAAAGGCATCGGCGACTGACCGATTTGCAGGTTTCGCATCGCAGGGCAACGAATTCAGCGCACATATGTTGATCGCATCGAACTGGGTCCTCAATTCGTGAATGGATCGTCGGATGTACTGGATGCCAAGGAGCTGATACCCCTAATACGCCTTCCAGCACGCAGCACAGAAAGTCACATACACTATTTCCCAATTTGCATAGTTTCAGCAATCATCTCACTACGGCTACCAATCTCCTCAAATCGGTGCAAATTCCCGACATTTTGCCGGCGGATATCCTGCCGCCAAATGCAGACTTTTCTTTCGTGGCCGGCGACTGGGAAGAAGTCTACGGCGGGCGTACTGAAGCCGGCTCATGGTCGACCGAAGATCAAGTCGCGCCTGAACAGCGAGGACAGTGGGGAGCGGTTATTACGTGCTTTTTCATCGATACTGCGCGTAATGTCATGAACTACCTCGCCATCATCAAGGGTCTCTTGAAGGATGACGGTGTGTGGATCAACGTCGGGCCATTGCTATGGCATTTTGAAAATATCGCCGATCGAGAAAGAGGCGAAGGCGGAATCGAGCTGAGCTTGAATGAGATTAAAGAGTTGGCCAGCACAATGGGTTTCGACCTCAAGGTGAGCCAGTTGGACGACATGAGGCTTGACTCCGCTAAAGATCTACAGAATGAGACCATGACCAAAACAACGTATACAGGAGACCCGGAAAGCATGCTCAAGTCAGAATACACCGTGAGTTTCCGCTGCAAAAACTGGCCCGTCGCTGACAAGTCACAGGTCGCGTTCTGGACTGCTACCAAGCGCAAGTCTGCATAGGTTGCGCAGATCGTTGCGTCACATCAAAAAGGCACGGCAGGGCTGATTGTTGTGATATCGAGGACGGGAGGAATGCAGTCGGGCGACGCTTCAAGCATCTGATTGGGACCTCGGGATTTCACTTCTTGCTCTGCTTTACCATCACATGCAGGCGAGCTTCTTTATTCGCGGTGCTTGACTTGTAGCCATCTCTCGCTGGGGTACTAGGAAACCACGAGCAGAGACTGATAAAGCAGCGAAACATCCAAGCTGCAAAACGCTGTCGCCAAAATGCACGAGTCCAAGGAGTCAGACCTTACGGAAACTGGATGAGTCGGATGTGAGGGTCATTAGCAAAGTCACTGACAGATGGCTAGACAGTTATAGTCGAAGCTGATGTTGACTGCTCAATTCAATTTAATGAATGCCCAGTCAGAATCCTTGAGTTGTGTCATTTGAGGCCATCTCTTTCTGTGGCTCTTCTATGCAATTGTGACGATATTACAACTCGACTTTTTCTCCGTTTAGTGGGCGTCATCAGAAGCGACCTGGATGAACACTTTTCCAAAGCCATCTTTCTGCTGGCCTCGAAGCATGTCGAGGAAAGCCTGAGGGGCGTTTTCGAGACCGTCATACTTGACCTCCTTGAACTTGAGATCGCCGTACGCCAGCTTTTTCGGGATCGACTTGTAGAATTCATCCGAATACTTGTGCTGGAGAGGATGGAAATGTCAGGTGTCACGTTGTGCGCCCGTCAAGACTGGTCAACATACTTCGAAATCCCCGACGATGAATCCTCGCATCATCAATCGCTTGGCGACAAAATTGAACAAGTTCTTAACGCCGTAGCTTTCACCGTTGTAGGCGGAGATCCATCCACAGGCTGATTGAGCGCAAAGGTAGAGATAAACTGCTGTCAACACTTGAGATCGGGTCCTATCGTGAAGAACATACCAATCAATCGGCCGTGCATGTTCATGAACTCGAGCTCTTCCTCGAACGACTTGCCACCGACGTTGACCCAGTTGACGTCAATGGGACCGTGCTCGGCAAAGATCTTCTTGGCGTCCGTTGTCTTGTCTGCGGAGGTATCGACGCTTCAGCGTTGGTTTTCCTGAAAAGCAGTCTCCTAACACTCACAGTTGAAAGCAACATCCGCGCCCAACTCCTTCAAGAATTCGACCTTGTCGTCGCTTCCGGCGCTCGAAATGACCTTCATGCCATCAGCCTTGGCAATCTGAATGACCATCTGACCGACAGGTCCACTTCCGGCTGAAACGAAAGCAGTCTCGCCCTTCTTGGCGTCGGCAATTTCCTTCCAAGCCATGAAGGCGGTCTTTCCGGGCATACCAGCGGCACCGATGTATGCGGACTGCAAAGAAATCATAGTCAGCGATAGGATGGTATTTCATAATGCTCAAAACGCACCCATGGCAGACCCTCCTCGTTCTTGATGACTCGCAATGGCGAGGGACCCAAGAACTTCTTGGTCTCCTCGTCCACCTTTTGCTCTCCCGGGAAGAAGATGTACTGCTGGTACGGAATGACACCGTAAACGTGGTCTCCGACCTTGTACTTTGAGTCCTCGGCAGCCCGAATAACGACGGCGACACCGTGACCAGTTAACGGTTTGTGAAGCTCGAAAGCCGGGGAATAGCTCTTCACCTCGGCCGGTCGCATTCGACCTCGCATGTACGGGTCGAGAGAGACGACAATGACCTTGACAATGCAAGCACCATCGCTAAGCTTCTGTTCAAGATCGATGGTGTTCTCGGTGTTGTACTTGAACGTTTCCGGCGTGGGCTCTCCCTTGGGAATCGCGTTGAAGAGGAGCTGGGCGTTGGTGGTCATTGTGTAGATTGATTTTGTGCAGCGGCACTTGGACCAGCGTTGCAAGTGCTATGAGGGCCTTGGGTGTTATATACAAGTGGCTCAGGTGATGAAAGTCCCCAGAAGTTTCGTCATCCTGCCGAGTGCTTCTGCGACATTCTGACGAAGCGCGGATTTAAGCCGACCTTAACAAGCCTCCACGCGCGTCTGCTGAGCAATTCTCGGGCTTCTGCCTTATCCGAGTCCCGGACGACCTGACACAAGCAAAAAGTTGGGAGAGCTTCTTTGAACGGCGACCAACGACTGCAATACAGCGGACAAGCTATTGAGCATTCGCTACTTCCCCGCTATGACATTAGTCAATTTGTTATCAAGTGTCCATTATCGCGTTGTCATCGCGCTACAACCCGTCGCGTTTTCTACCTATCTGCTTAGCAATTCGAGGCCGTGTCGACCATAGCTTGTCAAAGACGACCTTCACATCTCCCATCGTTTCATTCAGACTCATTAGCGTCCACTCACTGCAAGTACTGCTGGAATGTCTGGAGCCACTTCTCCTTGCCTCCGCTCTCGATGACATCGCCATGACAAGGCACAATGCGGTCAAAGTCCCATGCAGCAACGATCTTGGAGTCTCGCGACATGGCTCTGCGACACAAAGCAAGGACATGAGTGCCTAAAATAACGCATCAGACACGGAACTCACTCCCTATTCTTGCCTGTCAACGTGCCCACAACCGAGTGGGCTGTCGTTCCGGGCTGCAAACTCTCTTGCAACTTGTTGACAGGCCAGACTGCCTCTCCAGACTGCGAAGTCTGCTTGTATCCCTCGGTTGGCGGCAAGTTGAATAACAGATCCGCACACAGCAAGGTCTTGCTTGGCATGTGAAGCACTGCGATCTCCTTATTCATGTGTCCGGGAAAGTAGTGTAGCCTGATTTCGTCTTCAAATCCGTACGTTTTGGATTCTCCGCCGGCGCCAAAGAGACCTGCCCATGACACGGAGGGTTGCTTTGAGTCAATACCTTCTGGGCCGATGCACTTGGCAAAGGGGTACGCTTGAGAAAATGCGACGATATTCATAGAATGTTCGTAGTCCGGGACCAGCAGGTACCTGGAATTTGAGGTGCATGAGCCAACGGGTCAAAACACGCGCTCAACGACTTACGCGACACGTCCCATCTCGTTCAACGCCTCTTTTGTAGGCTCATCTGGCGGGCTTGACACCAATACAAAAACGTCGTTGTTCTTTAGCTTGATACCTGTAGACCGGTTCCCAATCGGCAAGCCCATCCGGCTGAATGGGATTGAGAAGATGGTGATGGCGCTGTTGAGCTTGCGGATGACGGTTTCAGACATGATGGAGGATAGAGTGACTGGAAAATGCTCAAAGTTTACTGGATAGGACGCTACGGCCGATTCATATATATAACGTGAGCAGGACGCAAGAACGTCCATTTTGCAGGAACAGATCGAGGTGCCTTTGATTGTAAAGCCCGCCAAATGACGTCAGATACTTCAGCGCGGGAAATGTTGACGCTACAGTACAGCTCGGAAACTTCTACAGGAAGGGCTCAAGTACAGCGATCATGCGCTCGAATCGCCACTGCCATTGCAGAGTCTCGCTCACTCCTGAAGTTATCGCTGCGAGTCAATGCTGAGAGAGACTGATAACCCCTCTCGACTGCTGGGCATTCTCCAGAAGGTTTTTACTATGCGCCAAAGGGCCAAACATGATACTGAAGCCCACAACTCACTCCGTTCAAGGTATCTACAGACGGTGCATCATGTGCGAGGTAGATTTGTCTTTAGGATGAGCAGCTTTGCGGGATATCCGAAAGGCTCACTGTAAAATCAAGATCTCTCGTGCGCCATAGCTATCGAAGGTCTCGGTGATATCCTTGTGTTGCTTTCATCGAAACACCATCCACGTTTTCTCGAAGTTTGCCGACAGGGAAGCTGTCATTTGTGAGCAGCGATGATGTGTTCACATGCCAGACCACAGACAGATTGTGGCAGTTGAAAGCTTCGGCAAAGACTGTGCCTTCTCTGGCTGCTTTACTTTCGGCCCAGGTTTCATTAATGCTCGACCTCGGTACTCAAAGCAAAAGGCAATGGAAGCACTAGACTACGGCGCCCTGTCGCAGAATCAGCTGCAAATGCGGCAGGGCGTTGAATGATAGACTATCACTTGTGCATACTTCGTAATTGCCGTCTGCGTAGAAGGCGTGAATCATCCTGGAGGATTCGAGAAAGTCGTTCTTGACCGACTGAACGATTTTGCGAGGGCTTCGTCAACACTAGTCGAAGTCAGACCGGAAAATTCCAAAGCCTTTTCGGGTGTTCTGTCAAACACCCACCGTTCTCCTCGATGAGAACGCTCGGATCCTCCTAAGCGCCTCCTCCAGCAGAATGACTTGAACACGATTCGGCGCACCATTTAACCCTTTGTTCGTTCCTCTCAAATCGAGGGAGCGTGTGCAATCGACTCGTGCTGTCCTTTCTTCTCAGAATCCGAGTATGAAGGTCGGAAGGCTCCCACCTACGGTGAAGCGTTTCGAAATTCATGCGAAGATGCACAAAGAGCCGAGGTATAAGACACGAAGGCAAATATCGAAGACCAGTCGTGCGCGCGCATTGAGGTTAAGTACGTTGTTTACAGGTTGTAGAGGACTGACTTTCAAGTCATACTTGCGCCTTTACACCAAGTTGTGGGGCTTAAGCGTTTCCTTGACACCTGGTCCATCGTCCCAGTCGTCGTACCCGCGCTCCAATGACAACGACTGCCGCCTTCTCCACATCGAGCATCTTTTCGGAAGCCTTTGAGCAGCTGAGGAGGGATCCTTCAAGTCTGATCGACGCCTTCGAAATCGTCAGGCTCTCTCCTATCCGCAGTTGGAGAGCTTATACACGAAGAACTCTGATCATTGCGGGAAGTATGCTAGTAAGCAATACGAGTTTCTTGATGGGCGACCGAGAAGAAGCAGGCAGTACAGCGCTCGGAGCCCCGTCCATCAATTCTGAGTCAGTACAAAGACAAGAAAGCAGAGATTGGGATACCTTGACTGTGACAAGAACATTTCTAGAAGATGTGGGATGGTACACTCGGGACGACGTCCAGGAAGAACGCAAGAAATTAGAAGATCTTTATCTGCAACTCGTGGCACTGTGCGAAACAGAATACCCTTCTGTCGATCGTATCAGCTATGTCCGGAAAGAACTCAATCTGGGCAACCGCCGGCCTAGCACCTTGTCTTCGGAAAACATCAACTCAGAATTGCTTGCGGTCGATAAGGAGTTGATGGCAGCGTGTGCGCTAAAGGAGTTGCGCTTCAGACTGCAAGACGGCATCGACGACAAGTGCAGCCCTTTATGGCCAGATCTCCAGTCGGAATACTATTCGCGCGCGAAACAGGCAGGCCAGCCTTCTGCTATGCTGAAGCCTTTGTCTTGCGCAGTTGAGACATTCCTTCAACAGTTGAGGTCAGACGAGAAGTCATTGAGACTTTTTGTAAGGGATGTTGCGATTCACTGGGCACACGCTATCTTTCTCTGGACCAACTTCAACCGTGTCAGAGACAGGCCCCTAGACCAAATTCCTTTGAGCTTTGACGAGTTCATACGGGAGGTATCGTGCGAAGGGGATCCAATGCCTAAAGAAGACGCCTTGTCTGTGCTTGTAGAATACGGGACTGTAAATCCGACTTTCCGTGACAGAATCCTTGGTGACGAATGGATGAAGCTCTATGAGCAGTCACGCCAGTCGAGTGAAACATCGGGACTCTTGTCACCACAGGATTCCCGTATATGGCCTATCCCGATCTGATTGTTACATGTACCGCTGACACACCAAGCCTGAAGCTTCGCTGAATGTAGTCAGAGTTTGAGTATTGGCCCGTATTGCTATGTTTTGGTGCCTTATGTTATGGGGAATTGGTCGCGTCTCCTCTGCAAAGCAAGTATTGTGCCATTGGAGGTGGAAAGGAAGACCGCTGCTCAAGCGTTTCCGTGAGTTGACCATTTAGGCAGCTTGTATTGGCTTCGCCGATCTTCACTGCCAGTCAACGCACGATCAAGTATTCGAAAAGTGTCTGTAGCCTGACGTGAGACTGAATGCGGAGTTGGGCTGAACGGTGGAAAGTAGATGTCCCCTCACGGGATCACGCTAGGACTCGTTCGCTCCGTCGCGGATCAGCTCTGTTTGAACCGTTCTTCTCGCAGATGACTCGGAGTCCGACTTTTCAGATTGGGAGATGAATTACCCTGTTCATTATTGGTAACCTCTGGACAATACAGGATTCGAGCGGTATCTATTTCTTGGCTTTGGCGGAGTTGTGCACTGTTTCATATGGGCATCAGGATCGGGACATGTTTTATTATTGCCAAAAGGCAGTCCTTACGGTCATCATTCACTCCGAGCCTGTTACGTGCGACCTGACCATCACAGAATCAGTCCCCATAAACTGAACAAATTATGCGGCCAACTGGAGACTCGAACATACCTCGATGGCATAGAACTGCGTTCTTGTCACAAACATGTTGTTGTCCTGGTCATATTCCCGCTTGGCATCCGGTCGAAGCATGGTTCCAAAGTTGTAATCCGGGATAACTTTCTCGTACTGAACGTACCATACGTCAGACCGAACGTCGCGAGAGCGAATGAGCCGAGCCAGCTCACCTTCATGATGAAATTCCTCCACTTTTCCTTGCCCGCCTCAGACTTCATTTCGCTCTCGTCAAGCTTTGCCAATGCCTCTGGTGTGGCAAGTTCAGGGAAAGTCGCCTTGAAATCCTCGAACAGCTCGTCATCGACTTTGGTAAGCTTCAGCTTTGACGGCGGCAGTGCGTAAAGGAGTTTCTGGTAGGCCTGGAAGGAAGATGTCAGTCGGGCCAAAAGGTAATATAGGTAGCGTACCTCGAGATGTTCCACGGTCTTGACGGCGAATTGCATCTCGATCTCTTCATGGTTACCGGCGGTGTTGGGGTCGAATCCTGGGATAGACATGCTGACGTATTGCTCCTTTTTTTGTTCGATTCAGATGAGGTTTGTGAGAGAATGCTGGTGAACTTGATATGTATCGGAATATGCTATGGTGTCGGCCTTGAATGTGAATGAACCCAATGACCCGAGCTTCAGCATAAATTGGAGTCTACCACGTCTTGAAGATGCGAGAGGAAACGTCAGACAGTCTTTTGGACCGGCGGCCGAAGTCACGTGCGACGCCGAGGAGGCAAGGCACACTGCACATCGCAGCGACTTCTTGTCGTCGATGCCTACATCACTGCTGCATGGAGCGGTTCCCTGCATCAGTCCGAAACACACAGGCTGTCCAGCGGTCTAATCTCGATGTCCTCCTCTCGGATCGAAATTCTCAACGAAGGAGGTATGTCCGATCTTGGATGACGCCGTGAGCAATAACTAACTTCTCTTCAGGTCTCCGCCAAGATGGCCGTCGTCCATACGAACTTCGCTCGGTCGCCATGACTTTCTCTCCTCAAGCAAACGCTGATGGTTCTGCGACAATGCAACAAGGTCTCACTACCGTCTCAGCCACCGTCTTTGGACCGAGGGAACCAAAGGGACAGTCTCGGAGTCTGGTGCAGCATGACAAGGCGTTCATTAGTGTAGAAGTCGGAGAAGCTGCATGGGCACAACAGGGTGGAAGTAAGAGAACAAGAGGTGATAAGTGGGTAGTGCTCCTTGCCGAACATCTTACAGAGGAGTGGAACGAAGCTGATCAGAAGCTCTGTTATTTCTAGTAAAGGCGTTTAACAGAGGTTGCGGCTGCAATAAGAGATACGTTTGAGCCGATCGTAATGCTGCAGCTCTATCCGCGGACGGAGATATCGATCTACGTGCAAGTGCTAGGATCCGATGGAGGTGAGTGGAAAAAACCTTTGATCTTTTCGTCGGCAGCTGACTAGACGCTGTCATAGGCATTCTGTCGACCGCGATCAATGCAACAACCTTGGCACTCATCGACGCCGGTGTAGCCATGTCCGACTACATCACCTCCTTGTCAATAGGTCTTCACCTGACACAACCTCTCCTCGACCTCTCCGGCCCTGAAGAATCCGATATTCCTCACCTTGTTGTTGCTTCCCTTCCTGCAACGGGCAAAGTGACGCTTGCGACGCTCGAAACGCGGATCCACGTGGATCGATTCGAGGAGATGTTGGATGTAGGTGTGGAAGGGTGCAGGATATTGCATGCGGAGATGCAGGAGGAAGTGAGGAGACGGACGGCGACGGTTGTGGAGAGGATGCAGATGGGACAAGGCACGACGAGTGCAGTGGGCTTGTGATGGATTTTGGATGGAGTTCGGGCGTTTGCTGTATCACCCTTACGGCCGTCAGTATTCCGACCGTGGCATATATTGCATTCATGGCGTCTTCGTATGGGCCACGTTGAATCACTATACCAGTGCCGCGCGATGGGATCAAATTTGTGCCAATCCGGTGTGTAGATGGCCGTTCGAGCCACATACATGTATTGCCACTCGGGGCGTTTCAGCGAGGACGGCGCGGGACCAAAATGCGAAACCAGCGATCGGTCGCGCATCCCCGTTGCCCGGAGCAGCTGAGTGGAGTGAGTATACTGAGGTGATTTATATATACGGCTCGTTTCGACCCGCCACACGCATACTCCAAGCCCCTTTTCACAATACGCAGAAGGGCTTCATACCCACTGCAACGCATCGCCCAACATGAGCCCTCTATCCTCTGTGATCAGCAGAGCGACAACTCTCCCATCGGCAGCTCAACTCCGCCGCTCCCGCGCTTGGGTCTCTAGCATCGCGAATGCCTTCTTTGTCTTCTGGGTCTGGCGGTATGTATACCTCGAAGCGTACAGGTATGTACGAGCAAAGGGAATGATGGGTGTCGGTCAGGCTGGATTCAACAGGATTAAGAGGGTCAGTTGTCCCTTTGTCTGGAGTGCAAATTTCAACTGAACCGAGCACTCTTTTGCAGATTGTCGTTTCAATGCTTCTTCGTCTACCATCGTCGCGCGCCAAGCTTACCACCGAACTGGCTCAAACGCGGCGTCAGCTGGAACTCAAATTGGTCCCCCTTCCGGATACGCTGCCAGAGGGAGTAAAATATCAAGCAACACTACCGCTCGAGGGCAAGGACAAGGGTTGGCTCAAGGACCAGATGGATAGGCTGCAGAAGATGGAGAAGAATGACGTCAAGGAGGGTCGAGTGAGTGGAGCGGTGTATCATGTGAGTTTTTCCGAAAACGGTATCGCCTCGAGTCAGTCTTATCGACACCATTCTGGTAGGGAGGTGATGAGATCAACGAGGTGATTGTCGATGCTACTTCGAAATTCATCGTGTCAAACCCTTTACACCCCGATGTCTTCCCTGGTACGTGCATTGCGGCACCCTCATTCCCTGAACCCGACTCATGAAACTCTCTGCATCAGGAATCAGGAAGATGGAGGCGGAGATTGTCAGTATGTGCTTGAATCTCTTCAACAACCCGCACGGCGCCGGAACCAGTGCGTGAGATGATCAGACCTTTGTGACATTCGCTGACGTCTTAGCAGCAACTTCTGGAGGAACCGAGTCAATTCTCATGGCGTGCAAGGCCTACAGGGACTGGGCGAGAGCGACGAAGGGAATTTCAAGGCCCGAGATGTGCGTTCACCAGCTGCATACATCGACAAAAGGCTGATTGTTACCTTCCTAGGATCATCCCGGCGTCGGCACACGCTGCGTTCTGGAAGGCATCGGACTACTTTGGAATCAAGATCCACGTCGTACCCGTTCACAAGGTGTCCCGAAAGGCTGATGTCGCGAGGATGGCTCGTGCGATGTAAGCTGCGCTGCTGTCCTGCTCCTCCTGCTGAAAAGCTGACACGGGATTCAGTAACCCAAACACTATCATGCTCGTGGGCTCGGCACCAAACTTCCCCGACGGCGCCATCGATCCCATTCGAGACCTCGCAAAATTGGCGTTGCGGCACAAGATTGGACTACACGTCGATTGCTGCTTGGGCAGTTTCTTGATGCCTTTCTTGAAACGCGTGGATCGCGATCTGCCCGACTTTGATTTCAGTGTAGATGGCGTGACGAGTATCAGCTGTGATACTCACAAGTATGGTGAGTCGGTGATCAACGTTAGCGGGATCAGTGGGACGTTTACTGACTCGAGGCTCTTTCAGGATTCTGCCCGAAAGGTACACCGTGATGACATGATGATTCGTCAGAATACTGATTTAACGTTATAACAGGCTCATCTGTCATCATGTATAGGGATGCAGACCTGCGGAAGTACCAGTACTACATTCAACCAGACTGGGCAGGAGGTAAGGTCATGTTTCGCAATGGGATGATCAGAGCGCTGACTTCTCCAATAGGTGTCTACGCATCGCCCTCTATGGCTGGATCCAGGTACGCTTCCCGGAGACTGATTATATGGCTCTATAATGACACCGTCGTTCTGTCAGACCCGGCTCAATCATCGCCGGTGCATGGGCCGTCATGACCCATCTCGGACAATCCGGCTACGCCCAGTCTTGCGAAGTCATCATCGGCGCCGCACGCAGACTCAAGACGGCTTTGCACCAGGACCCGGTACTTTCCGCCGATCTCTACGTTCTCGGAGATCCGTTGGTGTCTGTTGTAGCGTTTGGAAGTGACACTGTCAACATTTACGCTGTCGGTGATGCCATGGGCAAGAAGGGTTGGCACTTGAATGCGTTGGCGGATCCGGCAGCATTGCATTTGGCCGTTACCGTGAGTTTCGTTTGTGAGTTGTGTGCTCCACCAGCTGAAATGACATGCGCAGATGCCGACCGCACGGAATATCGATAATCTGCTCAAGGATCTGAAGGAGGTCCTAACGGAAGTCAAAAACAGTCCCGCAGCGTCCGGTGACATGGTTGCGTTATACGGTACGCTTTGCCTCAAGTCTGCCTTCGCGTAACGACTAAATTTGCCTTTCGATCCGACCCAGGTGTCGGGCAGACGAGTGTTGGACCCACCGTCGTAACGCAGTTGGCCGAGGCTTTCATTGACACATTGTATATGACTAGATAGGAGCAGTTGAAGTGTGAGCATTGCAGCCGCACGGGATGACCATAGGAGCCAGGGCGATCTGAGTTCAGGAAACGTTTCTCGATTTTGTTCGACTATTTCGTGCTTTACCGCCGCATCTTCGGGCGCGATGTTCGCCTCTGGTCACTATGCACGACAGGGCAATGATGCTAGAACATCGAATTTACATGTATCATCGAACCAGTCGGTCGTGCGTGAGTCGGATCGTTTTCCAATTCAACCACACGTAATCGGCCCTATCCCGTTCAAAGTTGGGCAAATTAGGGGGCTGGGCAGCTTGTCCCCCATGAGCTCCTCCACCTGCCCTTTTCGGAGGGTCGCCACTCAGTAACTAGCAGATGAACAGCAGATGTAACCGGGGACTAGCGAGAATACTGGACATCAGGTTCTGGTTTGCTAATCGCATGCAGGACGTATTACGAGTGCCGTAGCAGATTTCGAATTCAAGGAAACTTCGCATAATTCTTCGCATCGTATGTCCCGATAGCGCGTCTTGTGCTTTCCGAAAATCTCTCCGAAGTTCTTCCTTTTATATAGCGCTGGGAGAGCGAGGAGCGTGTCTAAGCTGAACGACTATTAGTTGTCCAACTTGCAGGATACACCCGGAGCGAAGCAGGAGTAGCCGCTGTTAGCCGCTATGTACCTACTTCAATTTGTCCGACGTCATTCTCGTCAACAGCTGATTCAAGTGACACGGACATATTAGTGTAAAGTGGCTCGGAAAGCATTCAAAAGGTGACAATCGTGTACCCTGAGCTTTCAGGCCTTGGCTCCGAGCTTGTTTTCTGCTTCCATGCAAAATGCCACAGCCAGAAGAAATGCCAGAAGTTGATAAATTGGTACATGAGCGGGTGCTGTCTCTACTACACATGTATTGAAAGCGTCACGGAATGTCCTCTTATACCGGCGACAACCGAGAAGTCATTTAAGTAGCCCCGCGCTTTCCCGCTGATCCCGCAAGCGGGGCTCTCTCTAGCTCGTGTCTTCTCTCCCGAATCGCTGCAGTAGGAATATGTTGAATAGATGTAGCTTGTCGCATCCGATATTGACGATGCGCACATGTGACACAGAGCATGTGACTCGCTCAGATCGTCCGAGTGGCCTTCTAGCTTGTCAGGTGGACAACGGCTCTAGCGCATAGTTTGGCCTAGGATCCACCGAAGGTACGCCTTTGAAGCCTCTGACGCGGCTCCGGAACAGCAGCGTTCCTTCATTTTTGTGCTTCCCAATTTTCCAATGTTTCCGACACCTAGTCGTTGGACACTTGTCTTAAATCACTCTCATCCGGATCGAGTCCCTCATCGAGGTGCCTGACATGGTGCCTGACGGACAAGATATATAGCCCTGGGCATGCTCAAGATCCGATGAACCCCGCCGGATCTGGCCCCGCAACCAGCGAGAACAAGATATCATCACCTTGGGTCAATATGGTTCTCTTCTCGGCCACTCTAGCTTCTCTTGCAGCTTATCTGCTGTTGTCACCAACGCAAGCTGTCCCTACAAGCGGATATGAATACAGAAACAGCCATGGACCTTCTGCATCTCTGTACAATGCCATGTCGAATGGCGAATTTACGGGCGATGTCACGCTCTGCAAAGGTATGTGGCCTGAAAATGATCCGGACGTCTGCTCAAAGGCGCTCCTCAGGCTACAGTGTGAACTCTGTGGATACGAGTGCCACGGGGGGAATCCTCGCAAGCATGTCTATGAACGGTGACGGATGCAAGGCGTTCGGAAACGACATTGCCAACTTGATGCTTTCCGTTGAGTACGAGACTGAGCAACGTAAGAAGGCATTGCTCGCTTCCCTTGCCATGACTCATGCTCTGTGACAGGTCTTCACGTCCACATCTACGATGCCGACAAGAAACAATACCAACTGCCCAATTCGATCTGGCCTCGGCCCGAGCCATCCAGTGTCGATCCCAATACCAGTGAATTGGTATTCAATCACGATCCCAATCCCTTTGCCTTCTGGATCACACGTCGATCAACGGGGGAGATCATCTTTGATACCCGCGCCTCCTCAATCCCGACCTACAGCGACAACTTTTCGCAAAACGGAAGAGTGCAGAATGGCTCAGCCATGCCGGCTCATCCGCTCGTTTTCGAGGATCAATACCTACAATTGGCCACTGCAATCCCGGACAGCGCCTATATCTACGGTCTTGGAGAGTGGATCGATCCGAATGGGTTCGCAAGGACCAAGAATGGTAGTCTGACAACTCACTGGGCACGCGATGCGGGAGATCCTGGTAAGCGCGATATCGTCGCCTTCTTCGCACTACTGCAGTCTAACGCTTGATCTTCAGTCAACGAGAACATGTATGGATCACACAACGTGTATCTATCTTCGCAATGGAGCAACGACTCTTCCTCTTCCTCCTCACACGGAGTCTTCATGCTCAACTCTCATGGAACCGACATCCTTATGCGGCCGGGTGTTCTCGAATACCGAGTCATCGGTGGCACACTCGATCTCTACTTCGTTGCTGGGCCCCGAGCTATCGATGTCCACGAGCAGTACTCCCAAATTGTCGGGCAGGCACAGCCCATGCCATTCTGGTCCTTTGGATTCCAACTTTGCAGATGGGGGTACTCGAGCGTCCAGGAGACTCGGGATGTCGTGGATGCCATGCGCGCCGCCAATATTCCCCTCGAGGTAAGTTAACTTTTCGACCTGTCAAAAATTTATGGCATGAAGTCTGTTTTACTGATTCTCCGTTTCTCGCTGATTTCCCCTTGATTTCCGCTGCGCTTGCTCCCATATCGACAGGCCATGTACAACGACATCGATTATATGCGTCATTACCGCAATTTCGACTTCGATCCAGCGTTTGCGTGAATGGAGCAGAAAAACACACAGTCAAAATCCGTGCTGACCATATCTTTACCCTAGACCTGATGAGTTCAAGGCCTTCGTCGACTATTTGAAGTCTCAAAATCAACACTACGTGCCTATCATCGATGCCGCGTTCTCCACTACGTACAATGACTCTGATATCTATGAGACGTATACTCGAGGCAAGGAGCTCGACGTCTGGCTGAAGAATCCCGACGGCAGCGAGTACCGAGGAAGGGTCTGGCCCGGTGTCACAGTTTTCCCAGACTTCTCGGCGCCCAACATCGATCAATTTTGGTATGAAGCCTTCAACAACTTTTCCCAGGCCATCGGAGCGGTCTCGGCGTGGCTAGATATGGTGAGTCTGCGCGGCGTCCGGAAAACCATTCCTGACGAATTCCTCCATATGTGACGCTTCGAATTGTTAAGAACGAGTAAGTCCTGTAGTCTCCTCCCGATGTCCATATTTCTGATCGATACTTCTTCAGGCCCAGTGAGTATTCTTCTCTTCCTCGGACGAGCGTCAACATCGCGAACCTCTCGACGGTACCTCGAATTAGGTTCAACCGAGTAGAACCCAATAATGGGGGCTTACACGGGTGGGCGAGTTCTCCACAGCGGGCCCCATCTTCTTGAAGATCCCAATCTTAATGTGAGAGGCTGACAAGGTTTTGGTTGGTAGGCTCTTTCTGTGAAGGCTCTTGCGGTTCCGATCCCCGCGAGCTCGCGAACACCAGTACGCCTTTCCCGCTTCCAGGGAGCCCAGGCAATGAGATCACCCAATATCCGGAATGCTACGACACTTCCCTTGGCACAAGTGGCAACATCACCATCGGCGGCGTTGCGACATGCCGAAATGCGACGGAGTTGGCTAAATTGATGAAGCGTCAACAAGTCTCCGAATCTGTTGATACCATCGCGAGTCCCGCAGTCAACATCCCTCCGTACGCCATACATAATGGTGAAGGAGCGATTAACCTCAAGACAGTGGCTACTAATGCCACGAATTACGACGGAGTGCAGCAGTATCATATCCACAACATCTTCGGTTATCAGAGCGAAGTGGCGACTCAAAAAGCTCTTCTCAAGGTCAACCCTGGAGTCCGACCTTTCCTTCTCTCTCGCTCGACTTTCCCCGGCAGCGGCAAGCACATGGCCCATTGGCTTGGTGATAACTATGCCCTCTGGGAGTATATGAAATACAGTATTCAAGGTGTTTTGCAGTTCCAGCTGTTCCAGGTATGCTTTTCCGAATGTTGACAAGTAGCGCGTTATTGATACTTTTAATCGTTTGTACAGATTCCAATGGTCGGTGCCGATACTGCGGGCTTCAACAGAAACACCGATGAGGAACTAGCCAATCGGTGGCATGGCTTGTCGGCTTTCACGTACGTAGCGGTTCGATCGCCCTTCCCAAGACCCCCAGCTGATCGCGCAGAATTACTTTTCAACCCCGCCTTCTACTCACTTCTGACCGTTTCCCAACAATGCAGACCCTTGTTCCGTAATCACAACACCAAGACGGCGCTATCCCAAGAGCCATACAGGTGGGATTCAGTTGCAGAGTCTGCTCGAATCGCCATCAAGGCCAGATATCATCTCCTTCCCTACTGGCTCTCTCTGTTCGCCGACGCCGCCAATTACGGCACGCCGGTCATCCGGGCTTTGTTCTACGAGTTCGATGACCCTACCTACGCCGAGGTCGACGAACAATTCATGGTCGGCGACAGTCTACTCGTTAGCCCTGTCCTTCGCCCAAACGCCACTTCAGTCGAAGCGTACTTGCCGTACCACGGTAACACCAAGTGGCGAAACTGGTTCACGCACGAAGAAATCGCAGGTGCAAAGGACAAGGTCACTTTGGATGCTCCTCTTAGCATGATCCCAGTCTACATCCGATCAGGATCGGCTCTTTTGATTCATCGGGACACCGGATACACCTTGACGGAAACTCGAGAATCGCCATTTTCTTTGCTGGTCTACCTGGATGTCAACAACTACGCTGATGGATGCACCAAGATCGACGATGGGATCAGCTATCCTGGTGAGTCTGAGCGCGGAAACGTGGTGCTTTTCTGACACCTCGCCTTCATAGTGACCGACCAAGCTTCCTTGACCTTTACCGCCTCCGGCACCGGCTTGAAGATCGCCCATGACCAGGTCAAGGGCAACCATCAAGTTGAACAGCCTATTGCCCAGCTTGTCATTCTCGGCATTGGCGCACAACCTTCTAGCCTCAGCCTTAACGGCCAGACCCTCGATGGCTTGACGATGCAATACGATGGCAAGTTGAAGAAGCTGGTTATCGATGGACTCAACATTTCTTTGAACGACGGCGGCGAGTTGACATGGCAGTAAATCGGCTAGATCAATAGCATGTTTTCGTGGAAGTCGCAATGGCGCAATGGACAGTAGAGATCAACTGAATGCCCTAATCTGATGGAATGGCTGCCTGATGAAATTTATTTTGGAATTCCAAAGTGAAAGGAGATGGTACGAGCAAATGCTTCCATGAATGAGCGAGAGCACTGGAACAACAAGTGCACTTCCGCTGAAGTCGTATTGAAGGATTAGACTGTCGCCGGCCATGAATTTGACGTTGAACCTCTGGTAGGCAGGGTCGTCGAACTCGTCTATCAGGGCCCGGAGAATTGGGGCGCCGTGCTTGCGTTGTCGGCGTGTTGAAGGCACACTTGGTGTTCGATCTTAGCGAACCTTAAACGAAGCACTGAACGGCATCTGCGGCCATCAGCCTGAATAAATCTTGATGATGTAGGAGATTCAAGCTATCAGACTGCCTAAGAAGGCGCATACATCTCCTCTCTTGATCTCCCGGCATTGAGATCGCCACTCGTGCCAATGTGCAGGCACGAGGCAGTCACAATGGCGAGGGCACTTATTTTATCCCATTTTAGGACGATCGATATTTTTAGGGAAAATCCCCTTTCAGCTTACTCAGCCAATCTCGCATGCTCTCCTGTCTCGACGTCTAACAAAACTGAATCATTCACCTCCTCTTCGTTTCTCCTCGCTCGCCTCTCCACGCCGCATCGTCATGGACGACTCCGAACGCACACCCAAACGCAGACGGTTAGACCGAGAAGTAATCGATATCGATGCTGACAACGTGATCGACGTTGATGGATACGAGTCCGCTACCGCGAACGGGACGTCCGCCATCCCGCCGGCAGCTCGAGGCAACGGCCATGCACCGATCGCTGTGAACCTTGGCGGCTTTGCGCAGCCCACTATCCCACCTGGGACAGATTTTATTCTGGCAAATGGCAATACTGCTCGTGTGTATGGCGGACTCGTTCCAGATCCTCCTGCAGACGTCAAAACCGAAACGAAGCCATCACTGTCCAACACTGCGTCGAATCCGAATGAAGCCATCGACTTGACAGATGCCAAAACACCGCCGCCATCTGAAGATCAGCGCAAACCTGTTTGCATCGGATCGATTGATACTCAGGCGCTCATTCTTTATCCGTCGGCGTTGATGGCTCGCGGAAATGACACTGAAGAGTTGGTCAGGTCTAGGCAGGTCAGGGTTGATACACCGGGTGATGAGTGGCTGCATGTAAAGTGCAAATGGAGGCAGAGAGGTGGGGATGGAGGGATGGAGAATGACAGTATTGTGGTTCTGAACAGTGAGTTCCGTTCTGCTGCGAGCAAAGACAGGAGGTATCGGTACGGCAAAGGAAGAAGGTTTAAGGGGGGTGTATGGAGGAATATCTCGGGTCATGCAAAAGAAGCGAGCGGTACGAGGTCTGACTGGAGCTTCACAACTCCTATCGCATTCGATCGTCTTTTCCAATCTGAGAAGCGGCCTAGGTGAAGGCATGAACCCTTCCGAAGGCAGCTCCAGAATGGCGACAATAGGCAGTCTAGCCTGGTCACGCTAGAAATGCAAAGCTGCAGGCTTGGTCAGCCCAGTCAACTGGTGACCTTATCGGCGCTGCATCTTTTTCGAATCATTTTTTTCAATCGGCTCGTTGCTAATCCTCCTCCCACCAGTGGCACAAACCATTTCCCTTGGATTGCTCAACGAAGGCATGTTCCGAATCCTGTCTTCATTGATGCAGCGTTCTCTCATCCGCGTTGAGGGATATATCAAGCGAGGCGACACCAATCGCATGTTCACAGCTCCGCTCAATCTTCTACTTTTCACCCTTCCTGCCAATATTAATTACATATCGGACCAATTGCTCAAAACGGGACAATTCCTCGACCATCCACTACCCTTTTACGACGAAAAGAATCATTCCGAGATGCCGCCATACCGCAATCCGCATGGTCCACCCCCGGGGGGATTCCGGTCACGAGGCAATCGAGCCGACTCGCTATTGAACCGAGCAGCAGGCGGTATGACCGCTCAAAAGGCCATCGAGGTCCAGCGACAACAGGTCGACGAGGTGTTTCGGAGCTTGAAAGGGCATGACGATCTGCAAGAAACCGAGAGCCCTAGCAAGATCAAGACCAAGCTTTTCCCGCATCAGAAAAAGGCATTGACGTTCCTATTGCAACGAGAGGCAGAGCCCTCGGCGCTCAAGGCCGCCGTGAAACAGAGCGAGTCCGCATCGGGATCCACATCACCCGTTTCCGCGCCTGCAGGTTCGGGAAACGATTCGGACGACGAAGCAGCTCTGGCGCGGAAAATGCGCAAACGTCAACAAAAGCAGGCCCTCCGACGCGGTTTCAACAGTCTATGGGAGCCCATCGAAGATAGCGGAGGAAAGGTCCGACGGTGGAAGAATCGTGTGACGGAGCAGATTGCGGAGGGGAAATACCGTCCGGAAGAGGCAAGGGGTAGTATTCTTGCTGATGATGTGAGTACGCTGTATGTCCGATAGACCTCAGCTTACGCCCTAGCAGATGGGTCTGGGGAAAACGCTCACGACAGTCAGTCTGGTCGCCGCGACACTTTCCACCGCACGCAAATATGGCCGCGAGAGTCCGACAGATTTCGGATCTTCCTCTGAGGACGATTCTGATGAGGACGCCGATCTTGACGCGACCCATTTCGCCGGAATGGTACACGACATGCCGGCTCCAGCGGCACCTAAAGCTAAGATTGGAAATCAGAACGTCAAGTTCAAGCCACGCAAGATCGCACAACTCGAAAGACGCGCTCGGCTGGATCGGATTCAAGTCAGAAGTCGTGCTACTCTACTGATTTGCCCGTTGTCGACCGTGACAAATTGGGAAGACCAGATCCGAGAGCATTGGAAGGGAAATGTTTATGTGGAAGGCGGACATCAGACGGTCAGCCAGAAGCGAGCTAATGGCGAAGGTGATCAAAACGGCAAGGGCAAGCCCGATCTTCGTGTCTACGTCTACCACGGCGCTTCAAGAAAGGTCAATATCAGCAAATTGGCCGATTTCGATATCGTTATCACGACATACAACGTGCTACAAACCGAATATTCGAAACAATTGAAGACAGCCGAGGGCATGCGGCGATACATTGTCGACGGCGCATCTCCGTCCAATTCAGGAACACCGGGAACTAGGGACAGCGATGAACCTCTAGAGTTGGATGATACAGGGACACCCATTGCGCGCCAAGAGACTGCACAAATCGCGGCCGATCGCAAGACACTCAAGGTTGAAGCGACAGGGAGCAAGCACACCAAAACGAGTAGCAAGAATAACATGGTTCATGGCTTCGACGTTATGGGCAAGAAGACATCGGGCGAGGTCGTCAGTCCTTTACAGTCAATCGAGTGGTTTCGAGTGGTACTGGATGAAGCACAGTAAGTCAAAGGTACAATTCTGGCACCCAATCTGACGCCTCGCAGCTTCATCAAGGATCCGTTGACTATTGCGTCGCGAGCGGCATCTTACCTCGAAACGGAACGTCGCCTGTGTTTAACCGGAACCCCAATTCAGAACAAGGTCGAAGACGTCTGGGCTCTTCTCAAATTCCTGCGACTCAAGCCATTCGACGACAAGAGTGTTTGGCAGACCTATATTATGAGTCTTACCAAAGCTGGCAATTCTCTTGGTGTGGTCCGCTTACAATCCATATTGCGTCATTGCACGCTCCGACGTACCAAAGATACTGTCAGCGCAGATGGTCAGAGACTGCTCGACTTGCCACCGCGAGTCGATCAGTTGATCCAGGTCGAATTATCACCAGATGAGCGAGCCATCTACGACGCGCATTTCTCCCAGACGAAAGCCAATTTTGAAGATATCCAAAATAAAACGGTTGAATTCACCTATGTCAATATCTTGCAGCAGATCCTGCGTCTACGGCAAATTTGTGATCATTGGCAGCTCATCAACGACGCCAATGCGGACGACGTTGAAGAGGAAATCATGGGCGAAATAGATGCAGATATCGCCAAACAGACCATTCTGCAAGAAGGACTCAATCTGCGCCGTGCATATACATATGTCAACAGTCTGCCGGATTGTTCCACAAACACGGAAGAGGCCGCATCTTGCGTGGTGTGCCAGGCGCCAGCGAGACCGCCCAAGGACGAGGAAGATGACAACGAGGATCGCGATAAGGGTCGCAAGCGCAAGGCAAAGGCTATCGGGCCGATCTTGACCCGATGCTGTCATCTCTTCTGTGAGTCATATTGGATATTTCTTACCATTCAAGCTGACGACCACAGGCCAAAATTGTTTCAAACGCGACGTTTATCCTGCCTGGCCGACCGGGCTGGTCGGTGCCGGACGCAAGTGTCCCGCTTGTGAGACTGGTCTTCGTCTTGGCACGGACGTCATCGAGGTAGCTCCGGGTGCAACTCTTGCGGTCGATGCGGCGACCAGTAACAAGATGAAAGCCAACAAGCGAAAACGCTTTTCGGGCGAGCCACAGCTTTCCTCAAAGATGCGTATCCTGCTGATGGATTTGTTGCAAATTTCGAAACACAATCCGCATTCGGAGAATTATGATCCGAGTCAAGCATCTGATATCATGGAGCTCGACTCGGATGGAAAACCACTGATCACGAAATCGGTCGTCTTCTCGCAATGGACATCAATGCTTGACCATATCGAGAACATGCTGTCATATGCCGACATCGGCTACGCAAGGCTAGATGGAAGCATGAAGCGAGAACAGAGAGCCGAAGCTATGGATGCGCTCAAGTCGAATCCCAAGTGCGAGGTACTCTTGATCTCCTTGCGAGCGGGTGGTGTCGGTCTCAATTTGACGACGGCATCGCGAGCGTATCTGATTGACCCTTACTGGTGAGTGGCTCGAGATTGAGGGCGAACGCGGCTTATTCCCTTGCAGGAACCCATCTGTCGAGAACCAGGCCATCGATCGAATCGTGAGTTCTCGCCAACGAAAGCTCCGACTTGCGCTGATTTCCCTATCAGCATCGTCTTGGGCAAACGCGGACGGTAACGTCCATCAAATACATCGTCAAGCACTCTATAGAGGAAAAAATGCTGATCGTGCAGCAGAAGAAGTCTGACCTTGCCAAGCTTTCCCTGAACCAGTCAATCAGCAAAAAGGATTTGCACGAGCGACGACTGGAGGATCTGAAGACGCTGTTCTCATAGCATAGAATGCACATAGACACAGCACCGGTTGTATCTGTATTAGCAGACGCCAGGACAAGGACTTTGTGGCAGTTGCATCCTGGACCGCTTGAGCTTGCACGTTGTATATATATGTCGGCGAATTCTTCTCGTCGGCGTTGCTTAGCAGGATCCCGACAAGACGCCCTACGGGACTAACGCACTTCCCCTCGGGATCCCGATCGGACCGCAGCCCGAGCGGATTCAAACGGTGGTCAATTGCGATTGGGCTACGTTTCAGGCTCAGACACGAGCTTCCAGCCTACTGGTACATAGAGCGCGACTGGCCGGTTCGATATCGAGCCAGCAGTGCGCGCGTCAGCCTTGCAAACTTGACACCGCATCAAAAGCTCCATAGCGCAGCATGGGTTACGTAACACGATACCCTACGGAGGCGGACGAACCGTGGCCGCAATACGATGCGGACAAGTGCGAAGACAACTTGGACGATCAGCCAGTTGACGGTGTAAAGTTCAAGGTATGATACTTGCTACGAAAGCAGGAGCTCAGCTGACCAGTTGAACGTAGTCTGACCGCCAAGATGGTCTGCCGCCCTTGGTTCTGGGTACGGGACCATTCAGCAACTTGTACGATGATTCCGCAAACGTCACCAACGATGTGTTCCTTCGAATCACACGGCTGGCCCTGCGATACGGTATCAATGCTTTCGATACGGGTACGTAATTCAAATCACCGCTGCAACTCCACTGACATCGCTTCAGCTCCCCACTATCACCCTTCTGAGCTCGTTCTCGGCAGTGCCTTGAAGGCCCTTCGAAAGGAATTTCCGCGAGAATCATATCAGATTCTCACGAAGACTGGTAAATTCAGTCCATCGCGCAAGGACCATGACTTGAGCGAGAACATGACGAGGCTATGCGTGGAGCGGAGTCTCAAACGCTTCGACACGGACTACCTCGACGTCGTCTGTACGTCGATCGAATTAATGACCGATTTTGGCTTATCCTGCTGCAGATCTGCACGATGTGGAATTCAATTCTTCGCTCAACCCTCCTGCCGGCAACCATGTCCTTGCTCTTTCGGACCCCAAACTCGCGAAGGAGTACGGCTTGGCACCGGAAGATGAGGGAAAGATATGGGGAGAGGGCGATCAGCGCATTCTGGATGCGATGGACGTGCTTCGATCGTTGAAGCAGGAAGGCAAGATTAAGCGGATCGGCTTCAGTGGTACGTGCGTTCTATTATGACAACCGTTCACCTGCTGAAAAGAATACGATTCAGCCTATCCGCTGCCGACTCTGCTCCGACTCGCCCTCCTCGTCCGACACCATTCCAAGGAACCCGTCGATATCATTCAGACATACTCGCACCAGAACCTGCAGAACTCTGGTCTGTCGGCGTACCTCTCCGAGTTCCGTGGTCGAGCCGGCGTCCAGACGGTGATGAATGCTTCCCCGCTCAACATGGGTTTGTTGACGACCCAAGGTCCACCTACTTGGCATCCTGCGTCACCGGAACTGAGGCGTGCTGTTGATGAGGCCAAAGAAGTTGTTGCGGATTCTAGATTAACGATCGCTTCGAGGCCAGTAAAAATCGAAGATGTTGCCGTCAGCTTTGGTATGAGGGATGTTAGCTCGGGCCCTACACCTCCCGTCGTTGTCGGAGTCGCTACTTTGGACCAGGTGAGTAACACCTTGCCGTTCAGGTACACTACGCTCACGCTTTTCCAGGTCCATCAAGCTGTCGCTTCGTATGTCGCCGTCAAGCATCCCAAGGACAAGGCGCAAGACGAACAACTCGAGCAGTTGGAGCAACGTGTCAGGCATCATATCGAGGAGAGAGGTTTCAAGGACTGGAGCTGGGAGAGTCCGCAACCTGGAACTTGAGCAACGAGAGAGTGAATGTAAGGGATCGTAGCCATTCTTGGGTCTAGGGATTGTAAAAGGTAAACTACCGGTATAGCTTCAGGCAGGGAAGGGACACAATGGCAAGTGTGTCAGCGTCAGCTTCGGAAAAAAAGAGGACGCTCTCTTCCGGAAAAGTGGAATGGAAGAGACCAATTCGTTTGACTTTATATGGTCACCGTGTGGGGATGTCTCGCATAGTTACGTGGTTGCCAGAGGTACCGCGTCTTCTCTCGCCGATGAACAGTCAAAGAAGACGCCGGAGCTTCGAACGCTAGGTTCCACGGCTGATTGAGCGATCAGCGACGCTTTACACGTATCACGAAGCTCTACTCCAGCGATTCAACGAGCAAAACCCCTGTTCTACCGCTGAGGGCCGGTCCTAGCGCAACATACACTGCAAAGGAGCGGTCATGGAAGGCGCGCATGGCGTACGACTTGAACGTCGCGGTTACTAGCTCACGAGCAACCTTTCAAGCTAGCTTCCCAAACGCAAGCTTGTCACCAGAGCTGTCACCTCGGTGACGTACGGGTCCCTTGGCGGTCGCTGAGAGACGAGTATATATGATGTAGAAACGACATCTGTGAAAGCTTTTGTTACTAGACCATCGTCAGGCATCCGCCAGCCTTTCCACCAGATCACGACTAACGAGTGACCCACCCATCACCATGGCTATCAGCATTATCACCGCCAGTCGGATCGCCTCGGCCATCCTCGTCATCTTCTCTCCGTCGTCGTCCTTGCTCTTTCCGCCCATGTCGAGAACTCGGTAAGCAACTACAACACATTTAACCTCTACTCGCTCCGACTCGCACACTGCTCCAGGTCCGAACCTTTGGCGTATCCACCAAGAGCTACCTACACCTTTGCGGCTTTCACCGCCGCCTACACCATCGTCACCGAAATCGTCGCCGCCATCGTTCGATGGAAACGACCGATGCCCAATCTTGACGAGCGCGGCCGTGTTCCTGCTCACGTGGATCTTTTGGCTGGCGGCTTCCGTCTTGGTGACGGTCTCGACCTCGGATGGAAGGTCGTTTTGCAGTAATCTCGATAATCTGACGAATGACCCAGAGTTGAAGGACCTCGATCCCGAATTGCTCAGTGAGTCAGCCCTTGCTTGTCTTCTGAGCTTGTGGGACGACTCTGCTGATAACCTTTGGCTTTTTTTTTTTGTTCGTCTTAGAAATGGTGAAAAAGGCATTGAAGAGCGCATGCTCGGAGATTCACGCCAGTCTCGCCTTTTCATGGATGTCATCTGTGCTGGTGACTTTTATGGCCATTGGGCTCCTTGCCCTGGGTCTGCGCGAGCGAAGGAATGGAAACCACCACGTACGTTTTCGGGGTCGCTCCATCGGGTTTACCTCGAATTGACAAAGGTGTCTATCTCTATCTACATATACACAGGGCGATGCGTGCAAGTTCTCGGTCATTCAGGAGCACGGTCGAGCCGTTGGTCCGGAATCGGCCGATCCGTTTGCGGATCCGGTAGGAGCTGAAGGAGATGCCGCGTCGGCCCAGTAGAGTGAGGCAGCGAGGCCGGCCGGGAGAGAATGCCGGGAATGATGAGATCTGTACTTGTACTGTTGTTGTATGAGCCTGTCCCACCTCGTCGGTATCTGAGCGCTTTTGTCCGGTGCGCCCGCCCCAAGCGAGCGCGCAATTGGCAGCATCGAGCGCGTTTGCGGGAAATCAGCGTGGGTTATCCTCCGTATTCTCCCCCCCCGACACCGACACCGACACCGCATCCACCATGTCCATGTTCAACCCGCCGCACTATACAGGCGCGAGGCAGCCCGCGCAGTATGTTCTGCCGCCGGAGCAGCCGAGTACGAATGGCCAGACATCGCAGCAGGTCTCCCCCCAGGTTGGTTTTTCCCTTTTTGTTTTTTCGACGCCCGATTCGAGTCGTTTGAGGAAACGCGCGCTGATGGAGGGATGGTAGCAGATTCAGTATCAGCAACAGCCGCAGCCATTGGAACGACACCCCGAGGCTTCGCGGTTTCCACCATCGCCTAGTATTCACCATGCGCAACAGACCGGATTGAATAATCATGCACAGCAGCAGCAGCAGCAGCAGCAGCAGTCGACGACGACGATGCAGACTTCCGGTCAACAGGAAACGAGCGCGACATCTCCTGTCGTCACCAACTCGACTGCTACCCAGCAATCACAACCTACGCAACAGCTACCTTCGCCGTCCAACGCTGTCTCTGAACTACAGCCAACGTATCCAACGGCCCCTCCACCGACCTCTGAAACACCCTCCCATCTCGCCAATGCGTATCCCTTCACAAGCACCCTTCGAACAATACCCACCGATTCGGCCACACCGCCCTCGAAACGAAGCCGCGGCCGCCCACGGAAATGGGCGCGGGAAGAAGACCGACGGGCCGCTGAAGCACAACGACGCCGCGATACCAACAAGGCCAAGAAATACGGTTTACCGATGCCTCCGCGTCCCGTCGGGACGTATGTTCCTCCCCCGGGGGACGCGACGGATCCGAATCGCGGGCCGTATGTTTACTTTGACAAGGACTATGGGCATCATACGCCTGGCACAGAGGGTGCGTTGACGGCGCGGGACGTGATTGTGAATTGGCTCGCCAGGGATGGGAATTGGAATCGATGGAACAAGTGGAGTGTGCCGGAGCGGGAGACGGTGTGTCGCGAGTTGCAGGCCGAGATGGCGGGGCATGGGATGTGCGAGAGGGAGATTTTGTCGATCAGGCAGCAGGTGAGTGGCACATCGAGAAGGTCTTTGGACGTATGCTGATGGTGGGTTAGGTCTCTTTCCTTCAACGCGGAGCGAGAGACGCCCGAAGGTTTGAAGTGGAAGGCCCGACGACCGAGTTGTCGGCATTTGAGCAGCGCAGAGTAGCACCGCTCGTCAATGATCGAACGACACCACACCAGGGCAAGTCGGGCCGCCCCCCCTCGTTGCTCAAAAGATTCAACCACTAATTCTTCCCGCCAGCCTTGATCAAATACCGCTGGCCGTACTACGAAAGACTGCGCGCGGCCGTGGCAGAGGAACCACTCCTTCCGATCACAATCTCCGAGACAAGTCATCCCGACGGCGACGAAGGCCCCACGGCCGCACCTGCGCCCGACCCACACGCCGATGTCGGGCACCTCGACATGATGGATCTCGGCGCGATGCATGATAGCCCCTCGGCCGTCGCACTCGCCCATACGACGCTCGGCCAGGCGCTTCGCAGTGTCGAGCCGTGGCGGGGATCGCAGGAACCGTCCGAGCAGGAACTCGCCGAGGTTACGTCACGCGCGAATCAGCTACTCGGCGGGCCCTCGCCGTTGACGCCGTCGGCGGCCAACAACGCCGCGCATCGTCCTCCGACGGGCTCGGGCGGACGCGTCCTGACGAAACGCGAGGCCGAGGCATGGGAGTTGGAAAAGCTGCAGATCAAGCAAAAGCTCGAGCTCGAAAAAGAGGACCGGCGCGCCAAGGAGAAGATTTCCGAGCGCGAGTTGCACTTGCAGAGTATCAAGGCGTTTCGCGAGTTGCTGCAGGATGGCTTGACGCGCAATCAGGCGGGCAGCTTGGTGTTTGCCGAAGACTGGCCGCGGATCAAGGCGCAGTGGGAGAGTGAGGCCGAGTGATGAGCGAGACATCCCCGTGCGACATCGAAGCGTTGTATATTATAAGAACAATCATCATGGTTACCGAAAAGAACATTGTACAATCGATCGACTGTATTGTTTCTCCGTGACCTGGTTCGCTCGAGCACGCTACCATTGCCTGTCATCCGTACATCACGATAAGAGCTGCACATAGTTGGACGGACAAACTATCATCGAGACAAGGCACGAATCAGCACAAATTCGTGTGCCAACCCTCACCGGGGGGGGGGGGGGGGGGGGG